>CM059811.1:9123083-9693083 GCA_030435695.1 Brachymystax lenok tsinlingensis | reverse complement strand
TACACTGCAATTAATGTGCTCTCCTCTCCTCTTCCCATCCCCTTCCCCCTCCTCCTTCTCTCTTCCTCCTCTCCATCTCTCTCCTCTCCTCCTCTCCTCCTCTTCCTTTCCTCCTCCTCTACTCATCCTCCTCTCCTCCTCTCCTCCTCTCCTCCTCCTCTCTTATCTCTCTCTTACATAACCACAGTGATTTAGAAGAGTGGAGGAAATATATGGAGGATTTAGAGAAGAGAAGATAAACAGACCGCTGGCATTGAAGGTTGTGTGTGTGGGTGTGTGTGGGTGTGTGTGTGTGCGTGCTAAGTGCGTTTATGTTTCTGCGTGAAAAAAAAGTGCGAGGTCGACCTCAGTCGACCTCTACTAGAGGTCAGGGTCAGTACAGACATAAAACCACCATATTCCTTAAGGGCAGATTTGAGTGGCCAGCAGCCATCTTACCTATGGGCAAAGGTTTCCTCACCCTTACCTCTGCAGAAGCCCTGAGCAGTAGAATGAAGCAGTAGAATGAAGCAGTAGAATGAAGCAGTAGAATGTAGCAGTAGAATGAAGCAGTAGAATGTAGCAGTAGAATTTACCTTTAAACGCTGAAGTCTTGGAGTTCTCTCCCTAATGGTTAAGGCTAGGATGTGGAGAGAGTAAGCTGATCCTAGATCTGCACGTAAAGGTGACTTTTACCCTGATTTTCCCTTTTCACTCAGCCTGTCACCCATTAAATACTGAGAGATGTCAAAAAATAACTTGGCAGAAAGAGCTGAGAGAGAGAGATATGATAAAATATACATTTGTGACATCAATATTTGATATTATATATGTATACATACCAGAACATTAATATGAGATCTGGGCCAAAAGCCAAAAGTAGTGCACTATATAGGAAATAGGGTGCCATTTTGGACAAGAACCAAACACTATAGCATGAGGTTATATTGATGATGTGTTGAATTAACATGTTAAACATACAGGACACTAACATTCCATTCCAGCTAGCCAATCGATATACAGCGTTTTGTAAAGTAAACCAGTTGTAATATTACTGAGAACAGAAATATTTTACACACACATGAAGGTGCCCATAAGCATTCATTTCTGATGAAAATAAACACAAATGTGAACAAATTTGTGGATATAGCATTTTGGAAATAAACTCTTCACACAAACAAACACATTTGTAGTGAGCCATTTCTTTTCTGTCCCTTGATGACTCATTTTTTACCCCACGAGTGTTGGTGCAGGATGTGGGTTACGGGTTGAGAGCACATTTAGGGGAGGGAGGGAGGGCAGGGGAGAGAGAAAGAGAGAGAGACTTTAATTCTGAGACTAAAATACTATAAAAAAGGAGAGAAAAAGGTGCTGAAATGAAGATACTGAGAGTGTTCCTGAAGTACATGGGTGAGCCAAAGCAGTCTTATGCCAGAGGGTTTCATATTATGCCAGAGGGTCTCATATTATGCCAGAGGGTTTCATATTATGCCAGAGGGTTTCATATTATGCCAGAGGGTCTCATATTATGCCAGAGGGTCTCATATTATGCCAGAGGGTCTCATTTTATGCCAGAGGGTTTCATATTATGCCAGAGGGTCTCATATTATGCCAGAGGGTTTCATATTATGCCAGAGGGTCTCATATTATGCCAGAGGGTTTCATATTATGCCAGAGGGTCTCATTTTATGCCAGAGGGTTTCATTTTATGCCAGAGGGTTTCATATTATGCCAGAGGGTCTCATATTATGCCAGAGGGTCTCATATTATGCCAGAGGGTCTCATTTTATGCCAGAGGGTTTCATATTATGCCAGAGGGTCTCATATTATGCCAGAGGGTCTCATATTATGCCAGAGGGTTTCATAATATGCCAGAGGGTTTCATATTATGCCAGAGGGTCTCATATTATGCCAGAGGGTTTCATATTATGCCAGAGGGTTTCATATTATGCCAGAGGGTCTCATATTATGCCAGAGGGTCTCATTTTATGCCAGAGGGTTTCATATTATGCCAGAGGGTCTCATATTATGCCAGAGGGTTTCATATTATGCCAGAGGGTCTCATATTATGCCAGAGGGTTTCATATTATGCCAGAGGGTCTCATATTATGCCAGAGGGTTTCATTTTATGCCAGAGGGTTTCATATTATGCCAGAGGGTCTCATATTATGCCAGAGGGTTTCATATTATGCCAGAGGGTTTCATATTATGCCAGAGGGTTTCATATTATGCCAGAGGGTCTCATATTATGCCAGAGGGTTTCATATTATGCCAGAGGGTCTCATTTTTTGCCAGAGGGTTTCATATTATGCCAGAGGGTCTCATATTATGCCAGAGGGTTTCATATTATGCCAGAGGGTCTCATATTATGCCAGAGGGTTTCATATTATGCCAGAGGGTCTCATATTATGCCAGAGGGTTTCATTTTATGCCAGAGGGTTTCATATTATGCCAGAGGGTCTCATATTATGCCAGAGGGTCTCATATTATGCCAGAGGGTCTCATTTTATGCCAGAGGGTTTCATATTATGCCAGAGGGTCTCATATTATGCCAGAGGGTTTCATATTATGCCAGAGGGTCTCATATCATGCCAGAGGGTTTCATATTATGCCAGAGGGTCTCATATTATGCCAGAGGGTTTCATATTATGCCAGAGGGTCTCATATTATGCCAGAGGGTCTCATATTATGCCAGAGGGTTTCATATTATGCCAGAGGGTCTCATTTTATGCCAGAGGGTCTCATATTATGCCAGAGGGTCTCATATTATGCCAGAGGGTCTCATATTATGCCAGAGGGTTTCATATTATGCCAGAGGGTCTCATATTATGCCAGAGGGTTTCATATAATGCCAGAGGGTCTCATATTATTCCGGAGGGTTTCATTTTATGCCAGAGGGTTTCATATTATGCCAGAGGGTCTCATATTATGCCAGAGGGTTTCATATTATGCCAGAGGGTCTCATATTATGCCAGAGGGTTTCATATTATGCCAGAGGGTTTCATATTATGCCAGAGGGTCTCATATTATGCCAGAGGGTTTCATATTATGCCAGAGGGTCTCATATTATGCCAGAGGGTCTCATTTTATGCCAGAGGGTTTCATATTATGCCAGAGGGTCTCATATTATGCCAGAGGGTCTCATATTATGCCAGAGGGTTTCATATTATGCCAGAGGGTTTCATTTTATGCCAGAGGGTTTCATATTATGCCAGAGGGTCTCATGTTATGCCAGAGGGTCTCATATTATGCCAGAGGGTCTCATTTTATGCCAGAGGGTTTCATATTATGCCAGAGGGTCTCATATTATGCCAGAGGGTTTCATATTATGCCAGAGGGTCTCATATTATGCCAGAGGGTTTCATATTATGCCAGAGGGTCTCATATTATGCCAGAGGGTTTCATATTATGCCAGAGGGTCTCATATTATGCCAGAGGGTCTCATATTATGCCAGAGGGTTTCATATTATGCCAGAGGGTCTCATTTTATGCCAGAGGGTTTCATATTATGCCAGAGGGTCTCATATTATGCCAGAGGGTTTCATTTTATGCCAGAGGGTTTCATATTATGCCAGAGGGTCTCATATTATGCCAGAGGGTCTCATATTATGCCAGAGGGTCTCATTTTATGCCAGAGGGTTTCATATTATGCCAGAGGGTCTCATATTATGCCAGAGGGTTTCATATTATGCCAGAGGGTCTCATATTATGCCAGAGGGTTTCATATTATGCCAGAGGGTCTCATATTATGCCAGAGGGTTTCATATTATGCCAGAGGGTCTCATATTATGCCAGAGGGTCTCATATTATGCCAGAGGGTTTCATATTATGCCAGAGGGTCTCATTTTATGCCAGAGGGTTTCATATTATGCCAGAGGGTCTCATATTATGCCAGAGGGTCTCATTTTATGCCAGAGGGTTTCATATTATGCCAGAGGGTCTCATATTATGCCAGAGGGTCTCATTTTATGCCAGAGGGTTTCATATTATGCCAGAGGGTCTCATATTATGCCAGAGGGTTTCATATTATGCCAGAGGGTCTCATATTATGCCAGAGGGTTTCATATTATGCCAGAGGGTTTCATATTATGCCAGAGGGTCTCATATTATGCCAGAGGGTCTCATATTATGCCAGAGGGTCTCATATTATGCCAGAGGATTTCATATTATGCCAGAGGGTTTCCTATTATGCCAGAGGGTTTCATATTATGCCAGAGGGTCTCATATTATGCCAGAGGGTTTCGAGTGCTGTGAGTAAGGCTCTAAAACAAAATTACATTCAAATGGGTTTATTGGCATTGTAAACACATGTTACATTACAGAGCAGGAAGAATAGATCTAAAGCCCCCTCCCTCCCTGTCTCTGTCCCTCCCTCCCTCTGTCTCTGTCTCTGTCTCTGTCTCTCTCTCTCTCTCTCTCTCTCTCTCTCTCTCGACACACACACACACAGAGACTGTGAAAACGCCAGCAAAGCGTGTGTTTCTCCTCCACAGCCTGAGAGAGGCCAGACAGTCATGCCAAAGACAATTATACTAAAAGTAATCTATGGTGACAGGATGCATAATTCTGTCTCTCTCCTCTCTCTCTCTGTCTCTGTCCCCCTTTCTCCCTCTCTCTGTCTCTCTCTATCTCTCTCTGTCTCTCTCCCTGTCTGCATCATTCATCCTCTTAATCTCTTGTGCGTGTTTGTGTGCTTGCACGTGTAAGTGCGTGCACATGGGTGTGTGTGTGTGTGCATGCATGCGCATGTGAGTGTGTATGCTGGTTTTGTGTGTGGTTGTCATGGAACTGTCAGGCATGTACATCTGTGTTTTGCTTACACACATCTCAGGGTTCTGCTCATTAGCACTGCAATGGAATGCCACTTCAAATGAAAAGGCCTGAATAGATGGACCATGGTGACTGGATAGACGGACCGTGGTGACTGGATAGATGGACCGTGGTGACTGGATAGATGGACCGTGGTGACTGGATAGATGGACCGTGGTGACTGGATAGATGGACCGTGGTGACTGGATAGATGGACCGTGGTGACTGGATAGATGGTCCGTGGTGACTGGATAGATGGTCCGTGGTGACTGGATAGATAAACCGTGGTGACTGGATAGATGGACCGTGGTAACTGGATAGATGGACCGTGGTGACTGGATAGATGGACCGTGGTGACTGGATAGATGGACCGTGGTGACTGGATAGATGGACCGTGGTGACTGGATAGCTGGACCGTGGTGACTGGATAGATGGACCGTGGTGACTGGATAGATGGACCGTGGTGACTGGAGTCCTTTTATATGTTCTATTTATATACAAAGACGTTTAGGATGAGAAGGAGTGGTCTAAACCTCTACATGGAGATGTCTGTGATCATGGACTGAATAACTGTTATTTTCCCTGGTTCTATGATTACGTGATTACCATGAGAATCAGCCACGCTACAGACCCCAGCATGTGAGACAAAACCACTCTGACACACACACACACACACTGCAAGATACCTCTAGGCCTGCAAGCTGACTCAGCTACTTTGCTCGAGGTCACGAGGGGGAAGGTGTGTGTGTTTGTTTCCTCCCGTCTCTCTCCAGAGAAAGTCACTGAGGCAGATTGACAGGAAGGGATCTCAGAGGTCCGCCAGGGTCAATCGTCCCCGCACATCCCTTACGGTCCGTCCCCCAAATCCGTCCCCCGCTGCGACCAAACCACGGAGGTCACCACACACCCGTTCTGCCCCAGCACACACACATCTCCTTCTTGCCCTCTCTCTCTCCCCAGAGGTCCCCCTAACCTTCCTACTGTCATAACCCCCCCACACACACACCCACCCATATGGCCCTCATATTTTAAAGCCCCTCTGGCCGAATCAACTGGGTTAAGACTGAAGTACAACACACAGAGTCTAAACCAAGTTGAAGGGGTTGCTAGACTTACAGTAAATTGTTATCAGAGGCATAGATCTATTTGTTGCTCAATATAGATGTAACTGTTTGCACAACATTCAAAGAAATACATGTATCGTATCAGAAGAACTCCCCACACTGTGCTGCTCTGTTGCACTGACGTTTCAGAGAGCAGGAACAAATGACAGTTTATGTGACAAAAGGGAAAACACCGGATTAAGTGATTTACAAAGACTTAACGAATGCTCCACTAGGACTTTATAAGCTGTCGTTCATTCAAAAGTGTGACCTGCCAGACTAAACTTTTATCCAAAATGTCAATCCACTAAGAATGTAAGTGTTTCTCTCTGCCTTTCTCTTGTCTTGTCCCATGAATATGACCCAAATAGCACCATATTCCATATCTAGTGCACTACTTTAGACCAGAGTCCTATTCCATATCTAGTGCACTACTTTTGACCAGAGCCCTATTCCATATCTAGTGCACTACTTTAGACCAGAGTCCTATTCCATATCTAGTGCACTACTTTAGACCAGAGTCCTATTCCATATCTAGTGCACTACTTTTGACCAGAGCCCTATTCCATATCTAGTGCACTCCTTTTGACCAGAGCCCTATTCCATATAAAGGGAATAGGGTGCCATTTGGGAAGCAGCCATTGTGATGACAGCTACTCAATGTATCACAACATCACAGGGGACTGGTACAACACATAGAGGAGTTAAAACTAAGCATGCACGCACGCACACACACGCACGCACGCACGCACACACACACACACACACACACACACACACACACACACACACACACACACACACACACACACACACACACACACACACACACACACACACACACACACACACACACAAACACACCAGTTCTAAAGCATTACAATCTTCCAGTGAGGATGTTCTTCCTGATAGCACAACAGGGAGTGTGTTGTGTTAGAACTGTGCCATTCTGGTTACATCGCTGCGCCTTGGTCATTCCCGAGGGAAGATAATCATGACAGAATAACCCACCAAAAGAAGACCAAGCAGCGAGAGACCCGGGAGTTCAGGCCTTGGGAGGAGGAGCTGTTCAATGGGGGAGATTGGGACCAGCCCGGAGAGTATTGCCCTCCAAGAGAGGAACTGGAAGCAGCGGCGGCTGAGCGGCGCAGGTGTGAGGACCTGTATGGAGCATGGGATCCCGTACGAGGCAAGTTCGTCAGACCTCGCCGGGCACAGAGGCCCGAAAGACAGCCCCAAAAAACTTTTGGGGGGGGGCACACGAGGAGGTTGGCCGGTTCAGGAGGGACTCCTGAGCCAACTCCTCGTGCTTTGTGGAGAAGGCGTTGGGGAGAGCGTCGCCACGGAAAGGACACCGTGTTATGCAGTTTTGCGCACGATTTCTCCTGTGCGCATTCACAGCCCGGTGCGGGAGATTCCAGCGCCACTCGTCTGTCAGGCTACGATGAGTGTGCAGCCTGGTAGAGTGGTGCCGGCTCAGCGCTCCTGGTCTCGGTGCGCCTCCTCGGACCAGGATATCCTGCACCGGTTCTGCGTGCAGTGTCTCCGATGCGTGTCCACAGCCCAGTGCGAGAGATCCCAGCGCCACTCGTCTGTCAGGCCAAGGTCAGTGTGCAGCCTGGTAGAGTGGTGCCAGCTCTGCGCGCCAGGTCTCCAGTGCGCCTTTTGGGACCAAGATATCCTGCGGTCCTACGGGCAGAATCTCCGGTGCGAATCCACAGCCCAGTCCGAGAGATCCCAGCGCCACTCATCGGTCAGGCCAGGGTCAGTGTGCTACCTGGTAGAGTGGTGCCTGCTCTCCGCATCAGGTCCCCTGTCCGTGTTGTGGAGTCAACACGTCCAGTCCCTGTTCCACGCTCCAAGATCCCAGTTCGTGTTGTGGAGTCAACACGTCCAGTCCCTGTCCGAGTTCCAAGATCCCAGTTCGTGTTGTGGAGTCAACACGTCCAGTCCCTGTTCCGAGTTCTAAGATCCCAGTCCGTGTTGTGGAGTCAACACGTCCAGTCCCTGTTCCAAGTCCCAAGATCCCAGTTCGTGTTGTGGAGTCAACACGTCCAGTCCCTGTTCCGAGTTCCACGATCCATGTCCGTGTTGTGGATTCAACACGTCCTGTTCCGGCTCCGCGCACCAGGCCCCCTGTGCGCTTAGAGAGTCCAGCACGTCCTGTTCCAGCTCCCCGCACCAGAGTGCATGTCCCGAGCCCAGTTCGACCTGTTCCCGCTCCTCGCACCAGAGTGCACGTCACGAGCCCAGTTCGGCCTGTTCCCGCTCCCCGCACCAGAGTGCGCGTCACGAGCCCAGTTTGGCCTGTTCCCGCTCCCCGCACCAGAGTGCTCGTCGAGCCCAGTTCGCCTGTTCCGCTCCCGCACCAGAGTGTGCGTCCACGAGCCCAGTTCGGCCTGTTCCGCTCCCGCACCAGAGTGCGCGTCCACGAGCCCAGTTCGGCCTGTTCCGCTCCCGCACCAGAGTGCGCGCCACGAGCCCAGTTCGGCGGTTCCCGCTCCCGCACCAGAGTGCGGCGTCCGAGCCCAGTTTGGCCTGTTCCCGCTCCCGCACCAGAGTGCGGCGTCCGAGCCCAGTTCGGCCTGTTCCGCTCCCGCACTAGAGTGCACGTCCGAGCCCAGTTCGGCCTGTTCTCGCTCCCGCACCAGAGTGCACGTCCCGAGCCCAGTTTGGCCGGTTCCCGCTCCACGTACCAGAGTGCGCATCACGAGTCCAGTACTGCCAGTTCCTGCTCCACGCAGCAGAGTTCCAGTGAGCATCACGAGTCCAGTACGACCAGTTCCTGCTCCACGCACCAGAGTTCCAGTGAGCATCACGAGTCCAGTACGACCAGTTCCTGCTCCACGCACCAGAGTTCCAGTGAGCATCACGAGTCCGGGTACTGCCAGTTCCTGCTCCACGCACCAGAGTTCCAGTGAGCATCACGAGTCCAGTATGACCAGTTCCTGCTCCACGCGCAGAGTTCCAGTGGGCATCACGAGTCCAGTACGACCAGTTCCTGCTCCACGCACCAGAGTTCCAGTGAGCATCACGAGTCGATGCGACCAGTCCCTGCTCCACGCACCAGAGTTCCAGTGAGCATCACGAGTCCAGTACGGCCAGTTCCAGCTCCACGCACCAGAGTTCCCGTGAGCATCATGAGTCCAGTACGCCCAGCTTCTGCTCCACGCACCAGAGTTCCAGGAAATGGTCCAGGGCCCAGGTGGGGGCTCCGGTGCTGGCCGTGCTGGTCTGAAGTCACGCACCGGAGCCCCCACCTGGGACAAAGGGACCCACCCGAAGACCCCCCCACAGACTTTAGGGCGCGTCCAGAGTCCGCGCCTTTGAGAGTACTGTAACGCCCAGGCCGAGATGACAGGCTGGAGCGTTTTGGCTTCGTTTTGGTGTAGGGGTTTCTTGTGTTCTATGGTGTCTATTTCTATGTTGGGATAATGGTTCCCAATTAGAGGCAGCTGAGTCTCGTTACCTCTAATTGGGAACCATATATATGTTTGGGGGTTGCACTTTAGTTTCGTGGGTTATTGTTTATGTCATGCTTATCATGTTCAGTCATGTTCTTGTCTTTTGTGTTTAGTTAGGTTCTGCCCTTTGTGTTTCGTTAAGTTCAGCCATTTGTGTTTAGTCAGGTTTCGCTAGTCATGTTTAGGTTTAGATCTCTGTGTTCAGTTTAGGATTTAGCGGTAGGGTTCACGTATTGTTCATCGTTTATTGTTTTGTTCCGTCTCGTCCCGTCGTGGTTAATAAACATGTATTCTGGTTACATCGCTGCGCCTTGGTCATTCCCGAGGGAAGATAATCATGACAACCAGCACCTCCAGAGATGCAACCACTCTTATCGTCACTCGGTGCCTGGGCTTACCTCCACTGTACTCTCACCCCACCATACCCCTGTCTGCACATTATGCCCTGAATCTATTCTACCACGCCCAGAAATCTGCTCATTTTATTCTCTGTCCCCAACGCACTAGACGACCAGTCTTGATAGCCTTTAGCTGTACCCTCATCCTACTCCTCCTCTGTTCCTCGGGTGATGTGGAGGTAAACCCAGGCCCTGCGTGTCCCCAGGCACTCTCATTTGTTGACTTCTGTAATCGAAAAAGCCTTGGTTTCATGCATGTTAACATCAGAAGCCTCCTCCCTAAGTTAGTTTTACTCACTGCTTTAGCACACTCCGCCAACCCTGATGTCCTTGCCGTGTCTGAATCCTGGCTTAGGAAGGCCACCAAAAATTCGGAGATTTCCATACCCAACTACAACATTTTCCGCCAAGATAGAACTGCCAAAGGGGGAGGAGTTGAAATCTACTGCAGAGATAGCCTGCAAAGTTCTGTCATACTTTCCAGGTCTATGCCCAAACAGTTTGAACTTCTAATTCTAAAAATGTATCTCTTCAGAAATAAATCTCTCACTGTTGCCGCCTGTTATAGACCCCCCTCAGCTCCCAGCTGTGCCCTGGTCACCATATGTGAATTGATTGCCCACCATCTATCTTCAGAGTTTGTTCTGTTAGGTGACCTAAACTGGGATATGCTTAACACCCCGGCAGTCCTACAATCTAAGCTAGATTCCCTCAATTTCACACAAATCATCAAGGAACTCACCAGGTACAATCCTAAATCTGTAAACATGGTCACCCTCATAGATATTATCCTGACCAACTTGCTCTCCAAATACACCTCTGCTGTTTTCAATCAGGATCTCAACAACCACTGTCTCATTGCCTGCATCCGTAATGGGCCCGCGGTCAAACAACCACACCTTATCACTGTCAAACGCTCCAAAAAACACTTCTGCGAGCAGGCCTTTCTAATCGACCTGGCCCGGGTGTCCTGGCAGGATATTGACCTCATCCCGTCAGTCGAGGATGCCTGGTTATTCTTTAAAGTGGCTAGAGATTTGAGTCAGTATGTTGGCAGCAGCCACTCAATGTTAGTGATGGCTGTTTAACAGTCTGATGGCCTTGAGATAGAAGCTGTTTTTCAGTCTCTCGGTTCCAGCTTTGATGCACCTGTAGTGACCTCGCCTTCTGGATGATTGCGGGGTGAACAGGCAGTGGCTCGGGTGATCTTTTTGGACTTCCTGTGACATAGGGTGGTGTAGGTAGTTTGCCACCGGTGATGCGTTGTGCAGACCTCACTACCCTCTGGAGAGCCTTACGGT
Organism: Brachymystax lenok tsinlingensis; assembly: GCA_030435695.1. Taxonomy (NCBI): domain Eukaryota; kingdom Metazoa; phylum Chordata; class Actinopteri; order Salmoniformes; family Salmonidae; genus Brachymystax; species Brachymystax lenok. Next base: position 9,682,029 of record CM059811.1, on the reverse strand, counting down.
TGTGGGCGGAGCAGTTGCGGTACCAGGCGGTGATCCAGCCCGACAGGATGCTCTCAATTGTGCATCTGTAAAAGTTTGTGAGTGTTGCGCCTTCTTCACCACGGTGGGTGGACCATTTCAGTTTGTCTGTGATGTGTACGTCGAGGAACTTAAAACTTTACACCTTCTCCACTACTGTCCCGTCGATGTGGATAGGGGGGTGCTCCCTCTGTTGTTTCCTGAAGTCCACGATCATCTCCTTTGTTTTGTTGACGTTGAGTGTGAGGCTATTTTCCTGACACCACACTCCGTGGGCCCTCACCTCCTCGTCGTCTGCAAACTTGATGATTTAGTTGGAGGTGAAAAGGTGGTACAGGAGAGGGCTGAGAACGCACCCTTGTGGGGCCCCAGTGTTGAGGATCAGCGGGGTAGAGATGTTGTTTCCTACCCTCACCACCTGGGGGCGGCCCGTCAGAAAGTCCAGGACCCAGTTGCACAGGGCGGGGTCGAGACCCAGGGTCTCGAGCTTAATGAAGAGTTTGAAGGGTACTATGGTGTTAAATGCTGAGCTGTAATTGATGAACAGCATTCTTGCATAGTTATTCCTCTTGTCCAGATGGGTTAGTGCAGTGTGCAGTGTGATTGCGATTGTGTCGTCTGTGGACCTAGTGGGGCGGTATGCAAATTGAAGTGGGTGTAGGGTGTCAGGTAGGGTGGAGGTTATATGATCCTTGACTAGTCTCTCAAAGCACTTCATGATGACAGAAGTGAGTGCTACGAGGCGATAGTCGTTTCGCTCAGTTACCTTAGCTTTCTTGGGAACAGGAACAATGGTGGCCACCTTGAAGCATGTGGGAACAGCAGACTGGGATAGGGATTGATTAAATATGTCCGTAAACACACCAGCAAGCTGGTCTGAGACTAGGTCTGTGTAGCATCACCCAACAACACAGGCAGACCAGACACACACACACACACAGTTTAATCCCAGTTAGCACTAGAGACACAGCCCCTCTCAAGACTGTTTAAAGGCGACATGTTTCTGTGGCTGGAAGATGTGTTCTAATACTAAGAGACATGAGAAGACTAAACTAAGCAGCTTTTCTGGCTTTGAAGCCTAAAAGTCTAAAATGATCCAGTTGGCACAGTACAGTCAGGTCACTCATATCACACACACACACACACACACACACACACACACACACACACACACACACTGTGACATGGTGAGGTTGGACCCAGGTGCAGAGAAGAGACCAGATGAGGAATCAGCGGGTAAGGATAAACATAAATACTTTACTGAGAAACGGTAACGGAAGGATTACAGCAATGCTGGGAAAACAACAAACACTAAGTCTCGAAAACTCACTCAGGAGACAAACGCACACTGCACACAATTCCAGCTTCAGTAAAGGACAACAGAAAACACACCTCTTTTAACAGTGACATCATCACGAGTCAATAGGACACACCTCAGTGTCGTTAATGTCTCTAGGATGGTCTCTGGTGACAGGAGGAACCGTAACACACACACACACAATCACTATGTATATACACACACACACAATCACTATGTATATATACACACACACACAATCACTATGAATACACACACACACACACAATCACTATGTATATATAAACACACACACAATCACTATGTATATATACACACACACACACACACACACACACAATCATTATGTATACACACACACACACACACACACAATCACTATGTACATACACACACACACAATCACTATGTATACACACACACACAATCACTATGTATATACACACACACACACAATCACTATGTATACACACACACACACAATCACTACGTATATATAAACACACACACAATCACTATGTATATATACACACACACACACACACAATCACTATGTATACAAACACACACACACACATAATCACTATGTATACAAACACACACACAATCACTATGTATACACACACACACACAATTACTATGAATACACACACACACACAATCACTATGTATATATACACACACACACACACACAATCACTATGTATACACACACACACACACACAATCACTATGTATACACACACACACAATCACTATGTATACACACACACACACAATCACTATGTATATACACACACACAATCACTATGTATACACACACACACACACACACAATCACTATGTATACACACACACACAATCACTATGTATATACACACACACAATCACTATGTATGTACACACACACACACAATCACTATGTATATATACACACACACACACACACACACACACACACACACACACACACACACACACACACACACACACACACAATCACTATGTATGTACACACGCACACACACACAATCACTATGTATACACACACACAATCACTATGTATACACACACACAATCACTATGTATGTACACACACACACACAATCACTATGTATGTACACACACACACACAATCACTATGTATGTACACACACACACACAATCACTATGTATGTACACACACACACAATCACTATGTATACACACACACACACACACACAATCACTATGTATACACACACACAATCACTATGTATACACACACACACACACACACACACACAATCACTATGTATACACACACACAATCACTATGTATACACACACACACACACACACACACACATTCACTATGTATACACACACACACACACACAATCACTATGTATACACACACACACACAATCACTATGTATACACACACACATAATAAAGTAGTATAATACAGTAGTATGATACAGTAGTATAATACAGTAATATAATACAGTAGTATAATACAGTAGTTTAATACAGTAGTATATTATAGTAGTATAATATAGTAGTATAATATAGTAGTATTATTTTGTCATATAATACAGTAGTATAATACAGTAGTATAACCAAATCAAATCAAATCAATTTTTATTTGTCAAATCAAATCAAATTATATTTGTCGCATACACATGGTTAGCAGATGTTAATGCGAGTGTAGCGAAATGCTTGTGCTTCTAGTTCCGACCATGCAGTAGTATCTAACAAGTAATCTAACAAATTCACAACAACTACCTTATACACACAAGAGTAAAGGAATGAATACGAGTATGTAGTGATTGTGTGTGTGTGTGTATATTTACAGAGGTTGTAAAGCTCTAGTTAATGAAAAATTTGACCAAGTCCCATATCTGCAATTGGTCAGGTATTGTTTATTCATGAGAATTCTGAACTCCAAATGTGAACACAGTCTTTTTATATTGTACAAGCTTTAAGCTGAACACAAATGATACAAATGCTCCACCCTCTCTAGGAAATAGTACTTTCCCACATTGCACATTCATTGGCTTATCACAATCTTGCAACATAAGTCAATCTGGACAGCTCCTAGCCGTCCCGAGGACGAGAAGGCCTCTCTCCTGTAGTCTGGTTTCACAAAGAATTCTTTGTTCTCCCAGATACTCCTTATTGCAAGATTGTTCCACTATACATTTCTAGACACACACACACATCAATTGGATTATCATTGTCTTATAACCCTATCCCTATTGCATACATTTTCAGAATGGAATATTCTTAGTCATTACTTAAACATACAAACATCCCTATCAATAATACAGTAGTATAATACAGTTAATAACGGAAATGAGAAGATACTAAATGACTAGAGAAGAGAGGGGAGGGGGGAGGAGAAGAGAAGAGAAGAGAGGGGGTATATGGAGAAGGGAGGGAGGGAGGGAGGAGAAAGGGGATGGGGTAGAAGTTGAAAGGGAGGGGAGGAGAAGAGTGGGGGTAGATGGAGAAAGGGAGGGAGGGAGGGGAGGGAGGAGAGAGGGAGGGGTAGACAGAGAAAGGAAGGGAGGGGCAAGAGAGAGGGGAGGGGGTGGAGGGACGGAGGGAGGGAGGGAGGGGTAAATTGAGAAATGGAAGGAGGGGGAGGTTGAGAGAAGGGGGTATACAGGGAAGAGACTCAGGGGGTATACTAATTTGATATAGAGCAGACCTAACCCACTCTATTAAATTAGTCAAAACAGGAACATTTGACATCTGGCTAGAAATTAATTAGGAAATTCTATCAACAGAGAAAAATGTCCTCATGTGTGCTACCTACACTACCAGTCAAACGTTTTAGAGCACCTACTCATTATTTGTACTATTTTCTACATTGTAGAATAATAGTGAAGACATCAAAACTCTGAAATAACACATATGGAATCATGTAGTAACCAAAAAAGTGTTAACAAATCAAAATATTTTTTTGAGCTGACAAGGTAGGGGTGGTATAGAGAAGATAGCCCTATTTGGTAAAATACCAAGTCCATATTATGGCAAGAACAGCTCAAAGCAAAGAGAAATGGCAGTCCATCATTACTTTAAGACATGAAGGTCAGTCAATACGGATCATTTCCAGAACTTTGACTGTTTCAAGAGCAGTCGCAAAAACCATCAAGCGCTATGATGAAACTGGCTCTCGTGAGGACCGCCACAGGAAAGGAAGACCCAGTGTTACCTCTGCTGCAGAGGTTAAGTTCATTATAGTTACCAGCCTCATAAATTGGCAATTTACTGCACATCAGATTGCAGCCCATATAAATGCTTCACAGATTTCAAGTAACAGACACATCTCAATATCAAATGTTCAGAGGAGACCGCATGAATCAGGCCTTCATAGTCAAATTGCTGCAGAGAAACACCTACTAAAGGATATCAATAAGAAAAATGTACTTTCTTGGGCCAAGGAACTCTCTCTTGCCCCCCCAGGTCAGCTGCATCAGATGACCTGGCCATATAACATATCTATCATAGCATATGTTTCCCATGCCAATAATGCCAATAATCTAATTGAATTGAGAGGGGAAAGAGAGAGGGAGAGAAAGAGAGAGAGAGAGAGAGGAAGAGAGCGAGAGAGAGAGAGAGAGAGAGAGAGAGAGAGAGAGAGAGAGAGAGAGAGAGAGAGAGAGAGAGAGAGAGAGAGAGAGAGAAGCCACAGGAAGCCATGAGGGACCTCAGAAAGAAGATGGAGGAAGAGGTCTGGTTACGCACACTGACAAAGCCACAACATAGGAGTGTCACGTGGAGGTCAGAGCCACACTAACTGAATTCACCTCCTCCTATGCACTTCTCTCATCCTCCTCTCTCTCCATCCTCCTCTCTCTCTCCATCCTCCTCTCTCTCTCTCCATCCTCCTCTCTCTCTCTCCATCCTCCTCTCTCTCCATCCCCCTCTCTCTCCATCCTCCTCTCTCTCCATCCTCCTCTCTCTCCATACCCCTCTCTCTCCATCCTCCTCTCTCTCCCTCCTCTCTCTCTCCATCCCCCTCTCTCTCCATCCTCCTCTCTCTCCATCCTCCTCTCTCTCCATCCCCCTCTCTCTCCATCCTCCTCTCTCTCCATCCTCCTCTCTCTCCATCCCCCTCTCTCTCATCCCCCTCTCTCTCCATACCCCTCTCTCTCATCCTCCTCTCTCTCTCCATCCTCCTCTCTCTCCATCCTCCTCTCTCTCCATCCCCCTCTCTCTCCATCCTCCTCTCTCTCTCCATCCTCCTCTCTCTCTCCATCCTCCTCTCTCTCCATCCTCCTCTCTCTCATCCTCCTCTCTCTCCATACCCCTCTCTCTCCATCCTCCTCTCTCTCCATCCTCCTCTCTCTCCATCCTCCTCTCTCTCCATCCCCCTCTCTCTCCATCCTCCTCTCTCTCCATACCCCTCTCTCTCCATCCTCCTCTCTCTCCATCCTCCTCTCTCTCCATCCTCCTCTCTCTCTCCATCCTCCTCTCTCTCCATCCTCCTCTCTCTCCATCCCCCTCTCTCTCCATCCTCCTCTCTCTCCATCCCCCTCTCTCTCCATCCCCCTCTCTCTCCACCCTCCTCTCTCTCCATCCTCCTCTCTCTCTCCATCCTCCTCTCTCTCTCCATCCTCCTCTCTCTCATCCTCCTCTCTCTCCATACCCCTCTCTCTCCATCCCCCTCTCTCTCCATCCTCCTCTCTCTCCATCCTCCTCTCTCTCCATCCTCCTCTCTCTGCCTATTCTCTCTCCCACTCTCATCCCTCTTTTCTTCAGCAACATTATATCTGTCAGACTAAGGAGGGAGACGAGGCTGGATTTAGAAACTCGTTGGTATAAAAATTATATGAGCCTTAATTTCTCCTCCATTTATTTCCATAATTACCTAAAAGGGAGAGAGAGACGTGGAACTTCAGGATGTGTGTGCGCGTTTGTGTGTGTGTGTGTATGCGCGTTCGTGTGTGTGTATAAGCCACACTAGTTGTACTCCTGGCACATTGTTCACAGTGCAGTATGGCATGGTGAAAGCTGAGCCTGTGGTCTGTGGTTCTATAGTACACTATATTTACAGTTTGCAGAATGACTCCATAATGGCTGGGGTCTAATGGAATGTTCTAACGTACTGTTGGACTGTCATGATGGAAACCAAACCCCACTGGTACTTAACCAAGGGCCTAAACAGCGCCATGTGTGTGCGTGTTTGTGTGTGGTGGTGGTAGTTAATGACCCCAGCTGAACCCACGTTACCATAACACGTGTGTTTAAGATACCAAGGTGAGAGATACAAAACAACAGAGTGTATTCCCTTATCATACAGAGTCCTTCAACACAGACACACACATAGACACACACACACACACACACAGACACACACACACACAGACACACACACACAGACACACACAGACACACACACACACACACACACAGACACACACACATAGACACACACACACACAGACACACACACACAGACACACACAGACACACAGACACACACACACACACAGACACACACACACAGACACACACACACAGACACACAGACACACACACAGACACACACACACAAAGACAGACAGGCATGCAGACAGACACATATGCAGACAGACACACACACACACAAAGACAGACAGACATGCAGACAGACAGACACACAGACAGAAAGGCAGACAGACAGACACATAGACAGACAGGAAGGCAGATAGGCAGATAGGCAGACAGACAGACAGTCATATGTCTGCTGATTTTAAATAAGCTAACATTCCTGAGCTTTTCTTATCGTGAAAAATACCCTACTCCTGATAGGATGCTCCAAGGTCCAAATACCAAAATTCCCAGCCTTACCTGACCTTGTTCGCAAAACTTCCAGCTTCTCCATGTCCACTGCCAGTGGGAATGGGAAGACAGAGAGAACGAAAGAAAGAAAGAAAGACGCCCCAGACTCTGAGGTAAGTATTGTGAGTCATTTACTGACTGAAACTGGGAGTGTGTCAGCAAGAACGAAGGAGAGATAGAGGGAGGGAGAGAGAGGGAGAGAGCAAGAGAGAGAGAGAGAGAGAGAGAGAGAGAGAGAGAGAGAGAGAGAGCAGGAGAGAGAGAGAGAGAGAGAGAGAGAGAGAGAGAGAGAGAGAGAGAGAGAGAGAGAGAGAGAGAGAGAGAGAGAGAGAGAGAGAGATAACTGGCCAATAGGGAGCTTGGGACTGATAGGAGTGTGTGTGTGTGTACGTGTTCAAGTTCTTTTGTCACATGCACAAGTACAGTGAAAGCTATACAGAATATACAGTACATACACTGCATGTATGTGGACACCTGCTCATCGCACATCTGGCCATTAATATGGCCAGAACACTTACAGTTGACCGTGGCAGCTCTAGCAGGGCAGGAATATGACAAACTGATTTGTTGTAAAGGTGGCATCCTATGATGGTGCCACGTTGAAAGTCCTTGAGCTCTTCAGGAAGGCCATTGTACTGCCAATGTTAGGCTATGGAGATTGCATGGCTGTGTGATCGATTTTATACACCTGTCAGAAAGGGGTATGGCTGAAATAGCCAAATCCACTCATTTGAAGGGGTGTCCACATACTTTGTACATATTTATATATATATAAGGAAAACATGAGAAATAGGAAATAAGAGCGGAAGCAGTATACAGGGTTAGTGCCAGTAGCGAATGTACCATATAGTTACTGAGGTAGACACAGCAAGTACGTGTAGGGTTAGGAGAAAGTGACTGGTAACAGCACCAACAATACTAACAATAGGTGGATATACATGTAAACAGGGCTGAAAAGTGACTGCTGTGTATGTGTGTGTGTGTCCACAGGATTTAAAACCACATTAAAAAAAACTTGACACCACCCAAATTAACAAAGGCTAAATCTGTGTTTGAGTTCAATGTGAAATTCCTCTCTGAAGCTACAACCAGCACTTAGTACACAGCCAACACCAAACACATGTCTGAGCAATCAGTAGCAAATCAACTATGTTGTCTGTAAGAGGAGCTATGTGGCAGCCCAGAAATAGGGTTTGGCTGTCAATTATATGTTATATGAAGGAACATTTGAAGCTTAAGACCTGATCAGGATGGAAAAATATTACAGAAATGACGACTTCAGAAGATCAGTGAATTGGAAAATCATTGGAAAAATGCTGGAAGACTCTGTTAAAACCAGTTATTCAACAGAGAGAGAATCTGAGCTAAAAACAAGTAGACTGGAAGTTAACAACCTGTTGTTGACATCAGAGCCTAATTCATTATGCAGAGGGTACGACAAAAATACTATTTTCAAGGGGAGGAGGCCTAGTCACTTACTGGTGCTGCAGCTTAAACAGCTATGTTGAGGAAACAACATCATCAATACTGCTGATCGGATCTTCTATTAAGGGACTGATATCTGATCCTACAGAAATAAATACAACTTTTAGAGTATATCATTCCGATGTATACAGTTCCTCACATAGTTTTGATACTTCTGTTTGTCGGCAGTTCGTGGAGAACCTTACGTTGCCCAAACTCTCTCAAGAAGAAACAGCTTTATTAGAGGAACCTGTAAGTTAATCTGAACTGAAAGCTGCTCTTTTAAATATGAAGACAGATAAAGCGCCTGGTATTGATGGAATACCTCCTGAAGTCATTCTCAACTTTTGGGATGAGCTAGGACCAGTTATTCTTGACTCGCTTAACATTGCTGTTGAAAAATGACAATTCCACAGAGACATCAACACAGCTATTATTTCCCTAACCCCTAATAAAGGAAAAGACCTCACAAATTGTGCTAATTTTCGGCCAATCAGTTTAATTGGAACAGAAATGAAGATGTGTGCCAAAGTTCTAGCCAATCGCCTAGAGAAATATGATTCATTACCATATCCCCTCTATTCACACTACTGGCAGGAAGAAAATTACCATATCCCCCTCTATTCACACTACTGGCAGGAAGAACATTATCATATCCCCTCTATTCACACTACTGGCAGGAAGAACATTACCATATCCCCTCTATTCACACTACTGGCAGGAAGAACATTACCATATCCCCTCTATTCACACTACTGGCAGGAAGAACATTACCATATCCCTCTATTCACACTACTGGCAGGAAGAACATTACCATATCCCCTCTATTCACACTACTGGCAGAAAGAACATTACCATATCCCTCTATTCACACTACTGGCAGGAAGAACATTACCATATCCCCTCTATTCACACTACTGGCAGGAAGAACATTATCATATCCCCTCTATTCACACTACTGGCAGGAAGAACATTATCATATCCCCTGTATTCACACTACTGGCAGGAATAACATTACCATATCCCCCTCTATTCACACTACTGTCAGGAAGAACATTACCATATCCCCTCTATTCACACTACTGGCAGGAAGAACATTACCATATCCCCTCTATTCACACTACTGGCAGGAAGAACATTACCATATCCCCCTCTATTCACACTACTGTCAGGAAGAACATTACCATATCCCCTCTATTCACACTACTGGCAGGAAGAACATTACCATATCCCCTCTATTCACACTACTGGCATTACCATATCCCCTCTATTCACACTACTGGCAGGAAGAACATTACCATATCCCCTCTATTCACACTACTGGCAGGAAGAACATTATCATATCCCCTCTATTCACACTACTGTCAGGAAGAACATTACCATATCCCCTCTATTCACACTACTGGCAGGAAGAACATTACCATATCCCCCTCTATTCACACTACTGTCAGGAAGAACATTACCATATCCCCTCTATTCACACTACTGGCAGGAAGAACATTACCATATCCCCCTCTATTCACACTACTGGCATTACCATATCCCCTCTATTCACACTACTGGCAGGAAGAACATTACCATATCCCCTCTATTCACACTACTGGCAGGAAGAACATTACCATATCCCCCTCTATTCACACTACTGGCATTACCATATCCCCTCTATTCACACTACTGGCAGGAAGAACATTACCATATCCCTCTATTCACACTACTGGCAGGAAGAACATTATCATATCCCTCTATTCACACTACTGGCAGGAAGAACATTACCATACCCCCTCTATTCACACTACTGGCAGGAAGAACATTACCATATCCCCTCTATTCACACTACTGGCAGGAAGAACATTATCATATCCCTCTATTCACACTACTGGCAGGAAGAACATTATCATATCCCCTCTATTCACACTACTGGCAGGAAGAACATTACCATATCCCTCTATTCACACTACTGGCAGGAAGAACATTACCATATCCCCCTCTATTCACACTACTGGCAGGAAGAACATTACCATATCCCGCTCTATTCACACTACTGTCAGGAAGAACATTACCATATCCCCTCTATTCACACTACTGGCAGGAAGAACATTACCATATCCCCCTCTATTCACACTACTGGCAGGAAGAACATTACCATATCCCGCTCTATTCACACTACTGGCAGGAAGAACATTACCATATCCCCTCTATTCACACTACTGGCAGGAAGAACATTACCATATCCCCTCTATTCACACTACTGGCAGGAAGAACATTTTCATATCCCTCTATTCACACTACTGGCAGGAAGAACATTACCATATCCCCCTCTATTCACACTACTGGCAGGAAGAACATTACCATATCCCCTCTATTCACACTACTGGCAGGAAGAACATTATCATATCCCTCTATTCACACTACTGGCAGGAAGAACATTATCATATCCCCTCTATTCACACTACTGGCAGGAAGAACATTATCATATCCCCTCTATTCACACTACTGGCAGGAAGAACATTACCATATCCCCTCTATTCACACTACTGGCAGGAAGAACATTACCATATCCCCCTCTATTCACACTACTGGCAGGAAGAACATTACCATATCCCGCTCTATTCACACTACTGTCAGGAAGAACATTACCATATCCCCTCTATTCACACTACTGGCAGGAAGAACATTACCATATCCCCCTCTATTCACACTACTGGCAGGAAGAACATTACCATATCCCGCTCTATTCACACTACTGGCAGGAAGAACATTACCATATCCCCTCTATTCACACTACTGGCAGGAAGAACATTACCATATCCCCTCTATTCACACTACTGGCAGGAAGAACATTTTCATATCCCCTCTATTCACACTACTGGCAGGAAGAACATTACCATATCCCCCTCTATTCACACTACTGGCAGGAAGAACATTACCATATCCCCTCTATTCACACTACTGGCAGGAAGAACATTATCATATCCCCTCTATTCACACTACTGGCAGGAAGAACATTATCATATCCCCTCTATTCACACTACTGGCAGGAAGAACATTACCATATCCCCTCTATTCACACTACTGTCAGGAAGAACATTTTCATATCCCCTCTATTCACACTACTGGCAGGAAGAACATTACCATATCCCCTCTATTCACACTACTGGCAGGAAGAACATTACCATATCCCCTCTATTCACACTACTGGCAGGAAGAACATTACCATATCCCCTCTATTCACACTACTGGCAGGAAGAACATTATCATATCCCCTCTATTCACACTACTGGCAGGAAGAACATTATCATATCCCCTGTATTCACACTACTGGCAGGAATAACATTACCATATCCCCTCTATTCACACTACTGGCAGGAAGAACATTACCATATCCCCCTCTATTCACACTACTGGCAGGAAGAACATTACCATATCCCCTCTATTCACACTACTGGCAGGAAGAACATTACCATATCCCCTCTATTCACACTACTGGCAGGAAGAACATTACCATATCCCTCTATTCACACTACTGGCAGGAAGAACATTATCATATCCCCTCTATTCACACTACTGGCAGGAAGAACATTATCATATCCCCTCTATTCACACTACTGGCAGGAAGAACATTACCATATCCCCCTCTATTCACACTACTGTCAGGAAGAACATTACCATATCACCTCTATTCACACTACTGGCAGGAAGAACATTACCATATCCCCCTCTATTCACACTACTGGCAGGAAGAACATTACCATATCCCCTCTATTCACACTACTGGCAGGAAGAACATTACCATATCCCCTCTATTCACACTACTGGCAGGAAGAACATTACCATATCCCCTCTATTCACACTACTGTCAGGAAGAACATTACCATATCCCCCTCTATTCACACTACTGTCAGGAAGAACATTACCATATCCCCCTCTATTCACACTACTGTCAGGAAGAACATTACCATATCCCCTCTATTCACACTACTGGCAGGAAGAACATTACCATATCCCCCTCTATTCACACTACTGGCAGGAAGAACATTACCATATCCCCTCTATTCACACTACTGGCAGGGGGGAAACATTACCATATCCCCTCTATTCACACTACTGGCAGGAAGAACATTACCATATCCCCCTCTATTCACACTACTGGCATTACCATATCCCCTCTATTCACACTACTGGCAGGAAGAACATTACCATATCCCCTCTATTCACACTACTGGCAGGAAGAACATTATCATATCCCCTCTATTCACACTACTGGCAGGAAGAACATTATCATATCCCCTCTATTCACACTACTGGCAGGAAGAACATTACCATATCCCCTCTATTCACACTACTGGCAGGAAGAACATTACCATATCCCCTCTATTCACACTACTGGCAGGAAGAACATTACCATATCCCGCTCTATTCACACTACTGTCAGGAAGAACATTACCATATCCCCTCTATTCACACTACTGGCAGGAAGAACATTACCATATCCCCCTCTATTCACACTACTGGCAGGAAGAACATTACCATATCCCGCTCTATTCACACTACTGGCAGGAAGAACATTACCATATCCCCTCTATTCACACTACTGGCAGGAAGAACATTACCATATCCCCTCTATTCACACTACTGGCAGGAAGAACATTTTCATATCCTCTATTCACACTACTGGCAGGAAGAACATTACCATATCCCCTCTATTCACACTACTGGCAGGAAGAACATTACCATATCCCCTCTATTCACACTACTGGCAGGAAGAACATTACCATATCCCCCTCTATTCACACTACTGGCAGGAAGAACATTACCATATCCCCCCTCATTCACTACTGGCAGGAAGAACATTACCATATCCCCTCTATTCACACTACTGGCAGGAAACATTACCATATCCCCTCTATTCACACTACTGGCAGGAAGAACATTACCATATCCCCTCTATTCACACTACTGGCAGGAAGAACATTACCATATCCCGCTCTATTCACACTACTGTCAGGAAGAACATTACCATATCCCCTCTATTCACACTACTGGCAGGAAGAACATTACCATATCCCCTCTATTCACACTACTGGCAGGAAGAACATTACCATATCCCCCTCTATTCACACTACTGGCATTACCATATCCCCTCTATTCACACTACTGGCAGGAAGAACATTACCATATCCCCTCTATTCACACTACTGTCAGGAAGAACATTACCATATCACCTCTATTCACACTACTGGCAGGAATAACATTACCATATCCCCTCTATTCACACTACTGGCAGGAAGAACATTATCATATCCCCTCTATTCACACTACTGGCAGGAAGAACATTATCATATCCCCTCTATTCACACTACTGGCAGGAAGAACATTATCATATCCCCTCTATTCACACTACTGGCAGGAAGAACATTACCATATCCCCCTCTATTCACACTACTGGCAGGAAGAACATTACCATATCATCTCTATTCACACTACTGGCAGGAAGAACATTACCATATCCCCCTCTATTCACACTACTGGCAGGAAGAACATTACCATATCCCCTCTATTCACACTACTGGCAGGAAACATTACCATATCCCCTCTGGCAGGAAGAACATTACCATATCCCCTCTATTCACACTACTGGCAGGGGGGAAACATTACCATATCCCCCTCTATTCACACTACTGGCAGGAAGAACATTACCATATCCAACTCTATTCACACTACTGGCAGGAAGAACATTACCATATCCCCTCTATTCACACTACTGGCAGGAAGAACATTACCATATCCCCCTCTATTCACACTACTGGCAGGAAGAACATTACCATATCCCGCTCTATTCACACTACTGTCAGGAAGAACATTACCATATCCCCTCTATTCACACTACTGGCAGGAAGAACATTACCATATCCCCCTCTATTCACACTACTGGCAGGAAGAACATTACCATATCCCGCTCTATTCACAGAGAAGCATATGAGATTAATCTTAAATGCCATTCATACACTCCAATATAACGTAATAAAGAATTCTTAGCCTGTAAGAAACCATCTTGATGTAAGGGTTTTTATACTTTCAAAGACATGTTCAATTTGAACGGAATCCTCAGTTTCCAGGAACTCCACCAGTGTTTTAATGTCCCAGGTTCATCGTTTAGTCTTCACCTTCAACTCCGTCCATCCATGCCAGCCTATGGGGCCCCCCTGGGAAGTAGAACTAGCAGTACACCCATTGGTCAAACTTCTAAACGAACAGACACAACTCAAGTGCGAATAGAGGGGGATATGGTAATGCTCTTCCTGCCAGGAGTGGTTTCTAATATCTATAGTCAATTAATTCTAGCAGCACAAAAACCATTAACTCTATCCACTATGTGGGAAAAGGATTTTACACTTTATGGAAAACTTTATGTGGATCATCTAGGAACCCAAATCACCAATGAATGAATTACAACATGTGCTCTAGAATCTATCTAACACCTAAAAAGACATCACATGTTGTTTGTCCATCGCCATACTGAGAGTTCTGCACCACAGGGAACCTTGGTACTGTGGAAATGCCCCGTGGGGTGGTTGAATTCTCGGGGAAAGTCAACGATATCATCTCTGTACGTATAGATAAATTACTGCCATTAGATCCAGTGGTGATGTTGCTTTGTGATGACTCTGATTTACACTTGTCAGAGCGCCAACGGAGAGTTTGCTAGGCAGGAACCACAGCTGCTAAGAAAATGATTGTACAAAGGTGGATTCCACCTCATCAGTCACCATTGCAACGATGTCTGCTCACATTTAAGGAAATTGTAGTTCTCCACGGCCAGGATCCACAGGGCCAAAGTGTCCACTCTGGACACATGGGAAAAAGCAGCAGCGGACATTTCTGAACTCTTAACCAACGGGCCGTTACATCCAAGAATGTGGATCAATAATTTGCCACCATTTCTGAGGCTATATGATATATTGTTCAGCAGATTTACTATGTATTATTAATTTAGTTGTTTTTATCTAATGATTTATTTTACATGCTACCAGATTGCCGGTGGAGGGTAATAATACAAACTTTTAAAAAAGGATGGAAAATATAAGTTGTATTGGCTAGAATGTACAGTATCTATCTATATATATATATATATCACAGGTAAAGGGAGGGAGGGATAGAGAGTGGGATAGAGAGATAGAGAGATAGAGGGAGGGATAGAGGGACAGATAGAGAGAGATAGAGAGGGACAGATAGAGAGAGGGATGGAGAGATAGAGGGAGGGATAGAGAGAGAGAGAAGGAGAGAAGGAGGGATAAAGGGACCAATAGAGAGGGATAGACGGAGGGAGAGAGAGGGATAAAGAGAGGGTAGAGGGAGGAATAGAGAGAGAGAGGGATAAAGAGAGGGATAGAGGGATAGAGGGAGGGACAGAGGGATCGATAGAGAGAGGGATAGAGGGAGGGATAGAGGGAGGGATACAGAGAGGGATAGATAGATAGAGGGAGGGATAGAGGGGGGGATAGAGGGAGGGATAGAGGGACCAATAGAGGATGGGATAGAGGGATAGATGGATAGATAGAGGGATAGAGAGAGGGATAGAGAGATTGAGGGATTGAGTGACATTCTCTCTCTGTCTCTCACCCCCCTCCCTCTCTCCCCCCTCTCTCTCTCTCCCTCTCCCTTCCTCACCCCCCCATCTCTCTCTCTCTCTCCCTCCCTCACCTTCTCTCTCTCCCTTCCTCACCTTCTCTCTCTCTCCCTCCCTTCCTCACCCTCTCTCTCTCCCTCGATAAAGGATGTGGTAGACTACAACAACAACAGCCGTATGATCTATGGCATATAGACATTCAGGGTGGAATCTGAACCAAAACAACTCACACACATAGTGACACAGACACACATTAAAGAACACACACGCAATGACACAGACACACATTAAAGAACACACACACACACAGTCACTATCAATAGACTAGAGTGGATTTACATTCCATCTAAATTCACAGACTGCCGTCGAACAATGTGACACACCTTCACACACACACACACACACACACACCCTCACACACACACACACACACACACACACACACACACACACACACACACACACACACACACACACACACACACACACACACCCTCACCCTCACACACACACACACCCTCACAAACACACACCCTCACACACACACACACACACACACACACCATGGTCATTCAGCATTCGATTGGCCTGCTGTAACACCTGCATGTTGCCATAGCAACAGCAGCTCGCTCGGGCGTCATACACTCACACTCGTTACCGCCCTCCTCCCTGCATTCATCCTTCCATCCCTCTCTCTCTCTCTCTCTCCCTCCCTCCCTTTCTCTCTCTGCAGGGTACTGGCTACACGTTGGAAACATGTACGTCATCAGTCAGAGAAAATATGAATGAAGGATGAGTGTGTGCTCGATTCGCTGTGCGTGAGTGACAGACACAGACAGGACGTTTTTCACAATCCGTCACTAACAACACAGCTATCATGGTTCATCATCATCTCCTGGACAACTGTTTCATAGCAGCAGTGACATAATCACAGTGACACTGCATAACCTACAGTCAGTCAAATTGAGAGAGAGAGAGAGAGAGAGAGAGAGAGAGAGAGAGAGAGAGAGAGAGAGAGAGAGAGAGAGAGACAAAGAGAGAGAGAGAGAGACTGAGAGAGAGAGAGAGAGAGAGAGAGAGAGAGAGAGAGAGAGAGAGAGAGAGAGAGAGAGAGAGAGAGAGAGAGAGAGACAAAGAGAGAGAGACAAAGAGAGAGAGAGAGAGAGAGAGAGAGAGAGAGAGAGAGAGAGAGAGAGAGAGAGAGAGACAAAGAGAGAGAGAGACAAAGAGAGAGAGACAGAGACAGACAGAGGAAAAAGGAACATAAAATTTGACATACCAATTAGGATCTGCCAAAAAATACTTGAATCAGTTATAGAACACATTGCCCTTTATGGTTGTGAGGTCTGGGGTCCGCTCACCAACCAAGAATTCACAAAATGGGACAAACACCAAATTGAGACTCTGCAAGCAGAATTCTGCAAAAATATCCTCTGTGTACGATGTAAAACACCAAATAATGCATGCAGAGCAGAATTAGGCCAATACCCACTAATAATCAAATTCCAGAAATGAGACGTTAAATTCTACAACCACCTAAAAGGAAGCGATTCCCAAACCTTCCATAACAAAGTCATCACCTACAGAGAGAGAGAGTCCCCTAAGCAAGCTGGTCCTGGGGCTCTGTTCACAAACACAAACAGACCGCACAGAGCCCAAGGACAGCAACACAATTAGACCCCACCAAATCAGGAGAAAACAAAAAGATAATTACTTGAAACATTGGAAAGAATTAACAAAAAAACTGAGCAAACTAGAATGCTATTTGGCCCTAAACAGAGAGTACACAGTGGCAGAATACCTGACCACTGTGACTGACCCAAAATAACGGAAAGCTTTGACTATGTACAGACTCAGTGAGCATAGCCTTGCTATTGAGAAAGGTTGCCGTAGGCAGACCTGGCTCTCAAGAGAAATGAGGTGGAAACTGAGCTGCACTTCCCAACCTCCTGCCAAATGTATGACCATATTAGAGACACATATTTCCCTCAGATTACACAGACCCCACAAAGAATTCGAAAATAAATCCAATTTTGATAAACTCCCATATCTATTGGGTGAAATACCACAGTGTGCGTTCACAGCAGCAAGATGTGTAACCTGTTGCCACAAGAAAAGGGCAACCAGTGAAGAACAAACACCATTGTAAATACAACCCATATTTATGTTTATTTATTTTCCCTTTTGTACTTTAACTATTTGCACATCATTACAACACTGCATATAGACATAATTCCTTTGAAACTATTGTGAGTGTAATGTTTTTTTTATTTTATTTCACTTATCTCCCATGCCAATAAAGCCCTTAAATTGAATTGAAGAGAGAGAGAGAGAGAGAGAGAGAGAGAGAGAGAGAGAGAGAGAGAGACAGAGAGAGAGAGAGAGAGAGAGAGACAGAGAGAGAGAGAGAGAGAGAGAGAGAGAGAGAGAGAGAGAGAGAGAGAGAGAGAGAGAGAGAGAGAGAGAGAGAGAGAGAGAGAGAGAGAGAAAGAAAAACAGAGAGAGAGAGAGAGAGTAGGAGTCACATCTCCAGGAGTCACATTTACAGGAGTCACATCTGCAGGAGTCACATCTCCAGGAGTCACATCTACAGGAGTCACATCTGCAGGAGTCACATCTCCAGGAGTCACATCTGCAGGAGTCACATCTGCAGGAGTCACATCTACAGGAGTAACATCTCCAGGAGTCACATCTCCAGGAGTCACATCTACAGGAGTCACAGTCACATCTACAGGAGTCACATCTCCAGGAGTCACATCTCCAGGAGTCACTTCTACAGGAGTCACATCTCCAGGAGTCACATCTCCAGGAGTCACATCTCCAGGAGTCAAATCTACAGGAGTCACATCTCCAGGAGTCACATCTCCAGGAGTCACATCTCCAGGAGTTACATCTCCAGGAGTCACATCTACAGGAGTCACATCTACAGGAGTCACATCTCCAGGAGTCACATCTACAGGAGTCACATCTCCAGGAGTCACATCTCCAGGAGTCACATCTACAGGAGTCACATCTCCAGGAGTCACAGTCACATCTACAGGAGTCACATCTACAGGAGTCACAGTCACATCTACAGGAGTCACATCTACAGGAGCATTCTCATTTCTCTTCCTCCTCCCTCTCCTCTCCTTCCCATTCCAGATCTTGCTCCCCCTGCCCCCCTCTCTCCATCTCTTTCTCCCTCTCCCCCCTCCTCTCCCCTTCTGTCCCCCTCTCCCCTCCTCTCCCCTTCTCTCCCTCTCTCCCCTCCTCTCTCTCTGCCCCTATCCCCTCCTCTCCCCTTCTCTCCCTCTCTCCCCTCCTCTCTCTCTCTCTCTCTCTCTCTGCCCCTATCCCCTCCTCTCCCCTCCTCTCTCTCTCTCTCTCTCTCTCTCTCTCTCCCCCTCTCCCCTCCTCTCCCTCTCTCCCCTCTTCTCTCTGGATGAGAGACAACACAGTACCTATGGTCTAATTTAAACCCTATAGTTATCCCATCGAGACACGCAGTACCAAAAGCACAGAAGCAGGACAATCACACATACACACACACCATCACCTCGCCGATCACCCCTAACAGCTGTACAATCCACACACACAGCAGAGGTGAAACACTGACATACCACACACACACACAAACATTACCCCTTCACCTCTCCCACTACCCTTCACCCCCCCTTCCCAAAAGAGCGAAAGCAAGATCCACACCACAGTTTTCTGATGACTTAATCAATTAACATTAATCAATGAACAAATGAATGAATGACTGACTGAATGGACGTATGGATAGAGTGATGAATGGACGTATGGATAGAGTGATGGAGTGATAGAGGGATAGAGGGATGAATGGACGTATGGACATAGTGATGGAGTGATGGAGTGATAGAGGGATAGAGTGATGGAGGGATAGGTATAGATGGATAGAGGGATAGAGGGATGAATGGACGTCTGGATAGAGTGATAGAGCGATGGAGGGATAGAGGGATAGAGGGATGAATGGGCGTATGGATAGAGTGATGGAATGATGGAGTGATAGAGGGATAGAGGGATAGAGTGATGGAGGGATAGAGGGATAGAGGGATAGAGGGATAGAGTGATGGAGGGATAGAGGGATAGAGGGATAGAGGTATAGTGATAGAGGGATAGAGGGATAGAGGGATGAATGGACGTCTGGATAGAGTGATGGAGGGATAGAGGGATGGAGTGATGGAGGGATAGAGGGATAGAGTGATGGAGGGATAGAGGGATAGAGGGATAGAGGGATAGAGTGATGTATGGATAGAGTGATGAGTGATGGAGGGATAGAGGGATAGAGGGATAGAGTGATAGAGTGATGGAGGGATAGAGGGATAGAGGGATGAATGGACGTATGGATAGAGTGATAGAGTGATGGAGGGATAGAGGGATAGAGGGATAGAGTGATGTATGGACGTATGGATAGAGTGATAGAGTGATGGAGGGATAGAGTGATAGAGGGATAGAGGGATAGTGATAGAGGGATGGAGTGATGGAGGAGAGGTAGTACCTGTTACCCCCTTGGTTCTGTGCCTGCCTTTGGGTCGCCGTTGGGAGTTGCCCATGGATGAGTTCTTTCTGTCCCAAAACATCACAACCTCCACATAGCCCTCCACTCACTGGCTGACTGACTGGCCGACCGACTGACTGGCTGAGTGTGTGTGTGTGTGTGTGTGTGTGTGTGTGTGTGTGTGTGTGTGTGTGTGTGTGTGTGTGTGTGTGTGTGTGTGTGTGTGTGTGTGTGTGTGTGTGTGTGTGTGTGTGTGTGTGTATGTGTGTGTCAGAGCATGTGCATGTGTGTCTGCATCTTAAAGTGTGTATGTGAGCGCCTGCATCTTGTCTCGGATTGTGAGCGTGTGTGTGTGTGTCTCAGATTATGTGTGTGTGATCGTGGCGCATGAGTGCATCTCGGCGGTGCGTGAATGGTTGACTGTGTGTGTGTGTGTGTGTGTGTGTGTGTGTGTGTGTGTGTGTGTGTGTGTGTGTGTGTGTGTGTGTGTGTGTGTGTGTGTGTGTGTGTGTGTGTGTGTGTGTGTGTGTGTGTGTGTGTGTGCATGCGTGGAGTGTGCTCCCTGCATGAGCGTTTGAATGAGAAGCTCTGCATGTGTGTGTGAGAGAGAGACAGAGAGAGAGAGAAATAGAGAGAGAGCGAGAGCGAGAGACAGAGAGAGAGAGACAGCATGAGCGTTTGAATGAGAAGCTCTGCATGTGTGTGTGAGAGAGAGACAGAGAGAGAGAGAAATAGAGAGAGAGCGAGAGCGAGAGACAGAGAGAGAGAGACAGAGAGAGAGACAGAGAGAGAGACAGAGAGAGAGAAATAGAGAGAGAGAGAGAGAGAGAGAGAGAGAGAGAGAGAGAGAGAGAGAGAGAGAGAGAGAAATAGAGAGAGAGAGAGAGAGAGAGAGAGAGAGAGAGAGAGAGAGAGAGAGAGAGCGAGGGAGGTTTGTCAGTGTTGAGTGTTGCAGGGGGAGGGGCCACGACTGCAGCTGGAGAGAGAGAGAGAGAGAGAAGGAGGAGGAGAGGAGGAGGGAAAGCGATAGAGAGAGGAACAAGATTGAAAGATGGAGAGACAGAGAGTGAGGGAGCGCGGGAGAAAGAGACCGAGCGGCATAGAAAGGGGGGAGGAGTGGAGAGGGACAGATCGAGATGACAGAGAGAGGAGAGGAGAGGAGAGGAGAGGAGAGGAGAGGAGAGGAGAGGAGAGGAGAGGAGAGGAGAGGAGAGGAGAGGAAATAAATAAACAGGCGTAAGGCATTAGCAGCAGACGGATGGGCAGTGTGTGTGCTCAACCACAGAGGAGAGGTGAGATAAGCTTCATAAGCCTGCCGTAAGGCTGATGATATAAGGTGTCATAAGGCTGTCATAGGGAGAAAGGCAAGACATTTTATTTGTACAAAAGTCACACTTGACGTTTGTTTTGTTGCAAATAATATCCATCTCTCATACACTGGAGGCATACAAGAACAGTTACAAGTTCCATTCATGTCGGTCTTTCCCAATTTTAAATGTTTTTGTATGCCTGCTGGAATTAGAACCATGCAAGACAGGCATCCACATAATAGATCATATACACTACCGGTCAAATGTTCTAGAACACCTACTCATTCAAGGGTTTTTCTTTATTTTTACTATTTTCTACATTGTAGAATAATAGTGAAGACATCAAAACTATGAAATAACACATATGGAATCATGTAGTAACCAAACAAGTGTTAAATCAATCAAAATATATTTATATTTGAGATTCTTCAAATAGCCACCCCTTGCTTTGATGACAGCTTTGCACACTCTTGGCATATCTACAGTCACTCAATACCCAGATACAGTTGAAGTCGGAAGTTTACATGCACTTAGGTTGGAGTTAAAACTCGTTTTTCAACCACTCCACACATTTCTTGTTAACAAACTATAGTTTTGGCAAGTCGGTTAGGATATCTACTTTGTGCATGACACAAGTAATTTTTCCAACAATTGTTTACAGAGAGTTTATTTCACTTATAATTCACTGTATCACAATTCCAGTGGGTCAGAAGTTTACATACACTAAGTTGACTGTGACTTTAAATTCCAGAGTCAATTGGAGGTTTACCTGTGGATGTATTTCAAGGCCTACCTTCAAACTCAGTGCCTCTTTGCTTGACATCATGGGAAAATCTAAAAAAATCAGCCTCAGACCTCAGAAAAAATTGTAAACCTCCAGAAGTCTGGTTCATCCTTGGGAGCAATTTCCAAATGCCTGAAGGTACCACGTTCATCTGTACAAACAATAGTACACAAGTATAAACACCATGGGACCACGCAGCCGTCAAACCGCTCAGGAAGGAGATGCATTCTGTCTCCTAGAGATGAACGTACTTTGGTGCGAAAAGTGCAAATCAATCCCAGAACAACAGCAAAGGACGTTGTGAACATGCTGAATGAAACAGGTACAAACGAGTCCTATATCGACATAACCTGAAAGGCCGCTCAGCAAGGACGAAGCCACTGCTCCAAAACCGCCATAAAAAAGCCAGCCTACGGTTTGCAACTGAACATTTGGACAAAGATTGTACTTTTTAGAGAAATGTCCTCTGGTCTGATGAAACAAAAATAGAACTGTTTGGCCGTAATGACCATCGCTATGTTTGGAGGAAAAAGGGGGGAGGCGTACAAGCCGAAGAACACCATCCCAACCATGAAGCACGGGGGTGGCAGCATCATGTTGTGGGGGTGCTTTGCTGCAGGAGGGACTGGGGCACTTCACAAAATAGATGGCAACATGAGGAAGTAAAATTATGTGGATATATTGAAGCAACATCTCAAGACATCAGTCAGGAAGTTAAAAATAAAGTGGTGATCCTAACTGACCTATAACAGGGAATTTTTACTAGGATTAAATGTCAGGAATTGTGAAAAACTTTGTTTAAATGTATTTGGCTAATGTGTATGTAAACATCTGACTTCAACTGTATGTGGAGCTCATTGCATGTGAATATCTACAGTCACTCATTACCCAGATATGTGGAGCTTATTGCATGTGATGGGAAATGCTGCCATTCCTTTGCACATTTGTCAATAGCGCTTTGGGCAGTGAACCTAATTTCCTCTAATTTAAGGAGAGATAAACCATCTCTAACCCATCGTGAATGGGAGGGTGGGGCAGCAGATTTCCACTCAAATAAGATAAGTCGGCGGGCTAGTAGAGATGTGAATGCTATCATGTCCAATGGAATTTTTGTGACATTGTACCCATACACCGCCATATTGGTAACAAGCCCAAGGAACAAGAACTTTGTTTTTGCGTGTCGTTGCAGTCATGAAGGCAGACACATACATTAACCCAGTTGGACTGGTCATGACGTGTTAGTGTCAGTCTCTCACATTAACCCAGTTCATGACAGAAGGGAATTTTAAATGTTTTAATATATCCTTTATTTAACCAGGCAAGTCAGTTATGAACAAATTATTATTTTACAATGACGCCCTACCCCGGCCAAACCCTCCCCTAATCCGGACGACGCTGAGCCAATTGTGAGCCGCCCTACGGGACTCCCGGTCACGGCCGGTTGTGATACAGCCCGGGATTGAACCAGGGTCTGTAGTGACGCCTTAGACCGCTGCGCCACTCGGGAGCCTAAATAATAGTGTCTTTAGGAGCAGACAGAGGCAGGATGGAACCCAAGACATGTTAGTGTCAGTCTCACTCAACACACAGAGACAGGATTGTGACAGGATTAAAACTGAAAATAAAAAAACTAGTGCCGATGTCCTGAGGGACCTGGACAACATCGAATACTGAAGTCGATCTGGTGAGACCTGACTGCATCCACACAATGAGACGAGACCTGACTGCATCCACACAATGAGATGAGACCTGACTACATCCAGACAATGAGATGAGACCTGACTACATCCAGACAATGAGATGAGACCTGACTACATCCACACAATGAGATGAGACCTGACTGCATCCAGACAATGAGATGAGACCTGACTGCATCCAGACAATGAGATGAGACCTGACTGCATCCACACAATGAGATGAGACCTGACTACATCCAGACAATGAGATGAGACCTGACTACATCCAGACAATGAGATGAGACCTGACTGCATCCAGACAATGAGACGAGACCTGACTGCATCCAGACAATGAGATGAGACCTGACTACATCCAGACAATGAGATGAGACCTGACTGCATCCAGACAATGAGATGAGACCTGACTGCATCCAGACAATGAGATGAGACCTGACTGCATCCAGACAATGAGATGAGACCTGACTGCATCCAGACAATGAGATGAGACCTGACTACATCCACACAATGAGATGAGACCTGACTACATCCACACAATGAGATGAGACCTGACTGCATCCAGACAATGAGATGAGACCTGACTGCATCCAGACAATGAGATGAGACCTGACTGCATCCAGACAATGAGATGAGACCTGACTGCATCCAGACAATGAGATGAGACCTGACTACATCCACACAATGAGATGAGACCTGACTACATCCACACAATGAGATGAGACCTGACTACATCCACACAATGAGACGAGACCTGACTACATCCACACAATGAGACGAGACCTGACTGCATCCAGACAATGAGATGAGACCTGACTGCATCCACACAATGAGATGAGACCTGACTGCATCCAGACAATGAGATGAGACCTGACTGCATCCAGACAATGAGATGAGACCTGACTACATCCAGACAATGAGATGAGACCTGACTGCATCCAGACAATGAGATGAGACCTGACTGCATCCAGACAATGAGATGAGACCTGACTACATCCACACAATGAGATGAGACCTGACTACATCCACACAATGAGATGAGACCTGACTACATCCACACAATGAGACGAGACCTGACTACATCCACACAATGAGACGAGACCTGACTGCATCCAGACAATGAGATGAGACCTGACTGCATCCACACAATGAGATGAGACCTGACTGCATCCACACAATGAGATGAGACCTGACTGCATCCACACAATGAGATGAGACCTGACTACATCCAGACAATGAGATGAGACCTGACTGCATCCAGACAATGAGATGAGACCTGACTGCATCCAGACAATGAGATGAGACCTGACTGCATCCAGACAATGAGATGAGACCTGACTACATCCACACAATGAGATGAGACCTGACTACATCCACACAATGAGACGAGACCTGACTACATCCAGACAATGAGACGAGACCTGACTACATCCACACAATGAGATGAGACCTGACTACATCTACACAATGAGATGAGACCTGACTACATCCACACAATGAGATGAGACCTGACTACATCTACACAATGAGATGAGACCTGACTGCATCCAGACAATGAGATGAGACCTGACTACATCCAGACAATGAGATGAGACCTGACTACATCCACACAATGAGACGAGACCTGACTGCATCCAGACAATGAGATGAGACCTGACTACATCCAGACAATGAGATGAGACCTGACTACATCCAGACAATGAGATGAGACCTGACTACATCCAGACAATGAGATGAGACCTGACTGCATCAAGACAATGAGATGAGACCTAACTACATCTACACAATGAGATGAGACCTGACTGCATCCAGACAATGAGATGAGACCTGACTACATCTGCACAATGAGATGAGACCTGACTGCATCCAGACAATGAGATGAGACCTGACTACATCCGCACAATGAGATGAGACCTGACTGCATCCAGACAATGAGATGAGACCTGACTACATCCACACAATGAGATGAGACCTGACTACATCCACACAATGAGACGAGACCTGACTACATCCACACAATGAGACGAGACCTGACTACATCCACACAATGAGATGAGACCTGACTACATCTACACAATGAGATGAGACCTGACTACATCCACACAATGAGATGAGACCTGACTACATCTACACAATGAGATGAGACCTGACTGCATCCAGACAATGAGATGAGACCTGACTGCATCCAGACAATGAGATGAGACCTGACTACATCCACACAATGAGATGAGACCTGACTACATCTACACAATGAGATGAGACCTGACTGCATCCAGACAATGAGATGAGACCTGACTACATCCACACAATGAGATGAGACCTGACTACATCCACACAATGAGACGAGACCTGACTACATCCACACAATGAGATGAGACCTGACTACATCTACACAATGAGATGAGACCTGACTACATCCACACAATGAGATGAGACCTGACTACATCTACACAATGAGATGAGACCTGACTGCATCCAGACAATGAGATGAGACCTGACTGCATCCAGACAATGAGATGAGACCTGACTACATCCACACAATGAGATGAGACCTGACTACATCTACACAATGAGATGAGACCTGACTGCATCCAGACAATGAGATGAGACCTGACTGCATCCAGACAATGAGATGAGACCTGACTACATCCAGACAATGAGATGAGACCTGACTACATCTACACAATGAGATGAGAGCTGACTACATCCACACAATGAGATGAGACCTGACTACATCTACACAATGAGATGAGACCTGACTACATCTACACAATGAGATGAGACCTGACTACATCTACACAATGAGATGAGACCTGACTGCATCCAGACAATGAGATGAGACCTGACTACATCCACACAATGAGATGAGACCTGACTACATCTACACAATGAGATGAGACCTGACTACATCCACACAATGAGATGAGACCTGACTACATCTACACAATGAGATGAGACCTGACTACATCCACACAATGAGATGAGACCTGACTACATCCACACAATGAGATGAGACCTGACTACATCCACACAATGAGATGAGACCTGACTACATCTACACAATGAGATGAGACCTGACTACATCCACACAATGAGATGAGACCTGACTACATCCACACAATGAGATGAGACCTGACTGCATCCACACAATGAGATGAGACCTGACTACATCCACACAATGAGATGAGACCTGACAACATCTACACAATGAGATGAGACCTGACTACATCCACACAATGAGATGAGACCTGACTACATCTACACAATGAGATGAGACCTGACTACATCTACACAATGAGATGAGACCTGACTACATCCACACAATGAGATGAGACCTAACTACATCTACACAGCCAGTGGAATTCTGTGGAGAGTGTGTTTTACGAGGTACAGAACAGCAGGGGTAATACAGGGTCACAGGCATAAACAAGACATGTTTACATCAACAGACAGGACAACACTGGAGGCCTTTCCTCTTCTCATATTCTCTCTCACTCCCTCTCTCCCCCCTCTCACCTCTCTTCCCTCTCAAACTCTCACTCTCTCTCTCTCCCCCTCGTACCCTCTTCCTTCTCGTTCATTCTCGTCCCCTCTTCCCTCTCTCCTCTCTCTCTAACCATCCATGATTTTTATATGACAAGGCAGTCCTTGCATCCATAGCTCTGTCTATGAAATTTCAGAATGGCTGCATTTCTCAAGCCCCATCCCTCAGCTGTTTACCAAAACACATTCTGACTCTCCTCTGTCCTTCTTAATCATAAATCTAGGGGAAATATCTGATCCTCTAGATATAAACGTGTAGATAGATAAGCTAGCCTATGTGGGGTCGGCAGAAACCAGTCATTTGATGTTATCACAATGTATTGGCATAAAGATGTATTGCACTATAGAATTCTGGAAACAAACCATCTTTATAGACTGTAAAGGCATTTGAAAGCTATGCTGTTCCAATACAGTGTTTTGACAAACTCTGTCCCACCCATATCTGGCCCCATCAAATACGTTTAAGCAATAAGGCCCGAGGAGGTGTGGTATATGGCCAATATACCACGGCTAAGGTTTGTAGGCCTCCTTGCTCGCACATGCCTTTTCAGTTCTGCCCACACATTTTCTATAGGATTGAGATCAGGGCTTTGTGATGGCCACTCAAACACCTTGACTTTGTTGTCCTTAATAAGCCATTTTGCCACAACTTTGGTGTATGCTTGGGGTCATTGTCCATTTGGAAGACTCATTCGCGACCAAGCTTTAACTTCCTGACTGATGTCTTGAGATGTTGCTTCAATATATTCACAAAATTATCCTTCCTCATGATGCCATCTATTTTGTGAAGTGCACTAGTCCCTCCTGCAGCAAAGCACACCCACAACATGATGCTGCCATCCCGTTGCTTCACGGTTGGGATGGTGTTCTTCAGCCTCCCCCTTTATCCTCAAAACAGGACAATGGTCATTATGACCAAACAGTTCTATTTTTGTTTCATCAGACCAGAGTACATTTCTCTAAAAAGTACGAACTATGTCCCCATGTGCAGTTGCAAACCGTAGTCAGGCTTTTTTATGCCAGTTTTGGAGCAGTGGCTTCTTCCTTGCGGAGTAGCCTTTCAGGTTATGTCGATATAGGACTCATTTTACTGTGGATATAGATACTTTTGTACCTGTTTCCTCCAGCATCTTCACAACGTCCTTTGCTGTTATTCTGGGATTGATTTGCAATTGTTTTTCTGACGTCTTGGCTGATTTATTTTGCTATTCCCATGATGTCAAGCAAAGAGGCACTGAGTTTGAAGGTAGGCCTTGATATGCATCAACAGATACACCTCCAATTGAGTCAAATTATGTCAATTAGCCTATCAGAAGCCATGACATTTTCTGGAATTTTCCAAGAGCCCCACTCCTGACACTACCCGGTGAAATTTGAGGCGCCAAATTCAAAATCCAAAAGTTTAATTATTAAACATTCATCAATATACAACTGTTGCATAGTCATCATACGGCGAAAGCACAACATTTGATTGTTTGAGGATAGCCCCTCTCATATTTTATGCATTAGCATAAATCCATAACCAATGCGGGTCTCACAAAATGCATAAAATCGCTAATATAAAATCCCTTACCTTTCGAAGAACTTCTGCTGAGGGCTTCCCAAGTGTCCAACGAAGACATCCAATGGTTCTTTTGTTAGAAAAAGTCATTTATTATATCCATAAATCTCAGTTTGGTTGGCGCGTTATGATCAGAAAATCCACCGTTGAGTCGCCCATTGAACCGTGAAGAGAACACGTTCAAATTATACCAATACACTTTCTACAAACAAATCAAACATCATTTTTAATGTATCCTTAGGTATCCTTTTGTGTATATTTGCTGTAATATTTTAACCGGACGATAACGTGAACGATAGGAAAGAAAAATAAAGTGGTCCGCGTTCACAATCTCGCGAGCGTCAAACCTTGTTTACAAAAGTGGTCCCCTGACTACTTCTTCTTCCTATCTGTTTTGCTTACTCCTAGAATTCCCAGTCTTTGTATAGAGACTGTTGACATCTAGTGGAAGCCATAGGTACTGCAGTCTCAGTCCTGGTTAAAATAAAAATTAATAGGCACAATGGAGAAGATGGTCATTTACAAAAAAAACTGCAAATCCGGATGGATTTTCCTCGGGTTTTCGCCTGCTATATCAGTTCTGTTATACTCACAGACATTATTTTAACACTCTTAGAAACTTCAGAGTGTTTCCTATCCAATAGTACTAATTATGTGCATATCCTATTTTCTGGGCCTGAGTGGCAGGCATTTTACTTTGGGCATGCCAGACTCTCCAAAACCGTCACCTATGCAGCCGCTCCCTAAGAAGTTAAAGGCACAGTCAACTTAGTGTATGTAAACTTCTGACCCGCTGGAATTGTGATACAGTGAATTATAAGTGAAATAATCTGTCTGTAAACAATTGTTGTAAAAAATACTTGTGTCATGCACAAAGTAGATGTCCAAACCAACTTGCCAAAACAATAGTTTGTTAACAAGAAATTTGAAAAACTAGTTTCAATGACTCCAACATAAGTGTATGTAAACTTCCGACTTCAACTGTACATGGTAATACCATTATGAAGAATAACAAATAATCATATAAAGCTAGTAAATAATTTTTATGAAAAAAATGGTAACAGTCAGTAGTAGAAATATAATAAATCTAAAAGGCTAAAAATGGAAAATGAAACTATAAATAACTTTTAACTAACTAACTGTCATCCTCAACGTTACATCATTACTACCACCACCACCATCATCATTACTACCACCACCATCATTAAACTGTTATCACGACCATCGTCATTACTACTACTACTACCACCACCATCATCATTACTACCACCACCATCATTAAACTGTTATCACGACCATCGTCATTACTACTACTACTACCACCACCATCATCATTACTACCACCACCATCATTAAACTGTTATAACTACCATCATCATTACTACTACTACCACCATCATCTTTAAACTGTTATCATGACCATCGTCATTACTACTACTACCACCACCACCATCATCATTACTACTACCATCATCATTACTACTACCACCACCACCATCATCTTTAAACTGTTATCACGACCATCGTCATTACTACTACTACCACCACCATCATTAAACTGTTATCACTACTACCATCATCATTACTACTACTACCATCATCATTACTACTACTATCACCACCATCATTAAACTGTTATAACTACCATCATCATTACTACTACTACCACCACCATTATTACTACTACTACTACTACCATCATTAAACTGTTATCACTACTACCATCATCATTTCTACTACTACCACCACCATCATCATTACTACTACTACCATCATCATTACTACTACTATCACCACCATCATTAAACTGTTATAACTACCATCATCATTACTACTACTACCACCACCATTATTACTACTACTACTACTACCATCATTAAACTGTTATCACTACTACCATCATCATTACTACTACTACCACCACCATCATTAAACTGTTATCACCACCATCATCATTACTACTACCACCATCATCATTACTACTACTACCATCATCATTAAACTGTTATCACTACCACCATCATTACTACTACTACTACCACCACCATCATTAAACTGTTATCACTACCATCATCATTAAACTGTTATCACTACCATCATCATTACTACTACTACCACCACCATCATTAAACTGTTATCACTACCATCATCATTACTACTACTACTACCACCATCATTAAACTGTTATCACTACCATCATCATTACTACTACTACCACCATCATCATTAAACTGTTATCACCACCATCATCATTACTACTACTACTACTACCATCATTAAACTGTTATCACTACCATCATCATTACTACTACTACCACCACCATCATTAAACTGTTATCACTACCATCATCATTACTACTACTACTACCATCATTAAACTGTTATCACTACCATCATCATTACTACTACTACCACCATCATTAAACTGTTATCACTACCATCATCATTACTACTACTACCACCACCATCATTAAACTGTTATCACTACCATCATCATTACTACTACTACTACCACCATCATTAAACTGTTATCACTACCATCATCATTACTACTACTACCACCATCATCATTAAACTGTTATCACCACCATCATCATTACTACTACTACTACTACCATCATTAAACTGTTATCACTACCATCATCATTACTACTACTACCACCATCATCATTAAACCTGTTATCACCACCATCATCATTACTACTACTACTACTACCATCATTAAACTGTTATCACTACCATCATCATTACTACTACTACCACCATCATCATTAAACTGTTATCACCACCATCATCATTACTACTACTACTACTACCATCATTAAACTGTTATCACTACCATCATCATTACTACTACCACCACCATCATTAAACTGTTATCACTACCATCATCATTAAACTGTTATCACTACCATCATCATTACTACTACTACCACCACCATCATTAAACTGTTATCACTACCATCATCATTACTACTACCACCATCATTAAACTGTTATCACTACCATCATCATTACTACTACTACCACCATCATCATTAAACTGTTATCACCACCATCATCATTACTACTACTACTACTACCATCATTAAACTGTTATCACTACCATCATCATTACTACTACTACTACCACCATCAATAAACTGTTATCACTACCATCATCAGTACTACTACCACCACCATCATCATTAAACCTGTTATCACCACCATCATCATTACTACTACTACTACTACCATCATTAAACTGTTATCACTACCACCATCATTACTACTACTACCACCACCATCATTAAACTGTTATCACTACCATCATCATTACTACTACTACCACCATCATCATTAAACTGTTATCACCACCATCATCATTACTACTACTACTACTACCATCATTAAACCGTTATCACTACCACCATCATTACTACTACTACCACCACCATCATTAAACTGTTATCACTACCATCATCATTACTACTACTACCACCACCATCATTAAACTGTTATAACTACCACCATCATTACTACTACTACTACCATCATCATTACTACTACTACCACCATCATCATTACTACTACCATCATCATTAAACTGTTATCACTACCATCATCATTACTACTACCACCATCATCATTAAACTGTTATCACTACCATCATCATTACTACTACTACCACCATCATTACCACCACCACCACCACCATCATTAAACTGTTATCACTACCATCATCATTACTACTGCTACCACCACCATCATCATTAAACTGTTATCACTACCATCATCATTACTACTACTACCACCACCATCATTAAACTGTTATCACTACCATCATCATTACTACTACTACTACCTCCACCATCATTAAACTGTTATCACTACCATCATCATTACTACTACTACCACTACCATCATTAAACTGTTATCACTACCATCATCATTACTACTACTACCATCATCATTAAACTGTTATCACTACCATCATCATTACTACCACCACCACCATCATTAAACTGTTATAACTACCATCATCATTACTACTACTACTACCACCACCATCATTAAACTGTTATAACTACCATCATCATTACTACTACCACCACCATCATTAAACTGTTATAACTACCATCATCATTACTACTACTACCATCATCATTAAACTGTTATCACTACCATCATCATTACCACTACTACCATCATCATTAAACTGTTATCACTACCATCATCATTACTACTACTACTACCACCATCATCATTAAACTGTTATCACCACCATCATCATTACTACTACTACTACTACCATCATTAAACTGTTATCACTACCATCATCATTACTACTACTACCACCATCATCATTAAACTGTTATCACCACCATCATCATTACTACTACTACTACTACCATCATTAAACTGTTATCACTACCATCATCATTACTACTACTACCACCATCATCATTAAACTGTTATCACCACCATCATCATTACTACTACTACTACTACCATCATTAAACTGTTATCACTACCATCATCATTACTACTACCACCACCATCATTAAACTGTTATCACTACCATCATCATTAAACTGTTATCACTACCATCATCATTACTACTACTACCACCACCATCATTAAACTGTTATCACTACCATCATCATTACTACTACCACCATCATTAAACTGTTATCACTACCATCATCATTACTACTACTACCACCATCATCATTAAACTGTTATCACCACCATCATCATTACTACTACTACTACTACCATCATTAAACTGTTATCACTACCATCATCATTACTACTACTACTACCACCATCAATAAACTGTTATCACTACCATCATCAGTACTACTACCACCACCATCATCATTAAACTGTTATCACCACCATCATCATTACTACTACTACTACTACCATCATTAAACTGTTATCACTACCACCATCATTACTACTACTACCACCACCATCATTAAACTGTTATCACTACCATCATCATTACTACTACTACCACCATCATCATTAAACTGTTATCACCACCATCATCATTACTACTACTACTACTACCATCATTAAACTGTTATCACTACCACCATCATTACTACTACTACCACCACCATCATTAAACTGTTATCACTACCATCATCATTACTACTACTACCACCACCATCATTAAACTGTTATAACTACCACCATCATTACTACTACTACTACCATCATCATTACTACTACTACCACCATCATCATTACTACTACCATCATCATTAAACTGTTATCACTACCATCATCATTACTACTACCACCATCATCATTAAACTGTTATCACTACCATCATCATTACTACTACTACCACCATCATTACCACCACCACCACCACCATCATTAAACTGTTATCACTACCATCATCATTACTACTGCTACCACCACCATCATCATTAAACTGTTATCACTACCATCATCATTACTACTACTACCACCACCATCATTAAACTGTTATCACTACCATCATCATTACTACTACTACTACCTCCACCATCATTAAACTGTTATCACTACCATCATCATTACTACTACTACCACTACCATCATTAAACTGTTATCACTACCATCATCATTACTACTACTACCATCATCATTAAACTGTTATCACTACCATCATCATTACTACCACCACCACCATCATTAAACTGTTATAACTACCATCATCATTACTACTACTACTACCACCACCATCATTAAACTGTTATAACTACCATCATCATTACTACTACCACCACCATCATTAAACTGTTATAACTACCATCATCATTACTACTACTACCATCATCATTAAACTGTTATCACTACCATCATCATTACCACTACTACCACCATCATTAAACTGTTATCACTACCATCATCATTACTACTACTACTACCACCATCAATAAACTGTTATCACTACCACCATCATTACTACTACTAATTGGGAACCATATATATGTTTGTAGTTTTCAGAGGGGTTTTGTGGGTTATTTTTTGTTCATAGCTTTGTTGGTTTTCGTGTTAAATGTTACGATCTTCGTTCGTTTTGTTATTTTTCCCAGTTACGTTTTATTTAATAAAAGATGTATACTGGATGCCTCGCTGAGCCTTGGTCTGTCCCTTCTGAAGACCGTGACAGTGGATCTATATATGTTTTCTCTATTTCTCTCTCTCCATCCTTTATCACTTTAAAAAGGGATGTCTCAAACCCATAACCTCAAGATATATTTTGCAACCTATTTTATGACTGTATAAAGGAGTCTAATATTAAGTATAAAAAAGTTACCTCTCCCTCCCTCCCGCTGACAAAATGCATTGCTCTGCAGTTTTACCTGTAGTTTAAACACCATTGGAACAAAACACAACTGCGAATGCCAGCACAATCTATCAACCATATAAATGTCAATGCACCAAGACACAGAATGAAATCAGTTATTTTACTCCATTTACACAACGGACTAAACTCCATTTACACAACGGACTAAACTCCATTTACACAACGGACTAAACTCCATTTACACCACGGACTAAACTCCATTTACACAACGGACTAAACTCCATTTACACCACGGACTAAACTCCATTTACACAACGGACTAAACTCCATTTACACCACGGACTAAACTCCATTTACACCACGGACTAAACTCCATTTACACCACGGACTAAACTCCATTTACACAACGGACTAAACTCCATTTACACCACGGACTAAACTCCATTTACACAACGGACTAAACTCCATTTACACAACGGACTAAACTCCATTTACACAACGGACTAAACTCCATTTACACAACGGACTAAACTCCATTTACACCACGGACTAAACTCCATTTACACCACGGACTAAACTCCATTTACACCACGGACTAAACTCCATTTACACCACGGACTAAACTCCATTTACACAACGGACTAAACTCCATTTACACCACGGACTAAACTCAATTTACACAACGGACTAAACTCCATTTACACCACGGACTAAACTCCATTTACACCACGGACTAAACTCCATTTACACCACGGACTAAACTCCATTTACACCACGGACTAAACTCCATTTACACCACGGACTAAACTCCATTTACACAACAGACTAAACTCCATTTACACCACGGACTAAACTGCATTTACACAACGGACTAAACTCCATTTACACCACGGACTAAACTCCATTTACACCACGGACTAAACTCCATTTACACAACAGACTAAACTCCATTTACACCACGGACTAAACTCCATTTACACCACGGACTAAACTGCATTTACACAACGGACTAAACTCCATTTACACAACGGACTAAACTCCATTTACACCACGGACTAAACTCCATTTACACCACGGACTAAACTCCACTGTAGAACCCCTGTGAATCAATCAGTTAGTTGCTAGTTTAGTTTGGGGATGTATAGAGAGTAGAGACTGGTAATTAAAGGGCGAGGGGCTGCTAGTTTAGTTTGGGGATGTATAGAGAGTAGAGACTGTGATTCAGGTATCTCACAGACAGGCAGGGACAATAATACAGCAAATAATCTATATCTGGGGATAATTCTCACACACACACTCTCACACACACACACACACACACTCTCACACACACACACACACAAACACACACAGTAGTCCGATACACCCTGACAGTGCCAAGTCGGTTCACTCTCACACATTCTTGCTGACGGATAAAATCTTTTAAACCCACAGAGCTGTTACTACTGGACACAGCCTTGACAGAACTTAAGAACTAAATAACCATGGGACTTTAGAACTCTTAAGAACATTAAACCTACGGAAGAGTCACAGGGACAAAGCTGTTATTAAGACACACACCGTAGACGTTTTCAGGGATAAACTCTGTGAACTACAGCTGGCCACACACAGTCTGTCATTCTAACTTAGCCTATTTCTTAGTCAAAACATGGCTTGTGTCCCGAACGGTACCCTATTCCCTATGTAGTGCACTACTTTATAGGTAATAGGGTGCCATTTGGGACACAGTAATGAATGGCACCGTTCATGCAACACAGAAATGCGCAATCAGTTTGTCTAAATGGTCCCACGCGTCAACAACAGCCAATATCACTGGTGGTGGCTGAATTTGGGGGCTTAGAAGAAGGATAGAGGGAGGGGAAGAGAATTTGGGGGATAAGACTAAAGAGAGAGGGAGGGGAGGGAGGATAGGAGACAGAGGGAGAAAGAAAAAGAGGGTAGAGTCTCTACTCTGGTTCACTAACTCAAGCCAGACTTGTAGTAATCCCCCAGGGACACCGTTTGAAGGACAGGAACGTCTGCTCTCTTTATCCTCTATCACTCCCTCTATTCCTTTCTTTCCTTCTCTCCCTCTCTGTCCCTCTCTCTTTCCCTCCATCCCCCTCTCTTCCTCCCTCTCTCTCTCTCTTCTCTCTCTGTCTGGGGGAACAAGAGAAGGGGAGAAGGGGGAGGAGAGGAGAAGAGAGGGGGAGGCAGGGGGAGGAGAGGAGAAGAGAGGGTGAGGCAGGGGGAGGAGAGGAGAAGAGAGGGGGAGGCAGGGGGAGGAGAGGAGAAGAGAGGGGGAGGCAGGGGGAGGAGAGGAGAAGAGAGGGGGAGGCAGGGGGAGGAGAGGAGAGGAGAGGGGGAGGCAGGGGGAGGAGAGGAGAGGAGAGGAGAGGGGGAGGCAGGGGGAGGAGAGGAGAGGAGAAGAGAGGGGGAGGCAGGGGGAGGAGAGGAGAGGAGAGGGGGAGGCACAAAAGAGACCCTTCAAATCTCCCTGAACTCCAAGTTCTTAAAGAACTGAGGGGCAGGACCAGCCCAGTACAACAGCAGAACATAAACACATTACAGAGATGGTTTGGTTATTCATGCTCCCATGATGAGTAACGTTGCCTGAGACCTAAAGACTTACACTAGATTCCAAAGCGAATGCCTTGACTTTAGCTCAGTGGGATAGCACAGTCTTGTGACACACATGGAAGAGACACGAATTTGAACACCAGTCGGTCACACACACACACACACACACACACACAGACACACACACCACGCTCCACAGCAGAAACTAGTCCTTGAGACTTTGATTCTTTGTTGTTCCTCTGCAGTCAAAACAGAAGAGACAAAACAATGCTTTTCTCTAAAGAGGCAATTTATCATGTTGCTATGGAGACTACTGAGTTAATTTGTCTATTCTCAGTATGCTGTGTGTGTGTGTGTGTGTGTGTGTGTGTGTGTGTGTGTGTGTGTGTGTGTGTGTGTGTGTGTGTGTGTGTGTGTGTGTGTGTGTGTGTGTGTGTGTGTGTGTGTGTGTGTGTGTGTGTGTGTGTGTGTGTGTGCGCGCGTGCTCCTGGGACTGTAAGTGAGTGAGTGAGTGTGACTGTGAGTGTGTGTGTGTGTGTGTGTGTGTGTGTGTGTGTGTGTGTGTGTGTGTGTGTGTGTGTGTGTGTGTGTGTGTGTGTGTGTGTGTGTGTGTGTGTGTGT
Source organism: Brachymystax lenok tsinlingensis (assembly GCA_030435695.1). Lineage (NCBI taxonomy): Eukaryota > Metazoa > Chordata > Actinopteri > Salmoniformes > Salmonidae > Brachymystax > Brachymystax lenok. The sequence continues at coordinate 9,642,926 of CM059811.1, read as the reverse complement.
GTGTGTGTGCACTGGCGCTGGGACTGTAAGTGAGTGAGTGAGTGTGACTGTGAGTGAGTGTGTGTGTGTGTGTGTGAGTGTGTGTGTGTGCGCGCGCACGCCTGGGACTGTGAGTGAGTGAGTGTGACTGTGAGTGTGTGTGTGTGTGTGTGTGTGTGAGTGTGTGTGTAAACAGTTAACAGGGTCTGGTTAAGTAGTCTCACTCTCTACATTAACGACATGAACTAAAGTCAATCAGCAAAAAAATAACAGATTAACAAACATCTACTCTGACAAAAAGAAACAGATGAGAGTCACAGGAAAAGAGGGATTAAGGGATGACAGAAAAGAATAGGAGAGACATTTAACGGGGCGTTATATTGGCAGCCACAGCAGGGGGATGGACAGAGAGAGAATGAGGGAGGGAGAGAGAGAGGAGCAGGAGGAGAAGAGAGGGGGGTAGAAAGAGAGATAGAGGAGGCAGGAGAAGAACATGAGAGAGGGAGAGAAGGAGGTGGGAGGAGAAGAGAGAGAGAGAGCGAGAGAGAGAGAGCGAGAGAGAGAGAGGGTGGGAGAGAGAGAGGAGAGAAAGAGAGGAGAGAAAGAGAGAGAGAGCGAGAGAGAGAGAGACATAGAGAGAGGTGACATGAGAACCATAGTCAGGACTACAGCAGTAGTGTTTAGTGTTTAGTAGCAGGGCCAAATACCAGACGTGCTCTATAAACCAATCTGCTGCCAGCAGTGCCACCACCACCAACCCCCATCCCATACATTATGGAGGGGGAGAAGTGTACTTACTTACTCAGCAAAACACTCAGAATGGAGGAGAGGGGTACACTATCAGAATTATAATATCTTTTCCCCAAAAGGGTTCTTCTGCTGTCCCCGTAGGAGAACCCTTTTTAGTTCAACATACAGCAGAACCCTTTTGGGTTCCAAGTAGAACCCTCTGTAGAAAGGGTTCAACATGGAAGCCAAAAGGTTCAACCTGGAAACAAAAAGGGTTCTTCAAAGGGTTCTTCTATTGGGAAAGCAAAATAACCCTTTTAGGTTCTAGATTTTTTGAGTTAAAGGGATAATTCCGAATTTTGGCAATGAGGCCCTTTATCTACTTCCCTTGGATATGATTTTTAGGAAGTTGCTAACTAGTGCTAGCGCAAACGCTAACTAGCGTTAGATCAGCAATGAATTGCTAGCTAGATTTGGCTCACGAAACTACCTCTAACTTCCATTATACTTACAAACTCACAGTCACACTCACAATCACACTCACACTCACAGTCACACACACTCACAGTCACAGTCACACTCACACACACACTCACAGTCAAACCCACTCACAGTCACACTACCTATAACTTCCATTATACTTACAAACTCACAGACACAGTCACACTCACACTCACAGTCACACACACTCACACTCACACTCAAACCCACTCACAGTCACACTCACAGTCACACACACTCACAGCTACACTCACAGGCACTCTCACACTCTCTATCACTCACACACACACACACTCACACTCGCAGTCACACTCACACTCACAGTCACACACACACACAGTTACACAAACTCACAGTTACACTTACATTTACAGTCTCACACACACAGTTACACTCACACTCATAGTCGCACACACTCACAGTTACACTCACACTCACAGTCACACCCACTCACAGTTACACTCACACTCACACTCTCTCTCACTCACCCACACACACACACACACACACACTCACAGTTACACTCACACTCACACACACGCAGTTACACAAACTCACAGTTACACTCACACTCACTCTCACGCTGTCTCTCACTCACTCACTCACTCACTCACTCACTCACCCACACACACACACACTCACAGTTACACTCACAGTCACACTCACGGTCACACACACGCACAGTTACACAAACTCACAGTTACACTCACACTCACAGTCACACTCACATTTACAGTCACACTCACTCACAGTTACACTCACACTCACTCTCACACATTCACAGTTACACACACTTACACTCACACACACTCACAGTCACACTCACAGTTACACTCACAGTCACACACGCATGCACAGTCACACTCACACATGAACTCACAGTCACAGTCACAGTCAAACTCACACTCACACACACACTCTCACTTTCTCTCTCTCACACACAGTCACACACACACAGTCACACACACACACACACACACACACACACACACACACACACACACACACACTAGCTGGTAAAGAGGTGAAGCAGGTGTGTTTCAGGTTCTTTTAAATGGCAATTCCTTCACAGATAGACAAGCCAGAGAATGAAACTACAGGATCTCTGAATGTAATAGGGTCCAATAGGGCTCTGGTATAAAGTAGTGCACTATGTAGGGAATAGGCTCCCATAGAGCTCTGGTATAAAGTAGTGCACTATGTAGGGAATAGGCTCCCATAGAGCTCTGGTGTAAAGTAGTGCACTATGTAGGGAATAGGCTCCCATAGAGCTCTGGTGTAAGTAGTGCACTATGTAGGGAATAGGCTCCCATAGAGCTCTGGTGTAAAGTAGTGCACTATGTAGGGAATAGGCTCCCATAGAGCTCTGGTGTAAAGTAGTGCACTATGTAGGGAATAGGCTCCCATAGAGCTCTGGTGTAAAGTAGTGCACTATGTAGGGAATAGGCTCCCATAGAGCTCTGGTGTAAAGTAGTGCACTATGTAGGGAATAGGCTCCCATAGAGCTCTGGTGTAAAGTAGTGCACTATGTAGGGAATAGGCTCCCATAGAGCTCTGGTGTAAAGTAGTGCACTATGTAGGGAATAGGCTTACCTGGAGTGGCATACTGTGAGGTGGAGACACTAGATTACTGTCATTTCCCCTCCTTCCATCCACCTTTCCCTCCCTACTTTTCTCTGCTTGCATGCTGTTCTGCCACTTCTATCTGGCATCCTCAATGCCAATCTTTCCCTCTCTATTCATACATTTCCCACTGTCTCTCTCCTCTCCTCTTTCCAATGTGTCAAGTAATTATCTTTTTGTTTTCTCATGATTTGGTTGTGTCTAATTGTGTTGCTGTCCTGGGGCTCTGTGGGGTGTGTTTGTGTTTGTGAACAGAGCCCCAGGACCAGGTTGCTTAGGGGACTCTTCTCCAGGTTCATTTCTCTGTAGGTGATGGCATTGTTATGGAAGGTTTGGGAATTGCTTCCTTTTAGGTGGTTGTAGAATTTAACGTCTCTCTTCTGGATTTTGAAAACTAACGGGTATCGGCCTAATTCTGCTCTGCATTATTTGGTGTTCTACGTTGTACACAGGATATTTTTGCAGAATTCTGCATGCAGAGTCTCAATCGGGTCTTTGTCCCATTTTGTGAATTCTTGGTTGGTGAGCGGACCCCAGACCTCACAACCATAAAGGGCAATGGGTTCTATAACTGATTCAAGTATCTTTAGCTAGATCTTAATCGGTATGTATGTTCCTTTTGATGGCAGAAAAGGCCCTTCTTGCCTTGTCTCTCAGCTCGTTCACAGCTTTGTGGAAGTTACCTGTGGCGCTGATGTTTAGGCTGAGGTATGTATAGTTTTTTATGTGCTCTAGGGCAACAGTGTCTAGATGGAATTTGTATTCGTTGTCCTGGAACTGGACCTTTTTTGGAACACCATTATTTTTGTCTTACTGAGATTTACTGTCAGGGCCCAGGTCTGACAGAATCTGTACAGAAGATCTAGGTGCTGCTGTAGGCCCTCCTTGGTTGGGGACAGAAGCACCAGACCATCAGCAAACAGTAGACATTTGACTTCAGATTCTAGTAGGGTGAGGCCGGGTGCTGCAGACTGTTCTAGAGCCCTCGCCAATTCGTTGATCTATATGTTGAAGAGGGTGGGGCTTAAGCTGCATCCCTGTCTCACCCCACGGCCCTGTGGAAAGAAATGTGTGTTTTTTGCCAATTTGAACCACACACTTGTTGTACATCTCTCTCTCCATATATATTTCCTAATGTTTCACTCAGTCTCTCCTCTCACCATATAACCCATTTCGCCCTCCTTCCTCTCCATTCCACTCAATTTTTTCTACAATATCTCTTACCCTATTCCTTTTCCCTCCTTCTCTCCTTGCCCCCGCATCCCATCTCTCTTCTTTCCATGCTCCCCTTCTCTCTCCTTCCTCTCTATCTCTCCCTCGTCTCCCCCTCGCTCTAACTCCCTCTCTCCCCCCTTCCTCTCTCTCTACCTCTCTGTCTCTCTCCCCCTCCCTCTCTCTCTCTCTCTCTCTCTCTCTCTAGCCTGTGGGGAGTGTTAGTGATAGGGAGCTGTTCCAATGATAACTGTCTAAGCCACAGTCTACTCTCTTTCATTATCTCTCACACTGTAAACACTCACATTATCCCTCGCTTGGTAAACACTCTCTTTCAATCTCTCTCGCTCTGTAAACACTCTTTCATTATCCCTCGCTCTGTAAACACTATCTTTCATTATCCATCGCTCTGTAAACACTCATTATCCCTCGCTCTGTAAACACTCTTTCATTATCCCTCGCTCTGTAAACACTATCTTTCATTATCCCTCGCTCTGTAAACACTATCTTTCATTATCCATCGCTCTGTAAACACTCATTATCCCTCGCTCTGTAAACACTTTCATTATCCCTCGCTCTGTAAACACTCATTATCCCTCACTCTGTAAACACTCTCTTTCATTATCTCTTGCTTGGTAAACACTATCTTTCATTATCCATCGCTTTGTAAACACTTTCATTATCCCTAGCTCTGTAAACACTCATTATCCCTCGCTCTGTAAACACTCTCTTTCATTATCCCTTGCTCTGGAAACACTCTCTTTCATTATCCCTCACTGTAAATAAAGAAAAAACCCTGGAATGAGTAGGTGTGTCAAAACGTTTTACTGGTACTGTATATTAACACGCACATACACATACAGACATACTCATGGGGCTCCCGAGTGGCGCAGCGGTCTAAGGCACTGCTTCAAGTGCGTAACTACAGACCCTGGTTCGTTTCCAGGCTGTATCACAACCGGCTGTGACTGGTAGTCCATAGGGCGGCACACAATTGGCCCAGTGTCGACCGGGTTTGACCGGTGTAGGCTGTCATTGTAAATAAGAATTTGTTCTTAACCGACTTGCCTAGTTAAATAATTAATTAACCTCATGTTTGCATAACCACATTCTCTTCCGGCTCTCTTTTCGAATAGTGTTCCAAAACCTCATTACTGTGCATTACCAATACCATTACCCATCCCACAGCAGATAACATTACTGGACATTACCAATACCATTACTGTGCATTACCAATACCATTAACCATCCCACAGCAGATAACATTACTGTGCATTACCAATACCATTACCCATCCCACAGCAGATAACATTACTGTGCATTATCAATACCATTACCCATCCCACAGCAGATAACATTACTGGGCATTACCAATACCATTACGCATCCCACAGCAGATAACATTACTGGGCATTACCAATACCATTACCCATCCCACAGCAGATAACATTACTGTGCATTACCAATACCATTACCCATCCCACAGCAGATAACATTACTGTGCATTACCAATACCATTACCCATCCCACAGCAGATAACATTACTGGGCATTATCAATACCATTACCCATCCCACAGCAGATAACATTACTGGGCATTACCAATACCATTACGCATCCCACAGCAGATAACATTACTGGGCATTACCAATACCATTACCCATCCCACAGCAGATAACATTACTGTGCATTACCAATACCATTACCCATCCCACAGCAGATAACCTTACTGTGCATTACCAATACCATTACCCATCCCACAGCAGATAACATTACTGGGCATTAACAATACCATTACCCATCCCACAGCAGATAACATTACTGGGCATTACCAATACCATTACCCATCCCACAGCAGATAACATTACGGGGCATTACCAATACCATTACCCATCCCACAGCAGATAACATTACTGGACATTACCAATACCATTACGCATCCCACAGCAGATAACATTACTGGACATTACCAATACCATTACCCATCCCACAGCAGATACGATTTAAACACACACACACACTCACTGAATGGGTGAGGGCTCCTTCTCTTCCCCTCCTTCCCTCCCCCATCTCTCCTATCTCTCCTTCCCTCCCCCATCTCTCCTTCCCTCCCCCATCTCTCCTTCCCTCCCCCATCTCTCCTTTACTCTGTCCATCTCTCCTTCACTCTCCCCATCTCTCCTTCACTCTGCCCATCTCCATCTCTTTTTTCCATTAGGTCAAGCACTAACACTTAACCTAACCTAACTTAACCGACTGTAAATACCTCTTTATTCTTTGCCATACTCACTTCATAGAGCCTATGGAGTAGTAAACAAATGTTTTATGTACTGTACTCTACTGCCACCAAGTGGACACACTGGGAATTGCAAACATGCTCAACATTCATAGACATTAGACATAAATAAATTGTGACATACTTCTCCTGTTGAACAGATATAATTTTACGCAAAAATATGCTGTTTATATTATTTTATTGTATTTTTTATTTTACCTTTATTTAACTAGGCAAGTCAGTTAAGAACAAATTCTTATTTACAATGACTGCCTACCCGAAGGCAGTCAATAAATATAGGACAAAACACACATCACGACAAGAGAGACAACACTACATAAAGAGAGACCTAAGACAACATAGCAAGGCAGCAACATATGACAACACAGCATGGTAGCAACAGAACATGGTAGCAGCACAGAACATGGTACAAACATTATTGGGCACAGACAACAGCACAAAGGGCAAGAAGGTAGGGACAACAATACATCACGCGAAGCAGCCACAACTGTCAGTAAGAGTGTCCATGATTGAGTCTTTGAATGAAGAGATTGAGATAAAACTGTCCAGTTTGAGTGTTTGTTGCAGCTCGTTCCAGTCGCTAGCTGCAGCGACCTGAAAAGAGGAGCGACCCGTGGGATGTGTGTGTTTTGGGGATCTTTAACAGAATGTGACTGGCAGAACGGGTGTTGTATGTGGAGGATGAGGGCTGCAGTAGATATCTCAGATAGGGGGGAGTGAGGCCTAAGAGGGTTTTATAAATAAGCACCAACCAGTGGGTCTTGTGACGGGTATTCAGAGATGACCAGTTTACAGAGGAGTATAGAGTGCAGTGACGTGTCCTACAAGGAGCATTGGTGGCAAATCTGATGGCTGAATGGTAATAAACATCTAGCCGCTCGAGAGAACCCTTACCTGCCGATCTATAAATTACGTCTCCGTAATCTAGCATGGGTAGGATGGTCATCTGAATCAGGGTTAGTTTGGCAGCTGGGATGAAAGAGGAGCGATTACGATAGAGGAAACCAAGTCTAGATTTAACTTTAGCCTGCAGCTTTGATATGTGCTGAGAGAAGGACAGTGTATCGTCTAGCCAAACTCCCAAGTACTTGTATGAGGTGACTACCTCAAGCTCTAAACCCTCAGAGGTAGTAATCACACCTGTGGGGAGACCAATCCACATGACCTTTGTTTTGGAGGTGTTCAGAACAAGGCAAATGGTAGAGAAAGCATGTTGGACACTAAGAAAGCTTTGTTGTAGAGCATTTAACACAAAATCCTCCATTTGATTTAAATATTTAAATTATATATGAAAACATAGCTAATATAATGTTATGATCATTGGACCAGAAGTGAGGTAGCCTAGTGGTTAGAGCGTTGGGCCAGTAACCGGAAGGTTGCTGGATCGAATCCCCGAGCTGATGAGGTAAATATCAGTCAATCTGAGCAAGGCAGTTAACCCACTGTTCCCTGAAGACGTGGATGTTGATTATGGCAGCCCCCCCGCACCTCTCTGATTCAGAGACACATTCAGTTGGACAACTGACTAGGTATCCCCCTTCCCCCAACCATAAACACACTCAACTGAAGTGTTTGTGTATTCAATAACTCGTGTCCCTCTCTCAGGTGAGATGATGACCGAAGAGAGGTTTGTGTGTTTCTACATATGTTACAGCTGTATTCTAAAACGTATTTAAACAATTGTTCTAAGCAATCTACATACCCATAAGGAAAAAAAATATATATATACCTTATTTACATAAGTATTCAGACCCTTTGTTATGAGACTCAAAATTGAGCTCAGGTGCATCTTGTTTCCATTGATCATGCTTGAGATGTTTCTACAATTTGATTGGAGTCCACCTGTGGTAAATTAAATTGATTGGATATGATTTGGAAAGGCACACACCTGTCTATTTAAGGTCCCACAGTTGACAGTGCATGTCAGAGTAAAAACCAAGCCATGAGGTCAAAGGAATGGTCCGTAAAGCTCCAAGACAGGATTGTGTCGAGGCACAGATCTGGGGAAGGGTACCAAAAAATGTCTGCAGCATTAAAGGTCCCCAAGAACACAGTGGCCTCCATCATTATTAAAAGGAAGAAGTTTGGAACCACCAAGACTCTTCCTAGAGCTGGCCGCCCGGCCAAACTGAGCGATCGGGGGAGAAGGGCCTTGTTCAGGGAGGTGACCAAGAACATGATGGTCACTCTGACAGAGCTCCAGAGTTCCTCTGTGGAGATGGGAAAACCTTCCAGAAGGACAACCATCTCTGCAGCACTCCACCAATCAGGCCAGACTGAAGCCACTCCTCAGTAAAAAGTACATGATAGCCAGCTTGGAGTTTGCCAAAAGGCACCTAAAGGACTCTCAGACCATGAGAAACAAGATTCTCTGGTCTGATGAAACCAAGATTGAACTCTTTGGCGTCACGTCTGGAGGAAACCTGGCACCATCCCTATGGTGAAGCATGGTGGTAGCAGCATCATGCTGTGGGGATGTTTTTCAGCGGCAGGGACTGGGAGACTAGTCAGAATCGAGGGAAAGATGACGGAGCAAAGTACAGAGAGATCCTTGATCAAAACCTGCTCCAGAGGGCTCAGGACCTCAGAATGGGGCAAAGATTCACCTTCCAACAGGACAACGACCCTAAGCACACAGCCAAGACAACGCAGGAGTGGCTTTGGGACAAGTCTCTGAATGTCCTTGAGTTGACCAGCCAGAACCCAGACTTGAACCTGATCGAACATCTCTGAAAAGACCTGAAAATAGCTGTGCAGCGATGCTCCCCATCCAACCTGACAGAGCTTGAGAGGATCTGCAGAGAAGAATGGGAGAAACTCCCCAAATATTGGTGTGCCAAGCTTGTAGCGTCATACACAAGAAGACATGAGGCTGTAATCACTGCCAAAGGTGTTTCAACAAAGTACTGAGTAATGGGTCTGAATACTTATGTAAATGTCACATTTCAGTTTTTTTATTTTTATACATTTGCTAAAATTTCTACAAACCTGTTGTTGCTTTGTCATTATGGGGTATTGTGATGTCATTATGGGGTATTGTGATGTCATTATGGGGTATTGTGATGTCATTATGGGGTATTGTGATGTCATTATGGGGTATTGTGTGTAGATTGATGACAAAGAAGAAGAAAAATCATCACACACCTCTCTTCAGGTCATCACCTCACCTGAGCCACACACACCTCTCTTCAGGTCATCACCTCACCTGAGCCACACACACCTCTCTTCAGGTCATCACCTCACCTGAGCCACACCCACCTCTCTTCAGGTCATCACCTCACATGAGCCACACACACCTCTCTTCAGGTCATCACCTCACCTGAGCCTAGTAAAGTACTGTTCAGTCTTTGACACTGACAGTACGTCTAACATGTTGGTAAAGCATTCACTAAAACACACCAGGAATCCTTCTTCACCGTAAACATGTCTTTCAGTGCTAAGAATCACACCAACGTAACATGTTTGAGTTAAATGGATGGAATATGTATTACTGAAGTTATGTTCAATGTATGTCAATATATGTACATTTACATTAAGGACATTAAGGACAGTACACACATTAATCTATGCCCACATTGAAAAAGTAATCTACATTGTTAACCATATGTAACAAAACTCATGCCCCTGCACCTATACATTCAAAGACTTAGATTAAAAATAAAGTTTATTTTAGGTAAAAAGGTAGAACCTGCACGTGTCAGGCACTAATGAAAAACAATCGGTAAAATACTTACAGAGAGAGAGAGAGAGGTTCCCACACAGACCTAGGGCTGATCTATCTAAATCACTCATTCATTCACTCATTCACTCATTCACTCAATCATTCATTCATTCATTCATTCATTTACTCATTCATTCACTGATTAATTCACTCACTGATTAATTCACTCACTGATTAATTCACTCATTCACAGAGAACAAATGCACACAGTGAATGATGTGTGGTTAGCAGAGTGGTTAAGGTTAGGGTTAAGATAAGAGTTAGGTTTAAAATCTGATTTTATGACTATGCCAGCTATTTGCAGAGCTGCCTCCAGGGCAAGATTCATGACAATAAATGCCAGCCTGTGAGGAGGGAGGGAGGAGAGGAACAGAGGAGAGGAACAGAGAGGAACAGAGGAGAGGAACAGAGAGGAACAGAGGAGAGGAACAGAGGAGAGGAACAGAGGAGAGGAACAGAGGAGAGGAACAGAGGAGAGGAACAGAGGAGAGGAACAGAGGAGAGGAACAGAGAGGAACAGAGGAGAGGAACAGAGGAGAGGAACAGAGGAGAGGAACAGAGGAGGAAGGAGTGTGTGTGCGTGACAAAATGTGGGTGTTGTCCTCCGACACTGCTGTCACCTTGCAAAGTCATAAACACATCCTTTTTCTCTTTCTCTCTTTTTCGCACACACACACACGCACACCTACACGCACACCTACACGCACACCTACACACACACCTACACACACACACACACACACACCCCATTGACTGTGTGCATTGCGTAGCTGTCCAGCTGTCTTGTGTGTGAGGACTGGGTTTGTCTATAGCACATAAAGATGCCCTTCTGTCCCTCACGTCATTTGCATGTGAAATACATTGGCACTTACATCAGAACCACTTCTAGCCACACACACACACACACACAGGCCCTAGTATTGTGACATCTGAGCCCTGGTCGGCCAATGTATTTCACATGCAAATGACGTGAGGGACCGATAGGGCATCTTGATATACTATGGACAGACCCAGAGACGATCCAATCGGAGATGAAATTGTTTAGTACAACGACTCTCATTTTGTCACAAGAGTCACAAAAGACTTCTACGATGTCAGATTCAGACTGAATGTATATGGTAATCAATACAGCAGAGGAATTACATTCAGGGTGAGTCGTCAGGCAAGAAGCATGTGAGGCTGATTAGAGAATATTTATTTGTATTGGGTCTGTCCTGGTAGGTCTGGGTCACAGAGGGGGACAGACAGATAGAATGAGGGAGAGGAAGGGAGAGACAGAAGGGGGAAAGAGAGAGGGAGGAGGAGGGTCAGAGAGAGAGGGTGAGAGGGGAGAGAGAGAGGGAGAGGGAGGGGTAGAGGGAAGGTGGAGAGAGGAAGGGGGCAATGGGGACTGGTGAGGGAGAAGAGGGGGGATGGGGACTGGTGAGGGAGAAGAGGGGAGAATGGGGACTGGTGAGGGAGAAGAGGGGGGATGGGGACTGGTGAGGGAGAAGAGGGAGAATGGGGACTGGTGAGGGAGAAGAGGGGGATGGGGACTGGTGAGGGAGAAGAGGGAGATGGGGACTGGTGAGGGAGAAGAGGGGGATGGGGACTGGTGAGGGAGAAGAGGGGATGGGGACTGGTGAGGGAGAAGAGGGGGATGGGGACTGGTGAGGGAGAAGAGGGGAGATGGGGACTGGTGAGGGAGAAGAGGGGGATGGGGACTGGTGAGGGAGAAGAGGGGATGGGGACTAGTGAGGGAGAAGAGGGGGATGGGGACTGGTGAGGGAGAAGAGGGAGATGGGGACTGGTGAGGGAGAAGAGGGGGGATGGGGACTGGTGAGGGAGAAGAGGGGATGGGGACTGGTGAGGGAGAAGAGAGGGGATGGGGACTGGTGAGGGAGAAGAGGGGAGATGGGGACTGGTGAGGGAGAAGAGGGGGGGATGGGGACTGGTGAGGGAGAAGAGGGGGATGGGGACTGGTGAGGGAGAAGAGGGGATGGGGACTGGTGAGGGAGAAGAGGGGGATGGGGACTGGTGAGGGAGAAGAGGGAGATGGGGACTGGTGAGGGAGAAGAGGGGGATGGGGACTGGTGAGGGAGAAGAGGGGATGGGGACTGGTGAGGGAGAAGAGGGGGATGGGGACTGGTGAGGGAGAAGAGGGAGATGGGGACTGGTGAGGGAGAAGAGGGGGATGGGGACTGGTGAGGGAGAAGAGGGGGATGGGGACTGGTGAGGGAGAAGAGGGGGGATGGGGACTGGTGAGGGAGAAGAGGGGGGATGGGGACTGGTGAGGGAGAAAGAAACAAGGCCAGAGAAAGAGAAGGACAAAGGCTAACAGACAAATTGTGGGAAATAAATAGAGAGATATAAGGGGTAGCTTTCTCAAACTTTCTGAAATTTAACTGCATTGAAATTGCTCATAAATGTCTCAAGAACTACTTGACACCCAGGCTTCTGTCATACCTGTTAGTTTAGTTTCAGAGAACATTTGTGCATGACACATCAAAGAGTTGTTACTATAGTCAGTCCTTTCTTGTGAAGTCTGTCATTATAGAAAATAACACTCTGACTTCTAGATGAGTAGCATTCTACACAGAACCCGTCAGACCAACCATAGAGCCAAGGTATGCAGCAGCTAACGTGTGTGTGTACACACGCACGCACACGCACACACACACACACGCACACGCACACACACTCGTTCACCAATATCCTGATTTCAACCATTCTACTCATGTCATGTCTGTTCTGCTCTCTCCCTCCCTCTACTGAATATAGCCTGGTGGTCTAGTATGGAGCTGGGTTACTGCAGTATCTTCACACATCCACATCCATCCACCCACACACACCCATCCACCCACCCACCCACACCCATCCACCCACACACACACCCATCCACCCACCCACCCACCCACACCCATCCACCCACACACACACCCATCCACCCACCCACCCACACCCATCCACCCACACACACCCATCCACCCACCCACCCACACCCATCCACCCACCCACCCACCCACACCCATCCACCCACACCCACCCACACCCATCCACCCACCCACCCACACCCATCCACCCACACATACCCATACACTCACCCACCCACACCCATCCATCCACCCACACACACACACACACACACACACACCCATCCACCCACCCACACCTATCCACCCAGACCCATCCACACAGACACACCCATCCACCCACACACACCTATCCACACAGACTCACCCGTCCACCCACACACACCTATCTACCCACACACACCCATCCACCCAGACACACACACCCATCCACCCACACACACCTATCCACCCACACACACACACCCATCCACCCACACACACCTATCCACCCAGACACACACACCCATCCACCCAGACACACACACCCATCCACCCACACACACCTATCCACCCACACACACACACCCATCCACCCACACACACCTATCCACCCAGACACACACACCCATCCACCCACACACACCTATCCACCCAGACACACACACCCATCCACACAGACACACCCGTCCACCCACACACACCCATCCACCCAGACACACCCATCCACCCAGACACACACACCCATCCACACAGACACACCTGGCCCACCCACACACACCCATCCACCCAGACACACCCATCCACCCATCCACCCAGACACACCCATCCACCCATCCACCCAGACACACCCATCCACCCATCCACTCAGACACACCCATCCACCCACACACACCTATCCACACAGACTCACCCGTCCACCCACACACACCTATCTACCCACACACACCCATCCACCCAGACACACACACCCATCCACCCACACACACCTATCCACCCACACACACACACCCATCCACCCACACACACCTATCCACCCAGACACACACACCCATCCACACAGACACACCCGTCCACCCACACACACCCATCCACCCAGACACACCCATCCACCCAGACACACACACCCATCCACACAGACACACCCGTCCACCCACACACACCCATCCACCCAGACACACCCATCCACCCATCCACCCAGACACACCCATCCACCCATCCACCCAGACACACCCATCCACCCATCCACTCAGACACACCCATCCAACGAAAAGTGAGACATATTATTCATGTATAAAAAAAATATAATGAAAGAAAAGCATTGTAAGTTTGAATTTTGTCAAGTTAGTGTGGGAGAGGTGAAATAATTATTGATATGAGGCTACGTGTGCCTTTTTAAAAATGTATGTAGTTCTGTCCTTGAGCTGCTCTTGTCTATTGATGTTCTGTATTATGTCATGTTTCATGTTTTGTGTGGACCCCAGGAAGGTTGCTACTGCAACAGCTAATGGGGATCCTAATAAAATACCAAATACCAAAATACACACACCCAAACACTCACTTACCCACCCACCAACACACATGGTCTGAGCCTAAACCACACGAAAATAACACTAGACACTATGGAACACAAAGCTTTTACTATCTCATCCTGGAATATACAAGGTCTGAGGTAATCTGCCTTTGGCCTAAAGAGCAGGAACCCAGACTTCATCAAAGAAATTGGAAATACAGACATTGTCATCCTACAAGAAACATGGTATAGAGGAGACAGACCCACTGGTTGCCCTCTAAGTTACAGAGAGCTGGTAGTCCCATCCACTAAACTACCAGGTGTAAATCAGGGAAGAGACTCAGGGGGTATGCTAAATTCTCTCAATATCCCCCCAACAGAATCCCCATACTTTAACGATGACAGCTTCTCCACGCTAGAGGGGGAGATCAATCATTTCCAGGCCCAGGGACATGTACTAGTCTTTGGCGACCTAAATGCCAGAACTGGACAAGAACCGGACACTCTCAGCACACAAGGGGACAAACACCTACCTGGAGGTGACAGCATTCCCTCCCCCATATGCCCCCCTAGACAACACAAACGCATACTAATAGAGAGGGTTCTGAGTGATGCCTTGCTCCACTCTAATGACACCATAGAGGTACTGTAAGCATAGCATCTCTCTCTCTCTTTTCTATGTTCCTCTCTCTCCCCTTTTCTTACCCCATCCATCTGTTCTCATTCTTTCCACTTGCTGCCCTGGATAGTTTCCCTGCCCTGCCATGCCCTCCCTGCCCCCAACACATACACACTCTGGACACTGTCACCTCTATACAATCTCCTAAACAGAGAGAGAGAGAGAGAGAGAGAGAGAGAGAGAGAGAGAGAGAGAGAGAGAGAGAGAGAGAGAGAGAGAGAGAGAGAGAGAGAGAGAGAGAGAGAGAGACAGACAGACAGACAGACAGACAGACAGACAGACAGACAGACAGACAGACAGACAGACAGACAGACAGACAGACAGACAGACAGACAGAGAGAGAGAGAGAGAGAGAGAGAGAGAGAGAGAGAGAGAGACAGACAGACAGACAGAGAGAGAGAGAGAGAGAGAGAGAGAGAGAGAGAGAGAGAGAGAGAGAAGAGAGAGAGAGAGAGAGAGAGAGAGAGAGAGAGAGAGAGAGAGAGAGAGAGAGAGAGAGAGAGAGAGAGAGAGAGAGAGAGAGAGAGAGAGAGAGAGAGAGAGAGAGAGAGAGAGAGAGAGAGAGAGGGAGAGGGAGAGAGACAGGTCACAACTCCGGCAGCTCAGTCGGCAACTAAAGGTACAACTAAAGCTCCTCTTAGCAGTAGAACTGTAGACTACTTTATCACTGACCTCAACCCAGAGTCTCTCAGAGCGTTCACAGGCAGCCCACTGACACCCCTATCAGACCACAGCAAAATCAAAGTCTACTTGAACAGAGCAATACACAATCATGAGGCATCAAAGCCAAATGAACTGATTAATATTAAGAAATGCTATGGACGCAAGGAATGTAGTGTGGAAACCTACCAAAAAACAATTAGGCAACATCAAATTCAATCCCTTTTAGACAACTTCCTGGACAAAATGTTCCACTGTAATAGTGAAGGTGTAAGCTTGGCAGTAGAAAACCTAAACAGTACATTTGACCTCTCAACTTCCCTATTAAATAAAAAAAATGAACAGCAATGACAAATGGTTTGATGAAATATGCAAAAACCTAAGAAAGAAATTGAGAAACCAGTCCAACCAAAAACATAGAGACCCAGAAAACCTGAATCTACGCCTTCACTATGGTGAATCACTAAAACAATACAGAAATACACTACGGAATAAGAAGGAACAGCACGTCAGAAATCAGCTCAATGTAATTGAAGAATCCATAGAATATATCAAATCAAATCAAATCAAATTTTATTTGTCACATACACATGGTTAGCAGATGTTAATGCGAGTGTAGCGAAATGCTTGTGCTTCTAGTTCCGACCATGCAGTAGTATCTAACAAGTAATCTAACAAATTCACAACAACTACCTTATACACACAAGAGTAAAGGAATGAATACGAGTATGTACATATAAATATATGGATGAGCGATGGCTGACCGGCATAGGCAAGATGCAGTAGATGGTATGGAGTACAGTATATACACATATATATATATATATGAGATGAGTAATGTAGGATATGTAAACATTATATAAATGGCATTGTTTAAAGTGGCTAGTGATACATTATTTCATCCAGTTATAATTATTAAAGTGGCTAGAGATTTGGGTCGATGGCCGAACGGCATAGGCAAGATACAGTAGATGGTTTAGAGTACAGTGTATACATTTGATATGAGTATGTCGGATACGTAAACATTATATACAAAATTGTTTAAAGTGGCTAGTGATACATTTGTTACATCCAATTCCTATGTTTAAAGTGGCTAGAGATTTAAGTCAGTATGTTGGCAGCAGCCACTCAATGTTAGTGATGGCTGTTTAACAGTCTGATGGCCTGGAGGTAGAAGCTGTTTTTCAGTCTCTCGGTCCCAGCTTTGATGCACCTGTACTGACCTCGCCTTCTGGATGATAGCGGGGTGAACAGGCAGTGGCTCGGGTGGTTGTTGTCCTTGATGATCTTTTTGGCCTTCCTGTGACATCGGGTGGTGTAGGTGTCCTGGAGGGCAGGTAGGTTTCCCCCGGTGATGCGCTGTGCAGTCCTCACTACCCTCTGGAGAGCCTTACGGTTGTGGGCGCGAGCAGTTGCCGTACCAGGCGGTGATACAGCCCGACAGGATGCTCTCGATAGTGCATCTGTAAAAGTTTGTGAGTGATTTTGGTGACAAGCCGAATTTCTTTAGCCTCCTGAGGTTGAAGAAGCGCTGTTGCGCCTTCTTCACCACGCTGTCTGTGTGGGTGGACCAATTCAGTTTGTCCGTGATGTGTACACCGAGGAACTTAAAACTTTCCACCCTCTCCACTACTGTCCCCTCGATGTGGATAGGGGGGTGCTCCCTCTCCTGTTTCCTGAAGTCCACGATCATCTCCTTTGTTTTGCTGACATTGAGTGAGAGGTTATTTTCCTGACACCACACTCCGAGGGCCCTCACCTCCTCTCTGTAGGCCGTCTCGCCGTTGTTGGTAATCAAGCCTACCACTGTAGTGTCGCCAGCAAACTTGATGATTGAGTTGGATGCGTGCTTGGCCACGCAGTCATGGGTAAACAGGGAGTACAGGAGAGGGCTGAGAACGCACCCTTGTGGGGCCCCAGTGTTGAGGATCAGCGGAGTGGAGATGTTGTTTCTACCCTCACCACCTGGGACCGGCCCGTCAGGAAGTCCAGGACCCAGTTGCACAGGGCTGGAGTCGAGACCCAGGGTCTCGAGCTTAATGACGAGCTTGGAGGGAACTATGGTGTTAAATGCTGAGCTGTAGTCGATGAACAGCATTCTTACATAAGTATTCCTCTTGTCCAGATGGGTTAGGGCAGTATGCAGTGTGATTGCGATTGCGTCGTCTGTGGACCTATTGGGACGGTAAGCAAATTGGAGTGGGTCCAGGGTGTCTGGCAGGATGGAGGTGATATGATCCTTGACTAATCTCTCAAAGCACTTCATGATGACAGAAGTGAGTGCTACGGGCGATAGTCATTTAGCTCAGTCACCTTAGCTTTCTTGGGAACAGGAACAATGGTGGCCCTCTTGAAGCATGTGGGAACAGCAGACTGGGATAGGGACTGATTGAATATGTCCGTGAACACACCAGCCAGCTGGTCTGCGCATGCTCTGAGGACATGGCCAGGGATGCCATCTGGGCCGGCAGCCTTGCGAGGGTTAACACATTTAAATGTTTTTCTCACATTGGCTGCGGTGAAGGTGAGCCCGCAGGTTATGGTAGCGGGCCGTGTCGGTGGCACTGCATTGTCCTCAAAGCGAGCAAAGAAGTTGTTTAGTTGGTCTGGGAGCAGGACGTCATGGTCCGCGACGGGGCTGGTTTTCTTTTTGTAACCACTTCTGGGAAGATTGGAAAACACTAAACAAACAACAACACAAAGAATTATCTATCCAAAATGGAGATGTATGGGTAAACCACTTCTCCAATCTTTTTGGCACCATAACAAAGAACAAACAGCAAAAAGATATACAGGATCAAATTCAAATCAGAATCAGCTATTAAAGACTCCCAGAACCCACTGGATTATCCAATTTCATTGATTGAACTACAGAACAAAATGCAAACCCTCCAACCCAAAAAAGTGGTGTTGATGGTATCCTCAATGAAATGATAAAATATACAGACCACAAATTCCAATTGGCTATACTTAAACTCTTTAACATCATCCTCAGCTCTGGCATCTTCCCCAATATTTGGAACCAAGGACTGATCACCCCATTTCACAAAAGTGGAGACAAATTTGACCCCAATAACTACCGTGGGATTTGCGTTAACAGCAACCTTGGGAAAATCCTCTGCATTATCATTGACAGCAGACTAGTTAATTTCCTCAGTGAAAACAATGTACTGAGCAAATGTCGAATTGTCTTACCGTGCGGCAGAACACGTATTCACCTGCACATCCTAATAGACAAACAAACAAACCGAAACAAAGGCAAAGTCTTCTCATGCTTTGTTGATTTCAAAAAAGCCTTTGACTAAATTTGGCATGAGGGTCTGCTATACAAATTGATGGAATGTGGTGTTGGGGGGAAAACATACAACATTATAAAATCCATACACACAAACAACAAGTGTGCAGTTAAAATAGGCAAAAAACACACACATTTCTTCTCACAGGGCCGTGGGGTGAGACAGGGATGCAGCTTAAGCCCCACCCTCTTCAACATATAGATCAACGAATTGGCGAGGGCACTAGAACAGTCTGCAGCACCCGGCCTCACCCTACTAGAATCAGAAGTCATATGTCTACTCTTTGCTAATTATCTGGTGCTTCTGTCCCCAACCATGGAGGGCCTACAGCAGCACCTAGATCTTCTGCACAGATTCTGCCAGACCTGGGCCCTGACAGTAAATATCAGTAAGACAAAAATAATGGTGTTCCAAAAAAGGTCCAGTTGCCAGGACCACAAATACAAATTCCATCTAGACACTGTTGCCCTAGAGCACATAAAAAACTATACATACCTCAGCCTAAACATCAGTGCCACAGGTAACTTCCACAAAAGTGTGAACGATCTGAGAGACAAGGCAAGAAGGGCATTCTATGCCATCAAAAGGAACATAAAATTCAACATACCAATCAGGATCTGGCTAAAAATACTTGAATCAGTTATAGAACCCATTGCCCTTTATGGTTGTGTGGTCTGGGGTCCGCTCACCAACCAAGAATTCACAAAATGGGACAAACACTAAATTGAGACTCTGCTTGCAGAATTATGCAAAAAATGCCAGAAATAGGCGGATACCCAGAAATGCCACAAGGGGTCTTTTCATAGTCCCCAAATTCAGAACAACAGATAAAGCATCACCTCGTGGCACAACGCCTCTCCCCTATTAGTTTGTGACCTAGATAGTTTGTGTGTATGTATTGATATGTAGGCTACGTGTGTCTTTAAATTTTTTTTATGTAGTTCTGTCTTCGAGCTGTTCTTGTCTAATGATGTTCTGTATTATGTCATTCTGTATTATGTTCCATGTTTTGTGTGGACCCCAGGAAGAGTAGCTGCTGCTTTTGCAACAGCTAATGGGGATCCTAATAAACTACCAAACTACCAATAACCACTAATTATCAAAATCCCCCAAAAAGAGCTGTTGAATTCTTCAACCACCTAAAATGAAGCGATTCCCAAACCTTCCATAACAAATCCATCACCTACAGAGAGACTAACCTGGAGAAGATTCCCCTGAGAAAGCTGGTCCTGGGGCTCTGTTAACAAACACAAACAGACCCCACAGAGCCCCAGGACAGCAACACAATTAGACCCAACTAAATCATGAGAAAACAAAATGATAATTACTTGACACATTGGAAAGAATTAACAAAAAAACAGAGCAAACTAGAATGCTATTTGGCCCTAAACAGAGAGTACACAGTGGCAGAATACCTCACCACTGTGACTGACCCAAACTTAAGGAAAGCTTTGACTATGTAAAGACTCAGTGAGCATAGCCTTGCTATTGAGAAAGGCCGCCGTAAGCAGACCTGGCTCTCAAGAGAAGACAGGCTATGTGCACACTGCCCACAAAATGAGGTGGAAACTGAGCTGCACTTCCTAACCTCCTGCCAAATGTATGACCATATTAGAGACACATATTTCCCTCAGATTACACAGACCCACAAAGAATTAGAAAACAAAACAGATTTTGATAAACTCCCATATCTACTGGGTGAAATACCACAGTGTGCCATCACAGCAGCGATATTTGTGACCTGTTGCCACAAGAAAAGGGCAACAAACACAAACACCATTGTAAATACAACCCATATTTATGTTTATTTATTTTCCCTTTTGCACTTTAACCATTTGTACATTGCTACAACACTGTATATATACATAATATGACATTTGTAATGTCTTTATTCTTCTGGAACTTCTGTGAGTGTAATGTTTATTGTTAATTTTTATTGTTTATTTCACTTCTGTATATTATCTATATATTGTCTTCTCAGTCATGTTGACTGGTCTACTACGATGGCTTTAATGTATTGTTGTTCTCATTAATACTGTTGTTGTTGTTGTTGTTGTTAATGGTAATCCCATGTCCACTACTACTACTATTAATATTGCTGTTGGTCCCACCATTTATTTATATATATATTTTTTATACATGTATACTTTGACAATGTAAGTAATAATGAACTTGCCATGTCAATAAAGTCAATTGAATTCTAGTCTATACTTAACAGAACTCTAAGACCTGACAACATTCTAGACGTCATTCCTCTCTCTGTGTGTGACGAGGCGGAGGACCAGACGCCAGGATCGGCCTTTTGCCCAGTATGAGCACTGTACACATCCTCACACACACCCTGTCATCTCTGGAACCACACACACCCTGTCTTCTCTGGAACCACACACACCCTGTCATCTCTGGAACCACACACACCCACACCCTCACACACACCCTCACACAGGGCGGCAGGTAGCCTAGTGGTCGTTCTGCCCCTGAACAAGGCAGTTAACCCACTGTTCCCCGGGCGCCGAAGACGTGGATGTTGATTAAGGCAGCCCCCCGCACCTCTCTGATTCAGAGGGGTTGGGTTAAATGCGGAAGACACATTTCAGTTGAAGGCATTCGGATGTACAACTAACTAATAATGGTGACTTTGACCCTGTCATCTCTGGAACCACACACACACACCCTGTCATCTCTGGAACGACAAACACACATCCTGTCATCTCTGGAACCACACACACACACCCTGTCATCTCTGGAACCACAAACACACATCCTGTCATCTCTGGAACCACAAACACCCTGTCATCTCTGGAACCACACACACACACCCTCACACACACCCTCACACACACCCTGTCATCTCTGGAACCACACACACACACACACCCTCACACACACCCTCACACACACCCTCACACACACCCTGTCATCTCTGGAACCACACACACACACACACCCTGTCATCTCTGGAACCACACACACACACACACCCTGTCATCTCTGGAACCACACACACACACACACACACCCTCACACACACCCTGTCATCTCTGGAACCAAACACACACACACACACACACCCTCACTGCAACAGGAGCAGCAGGTACACAAGCATTACTCATCCTTACAGTAGTCTGACCCAGAGAGAGTCAAACAGAGACACAAACCTGCGTCATGACCAGACATTGGACTAACTTCAGAGTAATGACTTGTAGCCAGATCTTGAGAAACATTTAATGAATCTATTATTTATCTCTCTCCCCCATGTCTCTCTCTCCCCCATGTCTCTCTCTCCCCCCATGTCTATGTCTCCCCATGTCTCTCTCTCCCCATGTCTCTCTCTCCCCATGTCTCTCTCTCCCCCATGTCTCTCTCTCCCCCCATGTCTATGTCTCCCCCATGTCTCTCTCTCCCCATGTCTCTCTCTCTCCCCACCCTGTCATCTCTGGAACCACACACACACACCCTGTCATCTCTAGAACCACACACACACACACACACCCTGTCATCTCTGGAACCACACACACACCCTCACACACACCACACTCCCCCATGTCTCTCTCTCCCCATGTCTCTCTCTCTCCCTATGTTTCTCTCCCCCATGTCTCTCTCTCCCCCATGTCTCTCTCTCCCCCATGTCTCTCTCTCTCTCTCCCCCCATGTCTCTCTCTCTCCCCATGTCTCTCTCTCTCCCCATGTCTCTCTCTCCCTATGTTTCTCTCTCCCCCATGTCTCTCTCTCCCCCAAGTCTCTCTCTCCCACCATGTGTCTCTCTCCCCCATGTCTCTCTCTCCCCCAAGTCTCTCTCTCCCACCATGTCTCTCTCTCCCCCATGTCTCTCTCTCCCCATGTCTCTCTCTCTCCCTATGTTTCTCTCCCCCCATGTCTCTCTCTCCCCCAAGTCTCTCTCTCCCCATGTCTCTCTCTCCCCCATGTCTCTCTCTCCCCCCATGTCTCTCTCTCCCCTATGTCTCTCTCTCCCCATGTCTCTCTCTCCCCATGTCTCTCTCTCCCCATGTCTCTCTCTCCCCATGTCTCTCTCTCCCCCATGTCTCTCTCTCTCCCCCCATGTCTCTCTCTCCCCCAAGTCTCTCTCTCCCACCATGTCTCTCTCTCCCCCCATGTCTCTCTCTCCCCATGTCTCTCTCTCCCCATGTCTCTCTCCCCCCATGTCTCTCTCCCCCATGTCTCTCTCTCCCCCATGTCTCTCTCTCCCCATGTCTCTCTCTCCCCCAGTCTCTCTCTCCCCCATGTCTCTCTCTCTCCCCATGTCTCTCTCTCCCCATGTCTCTCTCTCTCCCCATGTCTCTCTCTCCCCCATGTCTCTCTCTCCCCCATGTCTCTCTCTCCCCCATGTCTCTCTCTCTCCCCATGTCTCTCTCTCTCCCCAATGTCTCTCTCTCCCCATGTCTCTCTCTCCCCCATGTCTCTCTCCCCATGTCTCTCTCTCTCCCCATGTCTCTCTCTCCCCATGTCTCTCTCTCCCCCATGTCTCTCTCTCCCCATGTCTCTCTCTCCCCATGTCTCTCTCTCCCCATGTCTCTCTCTCCCCATGTCTCTCTCTCCCCATGTCTCTCTCTCCCCATGTCTCTCTCTCCCCCAATGTCTCTCTCTCCCCATGTCTCTCTCTCTCCCCATGTCTCTCTCTCCCCCAATGTCTCTCTCTCCCCATGTCTCTCTCTCCCCATGTCTCTCTCTCCCCATGTCTCTCTCTCCCCATGTCTCTCTCTCCCCATGTCTCTCTCTCCCCCATGTCTCTCTCTCCCCATGTCTCTCTCTCCCCCAATGTCTCTCTCTCCCCATGTCTCTCTCTCTCCCCGTGTCTCTCTCTCCCCATGTCTCTCTCCCCATGTCTCTCTCTCCCCTTCCCTCTTTCAAAACACAACAAGTCTTCTATCCATTCAACAAGTAAGTGAACAGGCTTCTCTCAAAGATTCCACATCACACAAAGACAAGAGATTAGAAACAGATACATCTACCTGCACACACACACACAC
Source organism: Brachymystax lenok tsinlingensis (assembly GCA_030435695.1). Classification (NCBI taxonomy): domain Eukaryota; kingdom Metazoa; phylum Chordata; class Actinopteri; order Salmoniformes; family Salmonidae; genus Brachymystax; species Brachymystax lenok. The sequence continues at coordinate 9,618,899 of CM059811.1, read as the reverse complement.
ACACACACACACACACACACACACACACACACACACACACACACACACACACACACACACACACACACACACACACACACACACACACACACACACACACACACACACACACACACACACACACACACACACACACACACACACACACACACACACTACCTGTATGTTGCTTAGATCCTCCATTTCCTCCAACAAAAAAAAGCATCCTTCTCCTTCACACAAACTGCAAACTAGCTATCTCATGTCCCTACCAGGGATGCACTCTATGGTACTGTGATAGTCATGTGAGCCTGGGTACAGCCAGTCTTCTCCCTGGCCTGGGGCTAAAGGGCATGGGCTGAACAGACACTTGGTTGTGAGGCCTCTGCTTTTCAGAGCTTTCAGTGAAAATGTATGAAAACAAATGAGTCATTGTGAAAGTTGGTTTTGACATGAATCGTTATATTGAAGAGGAAGAGGTACAGGGTCATTGTGAAGTTGGTTTTGACATTAATCGTTATATCCTCATGTGGTAATGTCCAGGCTTCTACTGGACATATCTGGACCGTGTCCAGTTCGCTAATAATCCACGAAACGAAAGCTAGACAGTCAAGGAGCATAGAAAATCCACAAATCGACCAATAGAGGACTATCAAATTGCACATTTTGACGGCGATGAAAAATTTAAATAAATCCGTGTGGCCCTCTGGACCTCGTTGAACAGCGAATGCAGTCCCCAGGGCAAAAGGAGTTGTATACCCTTGCTCTAGACAAAATCAAGACAGCAATATTCTTGTAATGTTTTTTGTATGAAAAATATTTAATTACATCTTCATTTGAGAAAATTCAGATTTTTTTCCCCCCGTGATTAAATTGATAAAAAAATATATATAGTTTGACAGCCCTGGAAAATACCACTACAAACTGCAGATGTTGAATAACATTCACACTAGTCTGGATGCTGTGGACAGTGAAGTAATAACCGCCAGGATAACAGTGTGGCCACATTGAGTTGTAGAGTCCAATAGGACTGTATGCATACAGCTGTTTAGCTCAACAAATAACATTTAAACAAAGTAAGAAACATCCAAAATAAAAACAAAACAGAAATCTTCATATTCATCACATATTCATCACATGAATGTCTGCTCTATAGGTCGTAGTCTCTCTAGACAGACGGGCTGCCCCCGGCAACCAATGCCCCAGCTTAACACGACTGTAGAAGTTCCGGCGTCAGTTGGGACAGAGAGAACGAGTCGGAATTGGGAAGCGTGTCAGAGGTAACGTCACTGCCACGTGTGGCCCTAGCTAAACATGAACACAATCCAGACCCGCATTTTAACATCCAAACCTGTGATTTCTTGGGAGAGGCATCTGTCTGAAGAGGACCCGCCACGTAAAAATGTTTTCCCCTTTAGAAATGTCCTAGAGAACCTGTTATCCTCCTCAGACCTTCTGCCGTTGCATAACTGGCATTGCTCCAAGATCTGGGATATCCAAGACTACATAGCCCACATCGCTAATGCCATACCAAACACAGAATATGTGGTGCACACACACCACACACCACACACCACACACACACCACACACCACACACACACCACACATTGTGTTATTACCGTGACTAAATAAGGTAAAGGTTGTGTCAGAGCCGTTCTCCTCCTCCTGTCTAGGATATCTATCTCTCTTCCTCTGCATCGCTCCTCTCCTCCCTCGGTCTGTCTATCAATATCTCTCTTCATCCACACTCCTCGCTCATCTCCTCCCTCGCTCTGTCTATCAATATCTCTCTTCATCCACACTCCTCGCTCCTCTCCTCCCTCGCTCTGTCTATCAATATCTCTCCATCCACACTCCTCGCTCCTCTCCTCCCTCGCTCTGTCTATCAATATCTCTCTTCATCCACACTCCTCTTTCCTCCAGTCTTAATTTAGCTTTCTTCTCTGATCTGCATAAGTCCTCTCTCATCTCTAATCTGAACTAGTCCTCTCTTCCTCTCTGATCTGCACTAGTCCTCTCTGATCTGAACTAGTCCTCTCTGATCTGAACTAGTCCTCTCTTCCTCTCTGATCTGCACTAGTCCTCTCTGATCTGCACTAGTCCTCTCTGATCTGCACTAGTCCTCTCTGATCTGAACTAGTCCTCTCTGATCTGCACTAGTCCTCTCTTCTTCCTATGTGATCTGCACTAGTCCTCTCTGATCTGCACTAGTCCTCTCTGATCTGCACTAGTCCTCTCTGATCTGCACTAGTCCTCTCTTCCTCTCTGATCTGCACTAGTCCTCTCTGATCTGAACTAGTCCTCTCTGATCTGCACTAGTCCTCTCTTCTTCCTCTCTGATCTGCACTAGTCCTCTCTTCCTCTCTGATCTGCACTAGTCCTCTCTGATCTGAACTAGTCCTCTCTGATCTGCACTAGTCCTCTCTTCTTCCTCTCTGATCTGCACTAGTCCTCTCTTCCTCTCTGATCTGAACTAGTCCTCTCTGATCTGAACTAGTCTTCTCTACCTCTCTGATCTGCATTAGTCCTCTCTTCTTCCTCTCTGATCTGAACTAGTCCTCTCTGATCTGAACTAGTCCTCTCTGATCTGAACTAGTCCTCTCTGATCTGAACTAGTCTTCTCTACCTCTCTGATATGAAAGAGTCCTCTCTTTTATTTGTTTCTCCCCATCCTAGGAGCAGACGACATTGGTAGTGAGGATTCATGCACCCACGAGGTATGTGTGTCCCTCTCCTCATCATCACATCCCACCATGGTTTCTACTGTGTCAGCCCTCCTGACACACACACACAGTGCTCTAGTCCAGGCCCACACACATAATTCACAGCAAGGTTTATGTACCAACACATAATAACACAAAATAACAAACAGCGACCCACGCATCACGTATTCAAAAAACCTTCTTCAAAAAAGCCAAAGTTTCTTACACGTTGTTTACAAGGCAAACGATAAGGGAGAAAACGTACACACACCCAGGTTCTATAGAACATCGGTACCATATAGCTTCTAATGAAAGGTTGGAGTACAGCCATCCTTCCTTCACAGCTAACAGTATCAACAACAAACAAAGACGATCCACGTGGCCTGTGTCGTGTCCTGTGTCGTGGCCTGTGTCGTGTCTTGTGTCGTGTCCTGTGTCGTGTTCTGTGTCTGTGTCGTGACCTGTGTCGTGTCCTGTGTCTGTGTCGTGACCTGTGCCGTGACCTGTGTCATGTCCTGTGTCTGTGTCGTGACCTGTGTCGTGACCTGTGTCGTGACCTGTGTCTGTGTCGTGACCTGTGTCGTCACCTGTGTCGTGTCCTGTGTCTGTGTCGTGACCTGTGTCGTGACCTGTGTCGTGTCCTGTGTCTGTGTCTGTGTCGTGACCTGTGTCGTGTCCTGTGTCTGTGTCGTGACCTGTGTCGTGTCCTGTGTCCTGACCTGTGTCGTGCATTGAGCTGTTTACAAACACACTTAAACACATATAATAGACAAGACACACTCACATATGCACACACACAAACGGACACGCACTCTGTGAAAGACACAGACAGACACACACACACCGTATGTTTACTAACACTACGCCTACACACAGCAAAGCTTGCCAAACTTGGAAACAGGAAACATGTTCCCAAACACACACACACACACACAGAGAGAGAGAGCTCATCAAGGCGCCAGAATGCAGTGGGTGGGAGAACTGTGTGTTCTCTGGTTGTGTCCTAGCGCATAACCTCCTACCGACACTCACATACACCACTCGCCGCAACAAACTGCCCCCTGCTGTCAACACAATGCTCGGCGGTGGGGGCTTTTTTCCCCACAGTGCTCGGCGGCGGGGGCTGGGCTATGTCCAAATACACGTTAATTTATTTGTATTATATTAAGGAACACATAACTTTACAAAACCTCACAATACTTATTTTGACAAAAGCAGTAAATACAAATTCCAAGGGTACATCATGATGTCAGAGTAAGATCTTTCAGATAGAAAGACCCAACTGACTGGAAAACTTGACCTATAGAAATCAGGGCATTAAAAAGGGCATTTTTATTGATATATTATAGATAATTATAGTTGTATTAGCTGTATTAGTTGTATTAGCTGTATTAGTTGTATTAGCTGTATTAGTTATATTAGCTGTATTAGTTGTATTAGTTATATTAGCTGTATTAGTTACATTAGTTGTATTAGCTGTATTAGTTATATTAGTTGTATTAGCTGTATTAGCTGTATTAGCTGTATTCTTTGTATTAGTTATATTAGCTGTATTAGTTGTATTAGTTGTATTAGTTGTATTAGCTGTATTAGTTGTATTAGTTGTATTAGCTGTATTAGCTGTATTAGTTGTATTAGCTGTATTGGTTGTATTAGCTGTATTAGTTGTATTAGTTATATTAGTTGTATTAGCTGTATTAGTTAGATTGGTTGTATTAGCTGTATTAGTTGTATTAGTTGTATTAGTTGTATTAGCTGTATTAGTTGTATTAGTTGTATTAGCTGTATTAGCTGTATTAGTTGTATTAGCTGTATTAGTTGGGCGGCAGGTAGCCTAGTGGTTAGAGCGTTGGACTTGTAACCGGAGGGTTGCAAGTTCGAATCCCCGAGCTGACAAGGTAAAAATCTGTTGTTCTGTCCCTGAACAAGGCAGTTAACCCCACTGTTCCCCGGGCGCCGAAGACGTGGATGTCGATTAAGGCAGCCCCCCGCACCTCTCTGATTCAGAGGGGTTGGGTTAAATGCGAAGACACATTTCGGTTGAAGGCATTTGGTTGTACAACTGACTAATAATGGTGACTTTGACTTTGACTTTGAGTTGTATTAGCTGTATTAGCTGTATTAGCTGTATTAGTTGTATTAGCTGTATTAGTTGTATTAGCTGTATTAGCTGTATTAGCTATATTAGCTGTATTAGCTGTATTAGTTGTATTAGTTGTATTAGCTGTATTAGTTATATTAGCTGTATTAGTTGTATTAGTTGTATTAGCTGTATTAGCTGTATTAGCTGTATTAGTTATATTAGCTGTATTTGTTGTATTAGCTGTATTTGTTGTATTAGCTGTATTAGTTATATTAGCTGTATTAGTTGTATTAGCTGTATTACTTGTATTAGCTGTATTAGCTGTATTAGTTGTATTAGCCGTATTAGCCGTATTAGCCGTATTAGTTGTATTAGCTGTATTAGCTGTATTAGTTATATTAGTTGTATTAGCTGTATTAGCTGTATTAGTTGTATTAGCTGTATTAGCTGTATTAGCTGTATTCGTTGTATTCGTTGTATGAGCTGTATTAGTTGTATTAGCTGTATTAGTTGTATTAGCTGTATTAGCTGTATTAGTTATATTAGCTGTATTAGTTGTATTAGTTGTATTAGCTGTATTAGTTGTATTAGCTGTATTAGTTATATTAGTTATATTAGTTGTATTGTGCTTCTACATCTGCAATGCTTGCTGGGTTTCTGTAGAGCACTTTGTGACATCTGCTGATGTAAGAAGGGCTTTATAAATACATTTGACTAATTGATTTGATATCAGTAGTTGTAGCAGTAGATTGTCTTAGTTACAGGTTTTTAAATACATTTGACTAATTGATTTGATATCAGTAGTTGTAGCAGTAGATTGTCTTAGTTATAGGTTTTTAAATACATTTGACTAATTGATTTGATATCAGTAGTTGTAGCAGTAGATTGTCTTAGTTATAGGTTTTTAAATACATTTGACTAATTGATTTGATATCAGTAGTTGTAGCAGTAGATTGTCTTAGTTCTGGGCCTATTAGTAGTAGTCTAAGTTGTTGTTTTTTAATATTATTGTTGTTTGTTTGTTGTTTTCATTTGGACACTTTTGAAAACAAGATGGTGCATCTCAAGAGATTTAATCCAGCAAAATGGTACATAAATTCTTCAAATAAAACATGGTTAAAACTCTTCCTTGGATATGATGGATGGTCCGTCCTGGCAGCCGTAGCTCTATGAATCTGAGAGTGGTTACATTCCTACAGCTCCATCCTTAGATTTTTTTCCTTGTCTCATCGCTGCAACTCCCGTACGGACTCGGGAGAGGTGAAGGTCGAGAGCTGGGCGTCCCTTGAAGCACGACCCTGCCAAGCTGCACTGCTTCTTGACACACTGCTCGCTTAACCTGGAAGCCAGCCGCACCAATGTACCGGAGGAAACACTGTACAACTGGCGACCGAAGTCAGCTTGCATGAACCCGGCCCGCCACAGGAGTCGCTAGAGCACGATGGAGCACGATGGAGCATGATGGGACAAGGACATCCTGGCCGGCCAAACCCTCCCCTAACCTGGACAACGCTGGGCCAATTTTGCGCCGCCTCACGGGTCTCCCGGTCGCAGCCGGCTATGACACAGCCTGGGATCGAACCAGGGTCTGTAGTGATGCCTCAAGCACTGTGATTCAGTGCCTTAGACTGCTGCTCCTCCCAGGAGGGGCCCATCCCTCATGCTTTACAGAAACAGTGGTGTGGAGTACGCTTTGTTATTGTTTTAACTGCTGATTGACCCTTTAAAGCAAAAAACAAAAGGTAAAACCTGGGAAGAAAAATGGATTTGGAGCCCCTCCCTATATTTCCCATAAGGTATCGTATCTGTTGCCTCTGCCTCTCCCCTTCCTTCTATCTCCCCCTCCTCTCTCTCTCCTTCACCCTCCCTCTCTATCTCCCTCCATCTTTCTCCCTCCTTCTCCCTCTCTCTCCTCCTCCATCAGGAAGTGATCTGTCCACCATTACGACACCCTCTGGCTAAGCCCAGTTTGACATCAGACCATTAGACAGGTCCAACTAGCAATAGAAACACATCACTACAGAGAGAAACACCATCGATACAGCTCATGTGCCTCAAAATAATCCCCTTTAAATACACTACTACTAGCAGAGATAAAATACAGGAGGAGGAGAACGAGCAGGAAGAGGAGGAGTAGGAGGATAGGGAGGAAGAGGGAGAAAGTGAAGGAGAGGGAGAAAGAGGGGAGGAGGAGGTAGAGGAAGAGGAGGAGGAGGAGGAGGAGGAGGAGGAGGAGGAGGAAAAGGAGGAGGAGGAAGAGGAGGAGGAGGAGGAGGAGGAGGATGGGGAAGGAGAGTCAGGAAGAGGGGGAAAAGGAGGAGGGAGGCGAGGAAGGAAGAGGTGGAAGAGGAGGGGTGAAGAAGAGGAAGGCAGAAGAGGGGGAAGAGGAAAGGAGGAAGAGGAGGGGGAAAGAGAGTAAGGAAGAGGAGGAAGAAAGAGGAAGGAAGAGGAGGAAGAGGAAAGAGAGGAAGGAAGAGGAGGAAGAGGAAGATGAAGAGGAGGGGGAAGGAGATGAAGAGCAGCCAAGAAGCATGGGGGATGTAGTCTCCTTGCGAAGTCAGGAGTACCAGCCTCCTAAGGATGCTCCCACAATGCACCATAATGCATCTCTATAAACATTCTTTACATCTCCATGGAAACAGGAGTGAGGAGGCAGGAGGTGAGACAGCGATGGGGAGAGTCTCAACCAGCCCAACACCTCAGTGCTCAATGTACTGTACTCTCTGTGTGTCTGTGTGTTTCGCCATGGTCTCACGTCTGTGTGTTTCGCCATGGTCTCACGTCTGTGTGTTTCGCAATGGTCTCACGTCTGTGTGTTTCGCCATGGTCTCACGTCTGTGTGTTTCGCCATGGTCTCATGTCTGTGTGTTTCACCATGGTCTCATGTCTGTGTGGCGGAGGCAGTAGATGATGATATCTACATTTCTGGATAACTCTCTCTAGATCTCTCTCTATATATCTCTCTGTATTTCTCTCTATTTCTCTCTCTGTATATATATATTTTTCTCTATATACAGTGAGGGAAAAAAGTATTTGATCCCCTGCTGATTTTGTACATTTGCCCACTGACAAAGAAATGATCAGTCTATAATTTTAATGGTAGGTTTATTTGAACAGTGAGAGACAGAATAACAAAGTTCAGATGGGCATGTATATGTGCTTTCTTGAGCAGGGGGACCTTGCGGGCGCTGCAGGATTTCAGTCCTTCACGGCGTAGTGTGTTACCAATTGTTTTCTTGGTGACTATGGTCCCAGCTGCCTTGAGATTATTGACAAGATCCTCCCGTGTCGTTCTGGGCTGATTCCTCACCGTTCTCATGATCATTGCAACTCCACGAGGTGAGATCTTGCATGGAGACCCAGGCCGAGGGAGATTGACAGTTCTTTTGTGTTTCTTCCATTTGCGAATAATCGCACCAACTGTTGTCACCTTCTCACCAAGCTGCTTGGCGATGGTCTTGTAGCCCATTCCAGCCTTGTGTAGGTCTACAATCTTGCCCCTGACATCCTTGGAGAGCTCTTTGGTCTTGGCCATGGTGTAGAGTTTGGAATATGATTGATTGGTTGCTTCTGTGGACAGGTGTCTTTTATACAGATAACAAACTGAGATTAGGAGCACTCCCTTTAAGAGTGTGCTCCTAATCTCAGCTCGTTACTTGTATAAAAGACACCTGGGAGCCAGAAATCTTTCTGATTTGAGAGGGGGTCAAATACTTATTTCCCTCATTAAAATGCAAATCAATTTATAACATTTTTCACGTGTTTTTCTGGATTTTTTTGTTGTTATTCAGTCTCTCACTGTTCAAATAAACCTACCATTAAAATTATAGACTGACAATTTCTTTGTCAGTGGGCAAACGTACAAAATCAGCAGGGGATCAAATACTTTTTTCCCTCACTGTATATACATCTCTATATATATATATATATATCTATTTATCTCTCTGTATACATCTCTCTCTCTCTCTATATATATATATATATATATATATATATCTGTATATATATATACCTATGTATCTCTCTCTATACATCTCTCTCTATATATGTATATATATATCTCTCTGTATATATATATACCTATGTATCTCTCTCTATATATCTCTCTCTATATATATCTCTCTGTATATATATATATATACCTATGTATCTCTCTCTATACATCTCTCTCTCTATATATATATATATATATCTGTATATATATACCTATGTATCTCTCTCTATACATCTCTCTCTCTATATATATATATCTCTCTCTGTATATATATATATACCTATGTATCTCTATCTATATATATATATATCTCTGTATATATATATATATACACCTATGTATCTCTATATATATATATATCTCTGTATATATATATACACACCTATGTATCTCTCTCTCTATATATATATACCTATGTATCTCTCTCTCTATATCTCTCTCTCTATCTCTGTGTATATATATATATACCTATGTATCTCTCTCTATACATCTCTCTCTCTATATATATACCTATGTATCTCTCTCTATATATCTCTTTCTTTATATCTCTCTCAGAGCTTCTGCTATCATTATGTTTACATAACTACAGCTTGCAAGGTCTGGGAAAAACACAGTGACACACACACAGTGACACATTCTCTCTCTCTCTCTCTCTCTCTCTCTCTCTCTCTCTCTCTCTCTCTCTCTCTCTCTCTCTCTCTCTCTCTCTCTCTCTCTCTCTCTCTCTCTCTCTCTCTCTCTCTCTCTCTCTCTCTCTCTCTCTCTCTCTCTCTCTCTCTCTCTCTCTCTCTCTCTCTCTCTCTCTCTCTCTCTCTCTCTCTCTCTCTCTCTCTCTCTCTCTCTTCCCAAGGAATTAAAACATTCCATGTGTCCTCCTTCCTATTTCAGAGAATTGCTGACCTCACAATGAGCTCAAATTCCATTAGATACTGATGCATTCTGACACAGAGTCCCAAATGGCACCCTATTCCATATACAGTGTATTACTTTTGACCAGGGACAATAGTGCTCTAGACAAAAGATTTGCACTTTGTGGAAAATAGGGCGCCATTTACAACTCCCTCCTAGTTGTGTAAATCAAGCTTCTCTATCTGTTGTATTCCCAGACAGTAACATGGGAAGAGCTGGGATCAACACAGAGAGAGAGAGAGAGAGAGAGAGGAGAGAGAGTGTGTGTGTGTGAGATTCTCTGTTGAGGACAGAACACAGAACAGTGTACACTGTAGAGAACAGAAACAGACCAGAGAAACAGAGACACCCCCACGGAACCCTGGCAGTAGTTCGCTCCACAGAACACTTGCTCTGGTTTTGTTCACAGCTGGACCGTCGCCGGGGCAATGGGCTGAGCCATAAAAGTGCAGTGGAGGGGAAAAATAACATGATTTCAAAGAACGAGAAAAGTTGAAGTTACGTAGCTGGAGAGAAAAGGCTGGGCTTGCAGCCAAGACAGGAAGTTGTTTTTCTTCTCTGTATTCACCTGAATTTATCTCCCCCTCCTGATTCCCACTGCCTCTCTCTCTCTCTCTCTCTCTCTCTCTCTCTCAACACTCACTCCCCTCTCTCTCTAGCACAACACTCACTCCCCTCTCTCTCTAGCACAACACTCACTCCCCTCTCTCTCTAGCACAACACTCACTCCCCTCTCTCTCTAGCACAACACTCACTCACCTCTCTCTCTCTCTCTCTCTCTCTCTCTCTCACAATGAGACCAACCATAACAAGATCCTATCAAATCATTAAGAGAGAGAAACACCATCTGAAGGCTCCAACAGCACCATGGCTGTGTTGGGCCAGGTCTTCACATTAGTTAGCTAGCTGCTCATTGCTCACCAGATAATCAGAGACAGGATTACTGGGAAAGACAGGGGGGAGGGAAAGAAGGGAGAGAGACAGAGAGAGAGAGAGAGAGAGAGAGAGAGAGAGAGAGAGAGAGAGAGAGAGAGAGAGAGAGAGACAGACAGACAGACAAACAGAGACAGAGAGAGAGAGAGAGAGACAGGGAGAGAGAGAGAGAGACAGGGAGAGAGAGACAGAGAGAGAGAGAGAGAGAGAGAGAGAGAGAGAGATTAGGTCAGGATAGTTGTTAAATTCTTAGGACAGCTCCACTAGAGGTTCTGGGTCTCGTGACTCCAACTCACTCTGACTTGTTTTCTGAGCCACCAAACTAATGGTAAAGTTACCACAAAGATTACAATAACTTTCATCTGTTGTTACCAGGTTGTTAGCTAATGCTGGAACATGACTGAACAAGGTAGTGAGTAGCTTTACAATGGCCCACCACATGGATTATGAATGTAAAATGTGGAGAGAAAAAAATACAACTGTGGATAATATGGGTAATATGAGTAATATGGGTAATATGGGTAATATGGGTAATATGAGTCATGTGGATAATGTGGGTAATATGAGTAATCTGGATAATATGGGTAATATGGGTAATATGGGTAATATGGGTAATATGAGTCATGTGGATAATATGGGTAATATGAGTAATATGGATAATATGGGTAATATGGGTAATATGAGTAATGTGGGTAATATGGGTAATATGAGTAATGTGGATAATATGGGTAATATGGGTAATATGGGTAATATGAGTCATGTGGATAATGTGGGTAATATGAGTCATGTGGATAATGTGGGTAATATGAGTAATATGGGTAATATGGGTAATATGAGTAATGTGGATAATATGGGTAATAATATTTTAACAGTATGGGCTGGTGCTCACAAACAAAATTGGTAGCACTGTAGAGCCCTATGAGGGTTAGAGAAAGAGAAAGAAAGAGAGAAACACACAGAGAGAGAGAGAGAGAGAGAGAGAGAGAGACAAATCAAAATCATGAACCAATCAAAGGACTCATATTTACAACATTGGAAAAACGAAACAAAACCCCAAAGCCGACTAAATTGCTATCTGGCCCTAAACAGAGAATATGAATTGGCTGATTATCTCTACTCTGTCAGAGATACGAAGCAGAGACAGATCCTTACCAAGTACAGGCTGAGTGACCACCAATAGAAACCAGCAGATATAAATAAAGACATGGTTACTCAAAGAGGAGTGTGTCTGTGGTCACCGCACAACAGGAGAGGTAGAGACAGAGATGCACTTTCTCCTTTACTGTGATAAATATTCCTCACCAAGATGTTCATTATTCACCCAAACTACTACATTTATTCCAAATTGTATCTTATTAGCTTTTTATATGTATTATATTTCTACTACTGACTGTCAGCATTTTATTGTTGTAATTTATTTTCATTATTTTTATTTACTACCATTTTATATTATTATTATTTATTACAATGTATGTTGTATTATATACATATATGTATACATTGTTGCTTTGGAAACACTGACACGTTTCTAGCCCATACTGTTAAAATGTTTTTCATGCCAATAAAGCAGCTTGAATTTGAATTTGAGAAAGAGAAAGAAAAAGAGAACGAGAGAGAGAGATGGAAATTGGCTTTCTCCCTAACCATCGCACACCTGACCATATATACACCTTACACACACACCTGACCATATATACACCTTACACACACACCTGACCATATATACACCTTACACACACACCTGACCATATATACACCTTACACACACTACTGACCATATTTACACCTTACACACACTACTGACCATATATACACCTTACACACACACCTGACCATATATACACCTTACACACACACCTGACCATATATACACCTTACACACACACACCTGACCATATATACACCTTACACACACACTACTGACCATATATACACCTTACACACACACCTGACCATATATACACCTTACACACACACCTGACCATATATACACCTTACACACACACCTGACCATATATACACCTTACACACACACCTGACCATATATACACCTTACACACACTACTGACCATATATACACCTTACACACACACACACCTGACCATATATACACCTTACACACACACCTGACCATATATACACCTTACACACACTACTGACCATATATACACCTTACACACACACACCTGACCATATATACACCTTAAAGTCAAAGTCACCAAAGTCACCACCATTATTAGTCAGTTGTACAACCAAATGCCTTCAACCGAAATGTGTCTTCCGCATTTAACCCAACCCCTCTGAATCAGAGAGGTGCGGGGGGCTGCCTTAATCGACTTCCACGTCTTCGGCGCCCGGGGAACAGTGGGTTAACTGCCTTGTTCAGGGGCAGAACGACAGATTTTTTCCCTTGTCAGCTCGGGGATTCGAACTTGCAACCCTCCGGTTACAAGTCCAACGCTCTAACCACTAGGCTACCTGCCGCCCCTTACACACACTACACACACACTACTTACACACACTACTGACCATATATACACCTTACACACACACCTGACACACACTACTGACCATATATACACCTTACACACACACCTGACCATATATACACCTTACACACACACCTGACCATATATACACCTTACACACACACACCTGACCATATATACACCTTACACACACACCTGACCATATATACACCTTACACACACACCTGACCATATATACACCTTACACACACACCTGACCATATATACACCTTACACACACACCTGACCATATATACACCTTACACACACACACCTGACCATATATACACCTTACACACACACCTGACCATATATACACCTTACACACACACACCTGACCATATATACACCTTACACACACACCTGACCATATATACACCTTACACACACACACCTGACCATATATACACCTTACACACACACCTGACCATATATACACCTTACACACACACCTGACCATATATACACCTTACACACACACCTGACCATATATACACCTTACACACACACACCTGACCATATATACACCTTACACACACACCTGACCATATATACACCTTACACACACACCTGACCATATATACACCTTACACACACACCTGACCATATATACACCTTACACACACACACCTGACCATATATACACCTTACACACACACCTGACCATATATACACCTTACACACACACACCTGACCATATATACACCTTACACACACACACCTGACCATATATACACCTTACACACACACCTGACCATATATACACCTTACACACACACCTGACCATATATACACCTTACACACACACCTGACCATATATACACCTTACACACACACACCTGACCATATATACACCTTACACACACACCTGACCATATATACACCTTACACACACACCTGACCATATATACACCTTACACACACACACCTGACCATATATACACCACTATATACACCACCTTACACACACACCTGACCATATATACACCACCTTACACACACACCTGACCATATATACACCTTACACACACACCTGACCATATATACACCTTACACACACTACTGACTATATATACACCTTACACACACTACTGACCATATATACACCTTACACACACACCTGACCATATATACACCTTACACACACACCTGACCATATATACACCTTACACACACACCTGACGATATATACACCTTACACACACTACTGACGATATATACACCTTACACACACTACTGACGATATATACACCTTACACACACTACTGACCATATATACACCTTACACACACTACTGACCATATATACACCTTACACACACTACTGACCATATATACACCTTACACACACACCTGACCATATATACACCTTACACACACACCTGACCATATATACACCTTACACACACACCTGACCATATATACACCTTACACACACACACCTGACCATATATACACCTTACACACACACACCTGACCATATATACACCTTACACACACACACCTGACCATATATACACCTTACACACACTACTGACCATATATACACCTTACACACACACACCTGACCATATATACACCACTATATACACCACCTTACACACACACCTGACCATATATACACCACCTTACACACACACCTGACCATATATACACCTTACACACACACCTGACCATATATACACCTTACACACACTACTGACTATATATACACCTTACACACACTACTGACCATATATACACCTTACACACACACCTGACCATATATACACCTTACACACACACCTGACCATATATACACCTTACACACACACCTGACCATATATACACCTTACACACACACCTGACCATATATACACCTTACACACACACCTGACCATATATACACCTTACACACACTACTGACCATATACACACCTTACACACACACCTGACCATATATACACCTTACACACACTACTGACCATATATACACCTTACACACACTACTGACCATAAATACACCTTACACACACTACTGACCATATATACACCTTACACACACACCTGACCATATATACACCTTACACACACACCTGACCATATATACACCTTACACACACACCTGACCATATATACACCTTACACACACTACTGACGATATATACACCTTACACACACTACTGACCATATATACACCTTACACACACTACTGACCATATATACACCTTACACACACTACTGACCATATATACACCTTACACACACTACTGACCATATATACACCTTACACACACCACTGACCATATATACACCTTACACACACACCTGACCATATATACACCTTACACACACACCTGACCATATATACACCTTACACACACACCTGACGATATATACACCTTACACACACTACTGACGATATATACACCTTACACACACTACTGACGATATATACACCTTACACACACTACTGACCATATATACACCTTACACACACTACTGACCATATATACACCTTACACACACTACTGACCATATATACACCTTACACACACACCTGACCATATATACACCTTACACACACACCTGACCATATATACACCTTACACACACACCTGACCATATATACACCTTACACACACACACCTGACCATATATACACCTTACACACACACACCTGACCATATATACACCTTACACACACACACCTGACCATATATACACCTTACACACACTACTGACCATATATACACCTTACACACACACCTGACCATATATACACCTTACACACACACCTGACCATATATACACCTTACACACACACCTGACCATATATACACCTTACACACACACCTGACCATATATAACCTCACACACACACCTGACCATATATAACCTTACACACACACCTGACCATATATAACCTTACACACACACCTGACCATATATACACCTTACACACACACCTGACCATATATACACCTTACACACACACACCTGACCATATATACACCTTACACACACTACTGACCATATATACACCTTACACACACTACTGACGATATATACACCTTACACACACTACTGACGATATATACACCTTACACACACTACTGACGATATATACACCTTACACACACTACTGACGATATATACACCTTACACACACTACTGACCATATATACACCTTACACACACTACTGACCATATATACACCTTACACACACACACCTGACCATATATACACCTTACACACACACCTGACCATATATACACCTTACACACACACCTGACCATATATACACCTTACACACACACACCTGACCATATATACACCTTACACACACACCTGACCATATATACACCTTACACACACACCTGACCATATATACACCTTACACACACACACCTGACCATATATACACCTTACACACACACCTGACCATATATACACCTTACACACACACCTGACCATATATACACCTTACACACACACCTGACCATATATACACCTTACACACACACACCTGACCATATATACACCTTACACACACACCTGACCATATATACACCTTACACACACACACCTGACCATATATACACCTTACACACACACACCTGACCATATATACACCACTATATACACCACCTTACACACACACCTGACCATATATACACCACCTTACACACACACCTGACCATATATACACCTTACACACACACCTGACCATATATACACCTTACACACACTACTGACTATATATACACCTTACACACACTACTGACCATATATACACCTTACACACACACCTGACCATATATACACCTTACACACACACCTGACCATATATACACCTTACACACACACCTGACCATATATACACCTTACACACACACCTGACCATATATACACCTTACACACACACCTGACCATATATACACCTTACACACACACCTGACCATATATACACCTTACACACACTACTGACCATATACACACCTTACACACACTACTGACCATATATACACCTTACACACACTACTGACCAAATATACACCTTACACACACACCTGACCATATATACACCTTACACACACTACTGACCATATATACACCTTACACACACTACTGACCATAAATACACCTTACACACACTACTGACCATATATACACCTTACACACACACCTGACCATATATACACCTTACACACACACCTGACCATATATACACCTTACACACACACCTGACCATATATACACCTTACACACACTACTGACGATATATACACCTTACACACACTACTGACCATATATACACCTTACACACACTACTGACCATATATACACCTTACACACACTACTGACCATATATACACCTTACACACACTACTGACCATATATACACCTTACACACACACCACTGACCATATATACACCTTACACACACACCTGACCATATATACACCTTACACACACACCTGACCATATATACACCTTACACACACACCTGACCATATATACACCTTACACACACACCTGACCATATATACACCTTACACACACACCTGACCATATATACACCTTACACACACTACTGACCATATATACACCTTACACACACTACTGACGATATATACACCTTACACACACTACTGACCATATATACACCTTACACACACTACTGACGATATATACACCTTACACACACTACTGACGATATATACACCTTACACACACTACTGACCATATATACACCTTACACACACTACTGACCATATATACACCTTACACACACTACTGACCATATATACACCTTACACACACACCTGACCATATATACACCTTACACACACACCTGACCATATATACACCTTACACACACACCTGACCATATATACACCTTACACACACACACCTGACCATATATACACCTTACACACACACACCTGACCATATATACACCTTACACACACACACCTGACCATATATACACCTTACACACACTACTGACCATATATACACCTTACACACACACCTGACCATATATACACCTTACACACACACCTGACCATATATACACCTTACACACACACCTGACCATATATACACCTTACACACACACCTGACCATATATACACCTTACACACACACCTGACCATATATAACCTTACACACACACCTGACCATATATAACCTTACACACACACCTGACCATATATACACCTTACACACACACCTGACCATATATACACCTTACACACACACACCTGACCATATATACACCTTACACACACTACTGACCATATATACACCTTACACACACTACTGACCATATATACACCTTACACACACTACTGACGATATATACACCTTACACACACTACTGACTATATATACACCTTACACACACTACTGACGATATATACACCTTACACACACTACTGACCATATATACACCTTACACACACTACTGACCATATATACACCTTACACACACACCTGACCATATATACACCTTACACACACACCTGACCATATATACACCTTACACACACACCTGACCATATATACACCTTACACACACACACACCTGACCATATATACACCTTACACACACACACCTGACCATATATACACCTTACACACACTACTGACCATATATACACCTTACACACACACCTGACCATATATACACCTTACACACACTACTGACCATATATACACCTTACACACACTACTGACGATATATACACCTTACACACACTACTGACGATATATACACCTTACACACACTACTGACCATATATACACCTTACACACACACACACTACTGACCATATATACACCTTACACACACTACTGACCATATATACACCTTACACACACTACTGACCATATATACACCTTACACACACACCTGACCATATATACACCTTACACACACACCTGACCATATATACACCTTACACACACTACTGACCATATATACACCTTACACACACACCTGACCATATATACACCTTACACACACTACTGACCATATATACACCTTACACACACTACTGACCATATATACACCTTACACACACTACTGACCATATATACACCTTACACACACTACTGACCATATATACACCTTACACACACTACTGACCATATATACACCTTACACACACTACTGACCATATATACACCTTACACACACCTGACCATATATACACCTTACACACACTAATTAATAAACACGTCCTCCAAAAAAAAAGAGGGCAAAATCTTTGCCTGCTGTATTGACTTTAAAAAGCATTTGATTCCATTTGGCACGAAGGGCTATTCTACAAAATTCTCCAAAGTGGGCTTGGTGGTACGGTACATGACTTAATAAGATGTATGTACACAGAAAACAAGTGTGCAATAAAAATCAAAAACCAAAGAACATAATTATTTTCACAAAGTCGAGGTGTGAGACAAGACTGCAGTTTGAGTCCAAATCTTTTTTAGTGAACACACAAAAAATTACTCATATCTTGGTCTGACCATATCTGCATCGGGAAACTTTAATATGGCAGTGAATGCACTCAAAGAAAAAGCCCGCAGAGCATTGTATGCAATAAAAAATTTATTATTCAAAATCAACATCCCAATTAGAATTTGGACCAAAATATTTGACAGTGTAATCCTAACAATAGCTCTTTACGGAAGTGAGGTTTGGGGGCCACTCAATAAACTGGACTTTAAAATGTGGGACAAACATCCAATTGAAGTCTAGAGAAGTCCGGACATGGCTACCCAAAGAGGAGCGTGTATGTGGTCACTGCACAACAGGGGAGGTAGAAACAGAGATGCACTTTCTCCTTTACTGTGATAAATATTCCTCACCAAGAAATTCATTATTCACAGAAATGACTACATTTATTCCAAATTTTTACTTATTAAACTCAGAGGAAAAACAAAAAATACTCATGGGTGAAGGAGCAATGGCTCCTCTTACAGCCAAATATGGACAACAACAAAAATCCAGAAAAACACGTGAAAAATAAGTATTTGACCCGCTCTCAATCAGAAAGATTTCTGGCTCCCAGGTGTCTTTTATACAGGTAATGAGCTGAGATTAGGAGCACACTCTTAAAGGGAGTGCTCCTAATCTCAGCTTGTTACCTGTATAAAAGACACCTGTCCACAGAAGCAATCAATCAATCAGATTCCAAACTCTCCACCATGGCCAAGACCAAAGAGCTCTCCAAGGATGTCAGGGACAAGATTGTAGACCTACACAAGGCTGGAATGGGCTACAAGACCATCGCCAAACAGCTTGGTGAGAAGGTGACAACAGTTGGTGCAATTATTCGCAAATGGTAAGAAACACAAAAGAACTGTCAAACTCCCTCGGCCTGGGTCTCCATGCAAGATCTCACCTCGTGGAGTTGCAATGATCATGAGAACGGTGAGGAATCAGCCCAGAACGACACGGGAGGATCTTGTCAATGATCTCAAGGCAGCTGGGACCATAGTCACCAAGAAAACAATTGGTAACACACTACGCCGTGAAGGACTGAAATCCTACAGCGCCTGCAAGGTCCCCCTGCTCAAGAAAGCACATATACATGCCCGTCTGAAGTTTGCCAATGAACAACTGAATGATTCAGAGGACAACTGGGTGAAAGTGTTGTGGTCAGATGAGACCAAAATGGAGCTCTTTGGCATCAACTCAACTCGCCGTGTTTGGAGGAGGAGGAATGCTGCCTATGACCCCAAGAACACCATCCCCACTGTCAAACATGGGAGGTGGAAACATTATGCTTGGGGGTGTTTTTCTGCTAAGGGGACAGGACAACTTCACCGCATCAAAGGGACGATGGACAGGGCCATGTACCGTCAAATCTTGGGTGAGAACCTCCTTCCCTCAGCCAGGGCATTGAAAATGGGTCGTGGATGGGTATTCCAGCATGACAATGACCCAAAACACACAGCCAAGGCAACAAAGGAGTGGCTCAAGAAGAAGCACATTAAGGTCCTGGAGTGGCCTAGCCAGTCCCCAGACCTTAATCCCATAGAAAATCAGTGGAGGGAGCTGAAGGTTAGAGTTGCCAAACGTCAGCCTCGAAACCTTAATGACTTGGAGAATATCTGCAAAGAGGAGTGGGACAAAATCCCTCCTGAGATGTGTGCAAACCTGGTGGCCAACTACAAGAAACGTCTGACCTCTGTGATTGCCAACAAGGGTTTTGCCATCAAGTACTAAGTCATGTTTTGCAGAGGGGTCAAATACTTATTTCCCTCATTAAAATGCAAATCAATTTATAAAAATGTTCACATGCGTTTTTCTGGATTTTTTTGTTGTTATTCTGTCTCTCATTGTTCAAATAAACCTACCATTAAAATTGAACTGATCATTTCTTTGTCAGTGGGCAAACGTACAAAATCAGCAGGGGATCAAATACTTTTTTCCCTACTACCATTTTATATTATTATTTGTTATTGTTTATAATTTTATTACAATGTATATTGTATACATTGTTGCTTTGGCAATATTGACAATGTTTTTCATGCCAATAAAGCATCATGAATTTGAAAATTTGAGAGAGAGAGAGAGAGAGAGGTCTGATAATTCCACAGGAAGGACAAGCTCTTCAGTTCACACTATCACATTCGGCAACTGACTGACAGCTTCCAGTGATGGTACACACACACACACACACACACACACACACACACACACACAGAGGTCAAGGAGCGACAGAGCGAGGAACTGCTAAGATAAGGAGAAGGAAACTGAGAAAAGGAAACTGCTACTCATCTTCAGTTGACTTAGAAACTATTACATGATTTGGCCTCTTGATCTCTCTCTCTACTGTATCTTTCCCTCTCCCTCTCGTTCTTTCCACCTCACTCTCTCTCTCTCTCTCCCTCCATCTCTCTCCCCCTTTCATTACACCTCTATCTCCATCCTCTCTCTCCCCCCTTTCTTTCCACCTCGCTCTCTCTCACTCCCTCCTCTATATCTCTCTCTCTCTCCTCTATATCTCTCTCCCTCCTCTATATCTCTCTCTCTCTCCTCTATATCTCTCTCTCTCTCTCCTCTATATCTCTCTCTCTCTCTCCTCTATATCTCTCTCTCCCTCCTCTATATCTCTCTCCCTCCTCTATATCTCTCTCCCTCCTCTATATCTCTCGCTCTTCCTCCTCTACATATACACCTCTCTCCCCCACTTCTACCTCTCTCACGCTCTCCTCTCTCACTCCATCCTCTCTCACTCCATCCTCTCTCACTCCATCCTCTCTCACTCTATGCTCAGTGTAAGACAGTGAACAGAGGAGTTTTCCTGTCTTCAGAAACATTCACTGCAAAGTGAACAGCGTGCGTACGTCTGTTCAACTATTGTGAGCAATAACAGGATGAAGGAATAGATAGCCTAACCAGAGATGGTTATCTCCATGGAGAAAACTGATTATTGTCTGTCACCTGTGACTGGGTAAACAAAGTCTTGTGACATCTTGCCATGTAGCATGAGCTCGTTCAATGTGTCTCACTGACCTCCAGTTAATGGTCCATAGTTGTATCTGTTGCACAACTGTCAAAACAGCTGACACAACACAACAATGTAGTGAGTCAGTGTTGCCACTGAGTTACCATGGCAACACCTCTGTACTGTGGTTGGCTACTGTTATGTTACGTCTGTGTTATATTGTCAAATCAAATCAGTCAAATGTTATTTGTCACATGTGCCGAATACAACAGGTGTAGGTAGACCTTACCGTTAAATGCTTACTAACAAGCCCTTAACAAACAATGCCATTTTCAAATATAAACTAATTTATTTGGTATTTGCCAACGTTTTGGCATCACTGTGCCTTATCCAGGGTGATAAAAAAAAATACCAAATAGAATAAAGTAAAAAAATAAAATAAATAACACAATAAAATAATAATAACGTGGCTATATAGCGGGGGTACCGGTACAGAGTCATTGTTGTGCTATGTAATGTTATTACACCAACACAAAGATAACATTATGAATTGTTCATCTTTGTCATTCATGACTGACGTTCCATTCTCCATTGGAGAGTTGCTGAACTTAAAATCTCATTACTGTCATACCAACATAGTAAATCACAAGTGTCCATTCTGAGTTACCATGGCACTTCACTGTGAGTTACCATGGCACTTCACTGTGAGTTACCATGGCACTTCACTGTCAGTTACCATGGCACTTCACTGTGAGTTACCATGGCACTTCACTGTCAGTTACCATGGCACTTCACTGTCCGTTACCATGGCACTTCACTGTCAGTTACCATGGCACTTCACTGTCAGTTACCGTGGCACTTCACTGTCAGTTACCGTGGCACTTCACTGTCAGTTACCGTGGCACTTCACTGTGAGTTACCGTGGCACTTCACTGTGAGTTACCGTGGCACTTCACTGTGAGTTACCATGGCACTTCACTGAGTTACCGTGGCACTTCACTGAGTTACCATAAGTTACCACGGCCCTAAAAATTGTCAAAGACCCCAGCCACCCCAGTCATAGACTGTTCTCTCTACTACCGCATGGCAAGCGGTACCAGAGTGCCAAGTCTAGGACAAAAAGGCTTCTCAACAGTTTTTACCCCCAAGCCATAAGACTCCTGAACAGGTAACCAAATGCCTACTGTGGTGGACCTGTTATTCCACCAGCAGCGTCACATCAAAACTCTACTCTCTTTCTCTATGTCTGACTGTAGTCATCATGACTGAGGTTCCACTCTCCAACTGAGAGCTGCTTAACTTACAATATCTTTCTCACAGGAAATATGTTTTTTTCTGTTCTGGGCCATGTGTTCAGTCTCTGGTAGCTGCCTTGGCTTAGTTTGGCTTGGTTTGGTTTGGCTGAACTCAAGCCAACAGGGCAGAGCAGAGACAGAGGTAGACAGCCTCAGACAGAACTGCTGTCACTTTTATTAGGTCCCAAATGGTACCCTATTCCCTATATAGTGCACTACTTTAGACCAGAGCCCTATTCCCTATATAGTGCACGACTGTTGACCAGAGCCCTATTCCATGTATAGTGCACTACTTTTGACTGGAGCCATATGGCACCCTATTCCCTTTATAGTGCACTACTGTTGACCAGAGCCCTATTCCATGTATAGTGCACTACTGTTGAGCAGAGCCCCTATGGCACCCTATTCCCTATATAGTGCACTACTGTTGACCAGGGCCCTATTCCCTATATAGTGCACTACTGTTGACCAGAGCCCTATTCCATGTATAGTGCACTACTGTTGAGCAGAGCCCCTATGGCACCCTATTCCCTATATAGTGCACTACTGTTGACCAGGGCCCTATTCCCTATATAGTGCACTACTGTTGACCAGAGCCCTATTCCCTATATAGTGCACTACTGTTGAGCAGAGCCCTATTCCCTATATAGTGCACTACTGTTGAGCAGAGCCCTATGGCACCCTGTTCCCTATGTAGTGCACTACTGTTGACCAGAGCCCTATTCCCTATATAGTGCACTACTGTTGACCAGAGCCCTATTCCCTATATAGTGCACTACTGTTGAGCAGAGCCCTATGGCACCCTGTTCCCTATGTAGTGCACTACTGTTGACCAGAGCCCTATTCCCTATATAGTGCACTACTGTTGAGCAGAGCCCTATGGCACCCTGTTCCCTATGTAGTGCACTACTGTTGACCAGAGCCCTATTCCCTATATAGTGCACTACTGTTGACCAGAGCCCTATTCCCTATATAGTGCACTACTGTTGACCAGAGCCCTATGGCACCCTGTTCCCTATGTAGTGCACTACTGTTGACCAGAGCCCTATTCCCTATATAATGCACTACTGTTGACCAGAGCCCTATTCCATGTATAGTGCACTACTTTTGACCAGAGCCCTATGGCACCCTATTCCATATATAGTGCACTACTGTTGACCAGAGCCCTATTCCCTATATTGTGTACTACTGTTGACCATGCGGAATAGGGTGCCATTTGGGACTTCAAATCGTGTATCGCGTGCAGTACGTCTATTTCTATTTTAATTAACATCTATCGGTGACACTGCCCTCCTCACGTGTATCTGAGAAATCATTATCCGGTGTGACATCTAAATCTGTATTCATGCGCGCTGTCGATATCCGTAATAGCCTATAGCTCGTGTCGCACCAAGTGACTTGGCGACAAAGTGTAGTGGATGGGGTTGGCACTGTGACACAATGTTGTGGCACGCGCAGCGTTTCCAGTGGCCGCGTCATTGATGAAGTGTAGCCCATACCTTGAGAAATATAGACAATAGGCGACTGGTTTTTAACATGCAGAGAATATGAGTAGGGGTTAAAAACACATAAGTCAAAAGACACAGAGTGAGAAAGCGGAAGAGTCCTATTATGTAAACAACCGTTGAAAGCTGCAGAATGCAGTTATGGATAAGATACGCACACTGTGATGTGATCGTCACGCTTTACAGTATAAACATAACATGATTTCTTTCCTCCACCATGTCCAAGTTACCTCAGACAATAACTGGCGATTAGGAATCTCTCTCCCACACATTCTCAACTAAAAGTTGACCTCAGTGAGTTGAGCTCACTCCTACGGCCACACAAGTGATATAAAATTATACAGTGTGATTTATTTCTTACTCTTTGGCGGTGGCTTTTTGGAGAGCGCGGTGATGTGCCGTTGTAAAGTCATCACCTTGCCCTCGAGCGTTTCCGACCGGAGACAGATAGACACGAGCTCGCCCTCGAGCTCTTCCAAGATGCTGACGGACTGTCGGGATAAATCCGAGAGCTGTCGGAGCACCGAACACAGAGAGAACCCGCACACGTCCACCAAGTCCCCGAAATTCGCATTTGGCCTCTTCGTGTCGTTTTTACAGACATCCTTGGGAACTAGTGTGCGCTTGTAGAAGGGCATTTTCCTTCCAAACGCGCAAACCCAGTCGAAATATTATCCTCCTTCTAAAGAAGTGTGTAATCCGTGCGGCAACCTCTGTTTATTGTTTTTGTTGAAGAAGAACCGTTGTAAGAGTTGTTGAGAGTCCAGTGCGTTCATTGTTTTGCATTCTGATTGAGTGTCCACGACGCGGTGCTCTCCGCCCCGGCACACCAGTATGGGCTAGGGTTGTTTGTCTCTGGTCTTCCCAAAGCGAAACCTGCTGCGTGGAGGAGGAAGAGGAATCAAATCCTCTGATCTGATCTGAAGACAGCAAGACGTCACCCCGAAGCCGCACGTTGCATAGATACTCTGGAACTTGAGACTATGTAGGCTATATGACTGATTATAAACTTTTTAGGCGCCTTTTAACTAATGCCACTTCGATAGAGAGACAGCCTCTCCATCTATCTTACATATTGTATGCATCAAGTGCACAACTGTGAGTGTTGATTTGTTTGTAGATACATAGACCTCTCTATGTAGGCCCAGGCTATATCCCCAAGTTGGTCATACTCGATTGAATAAAACTAATAACTGGTGCCATCTAAGAAGGTCTTCTCAACATCTTTCCATCACATTCCTGTCCACACACACACACTCCTCCCTTCATGGCAAATACTGACCCACTGACCCTTATAGATGGAAAAAAACACCAGTATAACCCAGTCGCTCTTTTTCTCTCACCATTACGTCTCGCTCTCTCTCATCTCCCTTTCTCATGCTCTCTCTCAGTGATGGAACAATAAGCTTTATGGGTCAGAGAGGAGTTGTCACAGCTGTACTTGGACAAGCATGGATAGAATGTTGGAAAAACTGTAATTCACCCAGGTTGAGGGAACGCACTTCAACAACTCTCCACTGAGTGACTCTCTCTTTCTCTTTGACCCCCTCACCCCTCCCATCTCTCTCTCTCTCCCTCCCTGGCTCCCTGCCCCACATTCCCTGCTTTCTCTCCACTCCAACTCTCAAGTCTCTATGTCAACTGTGAACTCACTTCCTACACTAAAGGAGCACGTCTCGTCCCCCTCAGCCATCCCCAGCCCAGCCACTATCCCCCCAATCCAAACAATCACACCAGCCTAGCTGTATGCTATAGCCCGAGCCATATAGCCCCAGCCGTATACTGTAGCCCCAGCAGTATATTGTAGCCCCAGGGGTACACTGTAGTCCAAGCCATACAATGTAGCCCCAGCAGTATACTGTAGCCCCAGCCGTACACTGTAGCATCAGCCATAAACTCTAGCCCTAGCAGTAAACTGAAGCCCCAGCAGAATACAGTAGCCCCAGCCATACAGCCCCAGACGTAAACTGTAGCCCCAGCCGTATACTGTAGCCCCAGCCGTATACTGTAGCCCCAGCCGTGTACTGTAGTCCCAGCCGTATACTGTAGCCCCAGCATTATATTGTAGCCCCAGCCATATGCTGTAGCCCCAGCCGTGTACTGTAGTCCCAGCCGTATACTGTAGCCCCAGCATTATATTGTAGCCCCAGCCATATGCTGTAGCCCCAGCCGTATACTGTAGCCCCAGCATTATATTGTATCCCCAGCCATATGCTGTAGCCCAAGCCGTGTACTGTAGTCCCAGCCGTATACTGTAGCCCCAGCATTATATTGTAGCCCAAGCCATATGCTGTAGCCCCAGCCATGTACTGTAGCCCCAGCCATGTACTGTAGCCCCAGCCGTATACTGTAGCCCAGCATTATATTGTAGCCCCAGCCATATGCTGTAGCCCCAGCCGTGTACTGTAGCCCCAGCATTATATTGTAGCCCCAGCATTATATTGTAGCCCCAGCATTATATTGTAGCCCCAGCCATATGCTGTAGCCCCAGCCGTGTACTGTAGCCCCAGCATTATATTGTAGCCCCAGCCATATGCTGTAGCCCCAGCCGTGTACTGTAGCCCTAGCATTATATTGTAGCCCCAGCCATATGCTGTAGCCCCAGCCGTATACTGTAGACCCAGCCGTATGCTGTAGCCCCAGCCGTATGCTGTAGCCCCAGCAGTATACTGTAGCCCAGCAGTATACTGTAACCCCAGCAGTATACTGCAGCCCCAGCGGTACTCTGTAGCCCTAGTGGTATACTGTAGCCCCAGCAGTATACTGCAGCCCCAGCGGTACTCTGTAGCCCTAGTGGTATACTGTAGCCCCAGCAGTATATTGTAGCCCCAGCAGTATATTGTAGCCCCAGCCGTACACTGTAGCCCCAGCCATATACTGCAGCCCCAGCAGTACTCTGTAGCCCTAGCGGTATACTGTAGCCCCAGCCATATACTGTAGCCCCAGCAGTATATTGTAGCCCCAGCCGTACACTGTAGCCCCAGCATTATATTGTAGCCCCAGCCATATCCTGTAGCCCCAGCCGTGTACTGTAGCCCCAGCATTATATTGTAGCCCCAGCCATATGCTGTAGCCCCAGCCGTACACTGTAGGCCCAGCAGTTTACTGTAGCCCCTGCCGTACACTGTAGCCCCTGCCGTACACTGTAGCCCCTTCCGTACACTGTAGCCTCAGCCCGTATAGTGTAGCCCCAGCAGTATTCTGTAGCCCCAGCAGTATTCTGTAGCCCCAGCAGTATTCTGTAGCCCCAGCAGAATACAGCAGCCCCAGCAGAAAACAGCAGCCCCAGCCATAACAGCCCCAGCCGTATACTGTAGCCCCAGCATTATAATGTAGCCCCAGCCATATGCTGTATCCCCAGCAGGAGAATGTAGCTCCAGCCTTATACTGTAGCCCAGAAGTATACTGTAGCCCAGCAGTATACTGTAGCCCAGCCATATGCTGTAGCCCCAGCCGTGTACTGTAGCCCCAGCCATATGCTGTAGCCCCAGCCGTGTACTGTAGCCCCAGCCATATGCTGTAGCCCCAGCCGTGTACTGTAGCCCCAGCATTATATTGTAGCCCCAGCCATATGCTGTAGCCCCAGCCGTACACTGTAGCCCCAGCAGTTTACTGTAGCCCCTGCCGTACACTGTAGCCCCAGCCGTATAGTGTAGCCCCAGCAGTATTCTGTAGCCCCAGCCGTGTACTGTAGCCCCAGCCGTATGCTGTAGCCCCAGCCGTATACTGTAGACCCAGCCGTATATTGTAGCCCCAGCCATATATTGTAGCCCCAGCCATATATTGTAGCTCCAGCCGTATATTGCAGCCCCAGCCGTATATTGTAGCGCCAGCCTTATACTGTAGTTCCAGCCTTATACTGTAGCCCTAGCGGTATATTGCAGCCCCAGCCGTATTCTGTAGCCCCAGCCGTATTCTGTAGCCCCAGCCGTATTCTGTAACCCCAGCCGTATACTGTAGCTCCAGCCGTATACTGTAGCCCCAGAAATACAGTGGGGAAAAAAAGTATTTAGTCAGCCACCAATTGTGCAAGTTCTCTCACTTAAAAAGATGAGAGAGGCCTGTAATTTTCATCATAGGTACACTTCAACTATGACAGACAAAATGAGGGGAAAAAAATCCAGAAAATCACATTGTAGGATTTTTTATGAATTTATTTGCAAATTATGGTGGAAAATAAGTATTTGGTCACATACAAACAAGCAAGATTTCTGGCTCTCACAGACCTGTAACTTCTTCTTTAAGAGGCTCCTCTGTCATCCACTCATTACCTGTATTAATGGCACCTGTTTGAACTTGTTATCAGTATAAAAGACACCTGTCCACAACCTCAAACAGTCACACTCCAAACTCCACTATGGCCAAGACCAAAGAGCTGTCAAAGGACACCAGAAACAAAATTGTAGACCTGCACCAGGTTGGGAAAACTGAATCTGCAATAGGTAAGCAGCTTGGTTTGAAGAAATCAACTGTGGGAGCAATTATTAGGAAATGGAAGACATACAAGACCACTGATAATCTTCCTTGATCTGGGGCTCCACGCAAGATCTCACCCCGTGGTCAAAATGATCACAAGAACGGTGAGCAAAAATCCCAGAACCACACGGGGACCTAGTGAATGACCTGCAGAGAGCTGGGACCAAAGTAACAAAGCCTACCATCAGTAACACACCACGCCGCCAGGGACTCAAATCCTGCAGTGCCAGACGTGTCCCCCTGCTTAAGCCAGTACATGTTCAGGCAAGTCTAAAGTTTGCTAGAGAGCATTTGGATGATCCAGATGAGGATTGGGAGAATGTCAGATGAAACCAAAATATAACTTTTTGGTAAAAACTCAACTCGTCGTGTTTGGAGGACAAAGAATGCTGAGTTGCATCCAAAGAACTGGATCCAAAGGGCTGTTTTTCTGCAAAGGGACCAGGACGACTGATCCGTGTAAAGGAAAGAATGAATGGGGCCATGTATCGTGAGATTTTGAGTGAAAACCTCCTTCCATCAGCAAGGGCATTGAAGATGAAATGTGGCTGGGTCTTTCAGCATGACAATGATCCCAAACACACCGCCCGGGCAACGAAGGAGTGGCTTCGTAAGAAGCATTTCAAGGTCCTGGAGTGGCCTAGCCAGTCTCCAGATCTCAACCCCATAGAAAATCTTTGGAGGGAGTTGAAAGTCCGTGTTGCCCAGCGACAGCCCCAAAACATCACTGCTCTAGAGGAGATCTGCATGGAGGAATGGGCCAAAATACCAGCAACAGTGTGTGAAAACCTTGTGAAGACTTACAGAAAACGTTTGACCTCTGTCATTGCCAACAAAGGGTATATAACAAAGTATTGAGAAACTTTTGTTATTGACCAAATACTTATTTTCCACCATAATTTGCAAATAAGTTCATAAAAAAATCCTACAATGTGATTTTCTGGATTTTTTTTCCTCATTTTGTCTGTCATAGTTGAAGTGTACCTATGATGAAAATTACAGGCCTCTCTCATCTTTTTAAGTGAGAGAACTTGCACAATTGGTGGCTGACTAAATACTTTTTTTCCCCACTGTATATTGTAGCCCCAGACGTATATTGTAGCCCCAGCCGTATACTAAAGCCCCAGCCGTACAGTGTAGCCCCAGCCGTTTACTGCAGCCCCAGCCGTATGCTGTAGACCCAGCCGTATGCTGTAGCCCCAGCGGTATACTGCAGCCCCAGCGGTACACTGCAGCCCCAGCGGTATACTGTACCTCCAGCCGTTTACTGCAGCCCCAGCCGTTTACTGCAGCCCCAGCCATATACTGTACCTCCAGCCGTTTACTGCAGCCCCAGCCGTTTACTGCAGCCCCAGCCATATACTGTACCTCCAGCCATATACTGTACCTCCAGCCATATACTGTACCTCCAGCCATATACTGTACCTCCAGCCATATACTGTAGCCCCAGCAGTATACTGTATCCCCAGCAGTGTGCTGTAGATGCAGTTCATGCAGTCAGTCTGTGTCTTGACTATAAGGGACTAAGGGAGAGAGCGAGAGAGAGGTTGGGGAGGTAAAGAGAGGTGTCTCAGAAAGAGGGAGAAAAAGGAGAGAGGAAGGGGGGACATGGTTTTTATTGGAACAATTTGAAACATCATCAGCAAAGCGAGAGAGACGGAGCAAGAAAGCCAGAGTGGGATAGTTATTGGAAGGAGAAGGTAAGGCTAGGGCATACAACACCATGTCATGTACACTCATCTTATCACGTGGATGTTTCCCACGGCTGCTGATGTCAGTTCCATAAACAGTGATCACATGAACACACTAACGCGCACACACAGAGAGACAAACACACACACACACCGTCCATCACGTGATGGAAGCACAATTGATTGGAAACATCTGTCCCCAACCCTTCCCTCCATGACTGTGTTCATTGTTTCTCGGCATGCCCAACCCACTTCATTGCTCTAACGTATGAGCTCAAACTCTTCCAGAATCACTCCATCCCCCTCCTCATTTTCTTCCTCTCTACCACCCTCACAGTATTATTTTTGCTTTTCTTTGAATGCATTTTATTTATTTCTGTATGGCCCATTATTCCTCTGCCTTGCCATCTGCCAAATGTACCAGTTTAAAGCTGACCTGGGTTCAAATACTATTTGAAATAATTTCAAATACTTATTCTGTGCTTTATTGAGCTTGTCTGGCTTAATTGACCAATAGAATAGTGCCACAAATGTAAACCCCGCCCACCTGGCACTCCAGGCTGGCTAAAGGAAACACTCAAAAGATTTCAAATAGTATTTGAGCCCAGGTCTGGTCAAAAGCCAACTGTGTCTCTGGTGAATCCTAGTTGTGTTCTGTTCACATCAAATAGGTTGTTTTCTTTCTGCAGCCAGGACCAGAGCAGAGCAGGAGCCTGGCCAAGCTCACATTACACCCTTCAAAGTGTGTGTACGTGTGTGTACACAGTTCTGCATCTCAACAGAGAGGAGGATATTTCTGAGTATTACTTACCATTTGTCCCAGGAAACAATGTCAATAAAGTTTGGAATGAAGAGACACAGGAGAGAAGCACTTCTTTGGTTGATAGTTAATCCATGAGGAGCTCTTTGATCAGGGGATGAAATACTATAAAACAAAAAGTAGTTGACGCTGGACAGTAAACGGAACAGCCTTTGTGCAAACAAACTTCCAGAAGTAAAGTTTGAAACCAGCATCAAAGCCTGTGATCAGAACATTCAAAACGATCAGTTATATTGAGTAGGTAGCTGGCAGGTAAATGATTGCTGGAACTGAATGATAACAGTCACTCACACAATTACAGACGGTAGAATCTCTAGCGCCAGACGGTAGAATCTCTAGCGCCAGACGGTAGAATATCTAGCGCCAGACGGTAGAATCTCTAGCGCCAGACGGTAGATCCTAAACATCCATCTACAAGTCAGAAGATACTTATTCCCTCTCAAATTCAGCCACACACACACCTTGTCCCTAAAATAAACCAGCCAAGGACGTTGCTGTAGTGGTGTGTCAGAGATCATATGGTCAGTAATGTTGTGTCCTGTCCTGCCATCCATGCCCACCTGCCCCACAACACACACCCTCTCCATCTCCTGCAGGGTGTGTAGTGGTGCCGTGAGTCCGTAGGCCAAGTTCCTGCTGGAGGATCAGGGCGCGACACTAACTCACAGACACTCTCTCTCCCTCTCTCTCAAACACAGTGACACGCACACACACACTTCCTTCCCTAGGTGAGTGTGCAGGCCAAGTGGGAGGAACAGGCCGTCTCTCAGCAGGGTCCATATGGCCTTCTGGAGGACTCAGGAACAGGAGATAGAGGGAGGGATATGAGGGTAGGAATGATAGAGGGAGGGACAGAGAGGGGGGGACTGATGAAGGCCATGGAGACGTCAGGATGAGAGGGATGGATAGAGAGATGAAGAAACCAGCCACCTGAATTGGGAGGGAGGGAAAGAGAAGAGAAGACAGGCTCCAGCAGTCACACACTCAGGGTGCATTTCAATAGTCCAAAGTGGATCCCTACCGTAACTCTTCTCGTCTCCTTGCACTTATTTGGATGTAGAAAAAGCTAGTTAAGGTAAAATATAATCATACTGGTTTCATCGATATACCATCACGACTGCATCCCAAACAGAAAACCATTCCCTACATAGGGGCCATATCCAAAAGTAGTGCACCCTTCGATAGCCACCTGTCATTGAGGATACTCATGTGTATCCTACTGCAGAAGAGTTTCAATCTCTCTGGCACAAACCCCTTCAAATCAGCTTTTGTTTCGTCAGAGAAAAACATCCACACGTTCCAAAACAATATACCTACTTATTTATAAAATGTCTTGCACAACTAAGTTAATGTTTTGATAATTTAACACATTTATTTTGGGATCCACCCCAGTAAAAGGAAGTTGCCTAATCCATCCACGTTCACACTCCGTCCTGACGCAGGCGAGAGAGGACGCGCAAGAGGGAAAGCAAATCTGATAAAAGGCCAAGGAGAAGATCCTACTGATGGAAAGCGATGGAGGATGAAGTGTTCAGCGATTTGGAACAAAGATGGTTGATAAATGAAGATGGTAAACAGCCTGAGTTAACTACACTGCTCAAAAAAATAAAGGGAACACTTAAACAACACAATGTAACTCCAAGTCAATCACACTTCTGTGAAATCAAACTGTCCACTTAGGAAGCAACACTGATTGACAATAAATTTCACATGCTGTTGTGCAAATGGAATAGACAACAGGTGGAAATTATAGGCAATTAGCAAGACACCCCCAATAAAGGAGTGGTTCTGAAGGTGGTGACCACAGACCACTTCTCAGTTCCTATGCTTCCTGGCTGATGTTTTGGTCACTTTTGAATGCTGGCGGTGCTTTCACTCTAGTGGTAGCATGAGACGGAGCTCTACAACCCACACAAGTGGCTCAGGTAGTGCAGCTCATCCAGGATGGCACATCAATGCGAGCTGTGGCAAGAAGGTTTGCTGTGTCTGTCAGCGTAGTGTCCAGAGCATGGAGGCGCTACCAGGAGACAGGCCAGTGCATCAGGAGACGTGGAGGAGGCCGTAGGAGGGCAACAACCCAGCAGCAGGACCGCTACCTCCGCCTTTGTGCAAGGAGGAGCACTGCCAGAGCCCTGCAAAATGACCTCCAGCAGGCCACAAATGTGCATGTGTCTGCTCAAACGGTCAGAAACAGACTCCATGAGGGTGGTATGAGGGCCCAACGTCCACAGGTGGGGGTTGTGCTTACAGCCCAACACCGTGCAGGACGTTTGGCATCGCCACTGGCGCCCTGTGCTCTTCACAGATGAAAGCAGGTTCACACTGAGCACGTGACAGACGTGACAGAGTCTGGAGACGCCGTGGAGAACGTTCTGCTGCCTGCAACATCCTCCAGCATGACCGGTTTGGCGGTGGGTCAGTCATGGTGTGGGGTGGCATTTCTTTGGGGGGCCGCACAGCCCTCCATGTGCTCGCCAGAGGTAGCCTGACTGCCATTAGGTACCGAGATGAGATCCTCAGACCCCTTGTGAGACCATATGCTGGTGCGGTTGGCCCTGGGTTCCTCCTAATGCAAGACGATGCTAGACCTCATGTGGCTGGAGTGTGTCAGCAGTTCCTGCAAGAGGAAGGCATTGATGCTAAGGACTGGCCCGCCCGTTCCCCAGACCTGAATCCAATTGAGCACATCTGGGACATCATGTCTCGCTCCATCCACCAACGCCACGTTGCACCACAGACTGTCCAGGAGTTGGCGGGTGCTTTAGTCCAGGTCTGGGAGGAGATCCCTCAGGAGACCATCCGCCACCTCATCAGGAGCATGCCCAGGCGTTGTAGGGAGGTCATTCAGGCACGTGGAGGCCACACACACTACTGAGCCTCATTTTGACTTGTTTTAAGGACATTACATCAAAGTTGGATCAGGCTGTAGTGTGGTTTTCCACGTAAATTTTGAGTGTGACTCCAAATCCAGACCTCCATGGGTTGATAAATTTGATTTCCATTGATAATTTTTGTGTGATTTTGTTGTCAGCACATTCACCTATGTAAAGAAAAAAGTATTTAATAAGATTATTTCATTCATTCAGATCTAGGATGTGTTATTTTAGTGTTCCCTTTATTTTTTTGAGCAGTGTATGAAGAAAATGGTCAGTTGCGGTCTGCTAAAAACAGTGGCACTCCCATAGACACAAATGCGATAGCAGCTGGGTCTGGTCTACTTAGTTCATTGACACAGAAAAAGTGGGACGTCTCGTTTCCTCTTCAGTCTGAGGAAGAAGAGACTGTCACTGCGTCACAAACACAGGTGAGGAAGGGTGTAATTATAAATTGGACTACCTTCCCAACCCTCAGCATCACTGCCAGTTTGTCTGCATACCATATGGGAACCTACTATTTTATTAAAAAAATACATTTCACTGTTATTTTAACTAGGCAAGTCAGTTAAGAACAAATTCTTATTTACAATGACGGCGTAGTAACAGTGGGTTCTCTCTCTTGTTCAGGGGCAGAACGACAGCTTTTTACCTTGTCACCTTTCGGTTACTAGTCCAACGCTCTAACCATTAGGCTACCTGCCACCCCATAAATATAGTGCAAAATATTTCCCAATAAATATCTGCATGGGCCATTTCAAAAAAG
Source organism: Brachymystax lenok tsinlingensis (assembly GCA_030435695.1). Lineage (NCBI taxonomy): Eukaryota > Metazoa > Chordata > Actinopteri > Salmoniformes > Salmonidae > Brachymystax > Brachymystax lenok. The sequence continues at coordinate 9,582,897 of CM059811.1, read as the reverse complement.
CCTGCACAAATACAAAAATATTTCTATTTAAACTTGGCGCACACCATACATACGTTTCCCGTTATCAAATCAGACCCGTCCGTAACTGCGCTCGCGTGAATTAGCAATACAATATAGACTGAAATAAAATCACAACATTGACCTTTTGTGGTGACAATACCCTTATTTGCTGTATCCTTTGGAAGTATTGGAATGAGGCCGAGGCAGTTTCCCGAAGGAAATGGCGATGGCGAACTTGCTTAAAGGACTTTGGAGATGTTGGCAGAACATTTGCGGTAGGCCTAGGCCATCTGACAGAAAAATAGTTTAATGAAAGACAAAAACGATTGCGAATGGCTGGGGGAAATAATGCGCAAAAAATATGTTTCACAATTCACGGGCAGTGCAGCATTGTCTACTTAGTGACTACTTAGTGTCTAGTGTCTACTTAGTGACAGCCATAAACACTTCAATGCAAAGGAGAAAGTGTCTGTTCACCTGTTCAAAATCACTTCCTTTCAGATGCAGAGCAAAATACTTAAAATAACTGAATAGGCAATTAAAATGAGATGCGCATGGTCATTGGTTGTAAGCTATGGCTACTTCGGGACTACGAACACATGTCCAGAAAAGGAGGAATTTATTCTGCAATGATAAAATGTTTTTAAATTAAATATTTGAGAAATTATTAAATTACACTATTCCGACGTAAACTACAGAAGTAGCCTACAACCGTCGGTTCCACCGTTAAACATGCGCTCCGGATCGGAAGACAGAGCAAAAATACTTGAAATAGTTTATGTACTCCTGTGACGTGGTCCAATTAAACGAGGAATGGGACGAATGGTCCAACTTGTAGCCCTATAGGCTACTTCGAGAGTATGAAACCATACCGTGACAGAAATGGCGAGGAATTGTACAATCCTCTAAACACAGCCTAGGAAATAGATCTCCATTTAAAAAAAAAATGAAAATGCAAAGTTCAATGGAAGATTCTCACTAACGACAAATTGCATCTTATTAACCAGTTGTTCTTCTTATGAACAGGAGTGACCATCATATCCCCGTTTTCACAAAACACTAGGCTACTTACGCTGCAATACTTCCAACCGTTCATGTCAAGATCCGTTTTTATAAAATGCCAACTTGTAAAAACTGGCACACACGCATGTTCTGGGGGTAGAAGGTTAATAAATAAGAACCCAGAGGCCTACAGGTGCCTGGTCAAAAGTAGTGCACTATATAGGGAACAGTGTCATTTGGGACACATGCTTTTCTTCTCTATGGTCTCAATTCGTCCCCAACTCCACCCTAGAAATTCCAGTGCATGATAATGTTGAGGGGAGATTCCGGGAGACCTAAAATATCACTAATTTATGTGAAGATAAGACTAGTTTCAGTGAGTCCATTTGTTGGGGAAAGCTGCTCTGAAAATATACCTTAACCAATAATTTACTAAACAACATGGAAAACAGAAGTCCAGTCAGCGGGTGATTTTTGTTGTAAATAACATGTTTTTTTTTATTTCAAAGCCAGGATGCCTAGACCTACATATAGGACTTAGCTGCTGCCGGCCTTGGCAGCGATTCTCTTGTCCCGCTCCTCAGCGATTGTGAGGCGGATACCCTTTCCACGGGGCAGGGACACCCACGGCTTGTTGCCCTGGGAGGGGAAGGAGAAAAGAACAGGACATTTGAAGGGAACAGGTGCAACTCGCATCCAACTATTCAAAAGTTAAAAACACATCAAGTTTTAGCCATCAACCATCAGAACTGAGATAAGTAGAGACAAATCCCAAAAGAGGAAATGGACATGCGTGCAAACACAGGACAGGAAGAGGACTAAATAAACTGCTATGAAAAGTGACATACTAAAGAAGAAGTGGTCATGCTGGTCTGTAAAAAGGCAGAATATGAGAACGCATGGTGACAACAACTTCATCTAGATTAAAGTCCCCACCCCAGCAGACAGAAGAGTAGAACATTAAAACAGTTTGCAATCTACTTGGTTTGGAATAGGTGTCAACCTGCTCGTCATCATTGTAAAGTGTGCCAGCGATTGAGGATAGAACCAGCAGACAATATCACACTGGTACCGAAGACATAGCATTGGCTTTGTTCTACCCTCCGTACAAATCACACACGAGTACTGAGCAACTACATGCGTGTCAAGAAATGGAGGGGTGGAGTGGTTTTCAACGTCTATTTGCATGTTAGTGCGTGTGGTCGCCTACAACCCAACTCCTCTGCTCACCTTGCCAATGATGAAGATGTTTCCCAGCCTGGTGGCGAAGATGTTTCCAGCGCTGTCTTTGACGTGAACCACGTCAAACGAGCCAGGGTGCCTTTCCCGGTTAGTGATGATACCAATCCTCCCCAAATTGGCACCGCCTGTCACCATGCACAGGTTACCTACGAGAAGGAGAACGAGGGTGGGGAGAAGAGGGAAGAGGGGTAGAACTGCTTTAGGAGAATGTTAAGTTTGATTGGGTAGTGTTGCTTCGCATCTGCAAAAAACTTGGGAGACAATGGTCTGAATGAACAGACATACTTCCCCCCCCCATGATGTATTTTTGGTTTCTGCAGAGTACCAAAACAACCAGTTGTAAATTCACTGTCTGTAAAAAGATGTCCGAGGCCAAGCGTCCCGTTCAGCCACGGGATGCAGACATGGATAGTAGGAAACTAGTTGGTCTGCAGGGGGACCGGCATTACAGCCCCGGAACAAGCTGCACCAACTAATCCTGCTTAATATTTTCCTTCCACATTGGTGGAGGATGAGGAGTTTCACTTCCTTACTACACAAAGAGCTTTGAGTATATAGGTGGGTAAGATATAAAAAGCCATTAAAAATACAAGACAAGTCATTCCCTCAATCTCTAGACCCATTTCCTCACCGCTATCAAACCATTTCTTTATGTCACTAGAAGTTTGAGGTTCCATAAAATCATGTCACCTGTGTCGAACTTGATGTGTTCTGTGATCTTGCCGGTGGCGAGGTCGATGCGGACCGTGTCGTTGACCTTGATGAGGGGGTCAGGGTAACGGATGGTACGGGCATCATGGGTCACCAGCGCGGGGACTCCCTTGGTACCCATCAGGTTCTTCTTCACCTTACACAGCTTGTACTGGAGAGGGGGAAAGACGGGAGAGAAGAAAGTGAGTGATTGTTATGGTAGGGCTTTCCAAACCTAGTTTCTAGAGTCTAGGCTGGGTAACTTAAGCACTTAAATTCAAAAATGTCTCAAGTTGATTGACAACTGCTAGGTTTTGTGGTCTGAACCCCAACAATACTACACAAACAGAAGTATGTGGACTGCTGCTCGTCGAACATCCCATTCCAAAATCATGGGCATTAATATGGAGTTGGTCCCCCTTTTGCTGCTACAACAGCCACCATTCTAGGAAGGCTTTCCACATGATGTTGGAACATTGCTGCAGCGACTTCCTCCCCTTCAGCCACAGGAACGTGAGCGAGGTCGGGCACTGATGTTGGGCGATAAGGCCATGCTTGCAGTCGGCTTGCCAATTTATCCCAAAGGTGTTCGATGGGATTGAGGTAAGGGCTCTGTGCAGGCCAGTCAAGTTCATCCACACCGATCTCAACAAACCATTTCTGTATGGACCTCGCTTTGTGCACAGGAGCATGTTGATGCTAAAACAGGAAAGGGCCTCCCCCAAACTGTTACCACAAAGTAGGAAGCACAGAAACATCTAGAATGTCATTGTATGCTGTAGCGTTAAGATTTCCCTTCACTGGAACTAAGGGGTCTAGCCCCAACCATGAAAAACAGCCCCAGACCATTATTCCTCCACCAGACTTGATAGTTAGCACTATGCATTGGGGAAGTTAATGTTCTCCTGGCATCCACCAAAGCCAGATTGGTCCATCAGACTGCCAGATGGTGAAGTGTAATTCATCACTCCAGAGAACGCGTTTCCACTGCTCCAGAGTTCAATGGCGGCGAGCTTTACACCACTCCAGACGATAATTGGCATTGCACATGGGGATCTTAGGCTTTTGTGCGCGGCTGCTCGGCCACGGAAAACCATTTCATTAAACTATTGAAGACAAAACAGTTATTGTACTGACGTTGCTTCCAGAGGTAGTCAAACTCTGTAGTGAGGGTTGCAAGCGAGGACAGAATTTTTTACGCATTACACACCTCAGTAAATCAGCAGTCCTGTTCTGTGGGATTGTGCGGCCTACCACGCCGCGGCTGAGCCATTGTTGCTCCTAGACGTTTCCACTTCACAGTAAAAGCACTTACAGCTTACCCTGGTATCTAGCAGGGCAGCAATTTGACTGACTTGTTGGAAAGCTGGCATCCTATGACAGTGCCACATGGAAAGTCACTAAGCTCTTCAGTAAGGGCATTCTACTGCCAAAGTTTGTCTATGGAGATCGCATGGCTAGGTGCTTAATTATTATACACCTGTCAGCAACAGGTGTGGCTGAAATAGAAGAGTCCACTAATTTGAAGGGGTGTCCACACAGTGCATTCAGCCGTGTTACAGCCCTATTCTAAAAAATTGATTAAATTGACCATCGGGTTCTTGGTCACCTCCCAGACAAAGGCCCTTCTCCCACAATTGCTCAGTTTGTCCAGCTCTAGGAAGAGTGATGGTGGTTCCAAACTTCTTCCATTTAAGAATGATGGAGGCCACTGTGTTCTTGGGGACCTTCAATGCTGCAGACATTTTTTGGTACCCTTCCTCAGATCTGTGCCTCGACACAATCCTGTCTGACCTGTACAGACAACTCCTTCGACCTCATGGCTTGGTGTTTGCTCTGACATGCACTGTCAACTGTGGGACCTTATATAGACAGGTGTGTGCCTTTCCAAATCATGTCCAATCAATTGAATTTGCCACAGGTGGACTCCAATCAAGTTGTAGAAACACCTCAAGGATGATCAATGGAAACAGGATGCACCGGAGCTCAATTATTTGTCTTATAGCAAAGGGTCTGAATACTTATGTAAATAAGTTCTGTTTTCTTTTAATACATTTGCAAACATAGCTAAAAACCTCTTTTCACTTTGTCATTATGGGGGTATTGTGTGTAGATTGATTATATATATTTTTTTTTTTTCATCAGCAATTTTAGAATAAGGCTGTAACGTAACAAGATGTGGAACAAGTCAAGGGGTCTGAATACACTGTAGCTCCACAAGCACAAATGATCTGACAAGAATCACACAAGGCATTTATTTACACAAAAAAGGTAGAAAACAACCATCTCAGAACTTCTTAGAGGTATTGGTAAGGTTTTTTTCAGCTCGATGATCAAAACCAAAGATTGTCATCATTGCGCCGTCAATAAGACGATTCGGCCAATTATACGGTACTGCTCGGTTTAAAAAGGTTGGATTATGCGGTGACGACGTGTGTCATACCTGGGCCTCCTCAGCAGTGATGCGGTGAACAGTGAAACGTCCCCTTCACATCGTAGATCAGACGGAAGTGCTCTCCAGTCTTCTCAATACTGATCACATCTAGACAGACATAGCACATGGATCACATCCAGAACATAGACAAGCACCACAACAACATTCAGTCTGTCAAGGCTGAGTTAGAACAAAACACAGCTTTTGCATCAAATCCAAATCTCAAATTTGTCAGTTTCAGTTACATTCTCATATTTGGAAACACTTTAGATGGTTCAACTCTTTGACTAAAGGAATGAAAGTCGACAATATTTAGTCCTTTCAGAGACTTGTGAAAAGCACAACAAACAAGCTAGACTACATCTCAGACCCTCCCCCCTCTGACCTTCTCAGCCAATGGGTAGAGGAAACGAGGACGTGAGAAACAAGGAAATGGAATAGAGCTTCTCCACAGTGTGATATGGTCCAGTGAAGGAGAGGTGTGACACGGTGGGCAGATTCACCTGGTCTAGGAAATTAATCAACGACACAGTCGTCATCGCTCTTGGCAGGGATAAAGGTGCTAAGAAATACTGTGCGTGCGCGAGCGGGAGGGAATATGCGCACCTGAGAAAACCGTGAATATAAGACGGCGAATGTCTATTGGTTTGGGCGGCGTGTCTATGGGAGCCCCAGGGGTGAGAAATGGGTGTAGACCCAAGAACTGATTTAATCCCTTGAAGTGACCATCTGGTCTTACAGCTAACCAGTAACACCACCATCAAAAAAACTAATGAAGAAGACATTCCCTGTCCTAAAAGCCATTACCTTTAGTGCCTCACAGCCCATCCAGTTCCAACTAGACAATTCCTGTAAAGACGAATCAGGGAGCTTTGGCACGATGTTTAGTGACCTAGGGCCAGTTTGAATACTTCAACACATCCTATTGATTAGAGCTCAGAACTTCTTAGAGGTATTGGTGAGATTATTTCAGCTCGTTGATCAAAACCAAAGTGTGTCTTCATTGCCCTCTACTTTCATCACTGGCTAGGTGGAAAACCGATGCTTCTAACTTTGCATTTGTCAGCTCAATGACCTAAAAAGTGTTTGATTACGTCAAGGGAGGATGCATGTAGGGCTTAAGTATCGCTCCTTCACTCGCCACACAAGACTGCGAAGCATGCGACGGGCTTAACAGTCTGCACAAACGGGTTGGCCGACAACGTACCGAAAATGACACCGGAAGGCATGCGTTATGATTCTGACGTCACATAGCAACAACGACAAGCTGCCCTGTGGGAATAATAAGTGATTTGTATCGTTTTTCTTGATGCCATGTCTTGAGGCGTTTTGACGGATCTCATGTCAATGCGAATATGGCAACAAAAACAAAACATGCTAGCTAACCTTCAACTGCAACGAGCTATTTGAAAGAAAAGTGCTCATTGTGCAAAATGTTTCCAATAAACATTGTGTAAATGTAGTTTACATGTTGTCAGTCTAAGCCAGTGGTTCTCAAACCTGGTCCTGGGGACCTAAAGGGGTGCACATTTTCTTCTCCTCCCTGGCACTACACACCCGGTTCAAATCATTGAGTCCCCAGGACCAGGACTGAGAACCAGTGGTCTAAGCCAATACCATCCATTTCCCCCGTAGTTGCGCACGCATAGGTTGATGCTGAACAACCAAGCCATGTGATGAAATTGACGTTTTGGTGTTGGGAAGAGACCCCCCCAGCTGTTCGAGCACGCATTTTTTAAAGCCGAAGTTAGATAGCCGAAAGCTACGCCTCTTCGTCAGTGCTTGGTCAACAGTACTACTCCTAGCAGGAATGGGAACTATGGACTTGATACTTCAATTAAGTATTTAAATCATTCAATGAAATTAAAGTTCATGTATTTTTTTCCCCACTTGAAAAATATGGCACCAAACATGTGATCTAAAATTTCACAACTAAGATCTATGCAAGAATAAGTATTTACATACTTCTGGATTTGATCTTAAAATAATTCAGACTATTTTGTGGAAGTGTATACTGGCTGTGTTGTTGCTATGGTGCCTCAAAAAGGGACAAACTAATATTGCAAGAGGTGTCCCCCCCCCCTTTTCAAGCGGAGGTATTTTAAGGGATTATGAGAGGCTCAGACGTTGACGTCGCCTAACCCTGAAAGGAGCAAGCCGAACATTTACCCACCCGTATGTACTCCTCGGCTCCTCCCATTGCCATCCCTATGACTCCCTTCCTCACCCAACCCGTCCCCCAGCCAGACTTACCCATGAAACCTGCGGGGTAGGTGATATCAGTGCGGACCTTGCCGTCGATCTTGATGAACCTTTGCATGCAGATCTTCTTGACCTCATCTCCGGTCAGGGCGTACTTCAGACGGTTCCTGAGGAAGATTATGAGGGGCAGGCACTCCCTCAGCTTGTGGGGACCAGTGGAGGGACGAGGAGCCTACAGGGGGGAGAATAGGGTTAGGCACTGTAACTATACGAGAGCAGTTAAAAGTGGATTCAACAATATGACCTAGTAAACAGCATAGTGGGTCAATATCTGAAACTATGAAGTGCATTGAAGCACGGGGCTAAACTTCCTGTTTGGGTCCCAGAGTTCCCACAAAGCAAACCCATCTTCACAGAGTGAAGTTTTGCATCTCACGCGTCGCAATATCTGCGTCACTGCTTGTGGCAACATCGCGTCGCCAAGTCTACCTTCATTAACAATGGCGGCTATAGACAATGCAGGGACAGCAGACCACTATACACAGGGAGGAGAGAGCGCGTGGGGAATGGGGTTAGGATGGGAGGGAAAGCCACGACTGTTCAGTAGATGAAATGGCAAATGACTACAACTATGCATGTTGCAAACACAACAAACACCTTCACTGGTTAAAAACTTTGTAGGGCCACAATCTAGCAAATCTATTAGCCAATTTGTGCTTGGTCTGAAAATGTTAGTTGGAGGCGCCATATGGATGGTGTGATGCAATCGCAGAGCCTCCAGTCGAGTTCTGTACTGAGTCGCTGTGCACCAGCAAAGCATTAACGTGATTGTTTAAACTAGACCCCACCTACAGTCAACCAAACTCACTTGCTTCACAACAGCTCAAGTATACAGGCCCCATCCTACAGCAGTAAAGATGTCAGATTGAGTATGTAGCGCCTTCCAGCAACGGCATAAACTGTTCGCGTGCTCACTTTAATAATTCAATGTTTTATTTATTTTTTAACTTGACAGTAAACAAATGTTCTTTCAATAGGAGGGGAACGTGTCTCAGGGTAGGTAGGGTCGCGGTGTTCCGACAGCCCAGGTGAGGAGATACAGGTAGGGGACAAGACCAAGAATGACATGGTCGTCGAGAAAATGGAAAACTGATGGATAGATACAAAATGCCCAACATTTCGCTAATTTGTATGCTTGTCTGCAATCAGCGAGTAACATTGTGGTTTCAACATAGGAAGCAGTTATGTACTTACGAACACTCCGGTGAGCTTGTCAAGCATCCAGTGCTTGGGCGCTGCAACGCGCTTCAGGTGCTTCTTCGGTCCTCGTGCCTGGTACACAGAAAAACAAGGTCCGTCAACACAGCGGTCACAGTTGACCGGGACGGCTGCTGGTTTGGAGATCCCATGCGACCGTCTGGCTAGCAGACCTAGGCCATTTGCTACGGTCCACGAACGCGAGATCCGGCTGGGGCCTACTCGGTGAAAGCACAAGGGTTTATTTTACACACATTCTCTCCGTAAAAGTTGTGCTAATTTGCCAAAGCTGGTTTAAGCTTCGGGAATAGACTTGTGAACGTAAAAGTCGTGGTAACGGAAACGTGTTTGTCTGAAATGGGCAGTTGATGCTAACTAGCTAGCCGGTGGCTACAATGGTCAAACGAATCGGTTTTCCTAAAATCGTTTCAGAGACTCAGACATAACTTATTATATCAATACAGGGACTAACCATTGCACAAAGTATATATTTTCATACAATCGCAGTTATATGTGTAATATTATATTCAGAAAAAGTGATGTTTGATGATGATTCGGGAGAAAATCATAAGGAAATACGGCTCACCATGTTGGAGTCTGCGGGGAAAAGGACCTCCCACTTTGAGTCCTTCCGAAATAAGACCGAGTACGGTGCACGATGAGGGACAAACCGAGCATAATTTATTTGGTCCGCTCTCTAGTGTCGAGGAGAATAACTGCGACTGGATGTCCCTTGAACTTGTCAGAAAAGTATTTTATTTTATTTAACCATTATTTAACTAGGATAAAACCAGTTATGAAAGGTTGCTGTATCGAATCCCCGGGCTGACAATGTAAAGGCTGTCCTTCTGCCCCTGAACAAGGCAGTTAACCCACTGTTCCCCCGGTAGGCCGTCATTGTAAATAATAATTTGTTCTTAAATAAAGGTTCAATTTAAAACATTTAAAAAGAACAAATTATTATTTACAATGACGACCTACCGAAAGGCAAAAGGCCTCTGCGGGGACGGGGGCTGGGATTAAAAATAAAATAAATATAGTAGCAGCACAAAACATGGTACAAACATTATTGGGCACAGACAACAGCACAAAGGGCAAGAAGGTAGGGACAACAATACATCACGCGAAGCAGCCACAACTGTCAGTAAGAGTGTCCATGATTGAGTCTTTGAATGAAGAGATTGAGATAAAACTGTCCAGTTTGAGTGTTTGTTGCAGCTCGTTCCAGTTGCTAGCTGCAGCGAACTGAGAAGAGGACACAGGGATGTGTGTTTTGGGGACCTTTAACAGAATGTGACTGGCAGAACGGGTGTTGTATGTGGAGGATGAGGGCTGCAGTAGATATCTCAGATAGGGGGGAGTGAGGCCTAAGAGAGTTTTATAAATAAGCATCAACCAGTGGGTCTTGCGACGGTTATACAGAGATGACCAGTTTACAGAGGAGTATAGAGTACAGTGATGTGTCCTATAAGGAGCATCGTGTCAAATCTGATGGCCGAATGGTAAACATCTAGCCGCTCGAGAGCACCCTTACCTGCCGATCTATAAATTACGTCTCCGTAATCTAGCATGGGTAGGACAGTCATCTGAATAAGAGTTAGTTTGGCAGCTGGGGTGAAAGAGGAGCGATTACGATAGAGGAAACCAAGTCTAGATTTAATTTTAGCCTGCAGCTTTGATATGTGCTGAGAGAAGGACAGTATACCGTCTAGCCATACTCCCAAGTACTTGTATGAGGTGACTACCTCTAGAAATACAGTATTGATTTTATTTTAGCAGCTATACATAAAAGTCAGTATTTGTTTTGTAATATATGGTACACATACATTATATGGCTCTCACTGTGATTCTTATGATTGTAAATATGTTATATATCAAATTCAATCATAGTCTCAAAATCTATAATAGGCCTAAGCAACACACACACAGTTTAACTTATTTTCATAATATTGATTATCTTGATTTTCAAGTCTTGCCTAAATGTCTTCATCCGTACTAAACGAATAAATGTTGGTATGTTATGTAGCCTGTTTTTTCTGCTATTCCCTGAGCCTCTCTGATTTCCTCCCGCTATCTCTGTCAGGAAATACCAGCACGCGGGACAGAGCCCTTCTGTTTATGCGGCGCAAGATAATCAAGCCGTTATTCCACGTGTTCCCATGCCAAATGTCACTAGTGACGTCCTGTCTTGCAGATTGCTTTCCTTTGAATTCTGTCTACTCAATTCAGTCTCAGTTACAAGTCATATACGTCTACACAAAGGCATTATATTATGCCCATCTGACCCCTGGTCCTCAGTAAACATGCAACAGTGTATATATACAGTCGTGGCCAAAAGTTTTGAGAATGACACAAATATAAATTTTCACAAAATCTGCTGCCTCAGTTTGTATGATGCCAATTTGCATATACTCCAGAATGTCATGAAGAGTGATCAGATGAATTGCAATTAATTTCAAAGTCCCTCTTTGCCATGCAAATGAACTGAATCCCCCAAAAACATTTCCACTGCATTTCAGCCCTGCTACAAAAGGACCAGCTGACATCATGTCAGTGATTCTCTCGTTAACACAGGTGTGAGTGTTGACGAGGACAAGGCTGGAGATCACTCTGTCATGCTGATTGAGTTCAAATAACACACTGGAAGCTTCAAAAAGAAGCTTCATTGTTCTTCCTCTGTCAACTATGGTTACCTGCAAGGAAACACGTGCCGTCATCATTGCTTAGCACAAAAAGGGCTTCACAGGCAAGGATATTGCTGCCAGTAAGATTGCACCTAAATTAACCATTTATCGGATCATCAAGAACTTCAAGGAGAGCGGTTCAATTGTTGTGAAGAAGGCTTCAGGGCACCCAAGAAAGTCCATCAAGTGCCAGGACCGTCTCCTAAAGTTGATTCAGCTGTGGGATTGGGGCACCACCAGTACATACAGTAGCTTGCTCAAGAATGGCAGCAGGCAGGTGTGAGTGCATCTGCATGCACAGTGAGGCGAAGACTTTTGGAGGATGGCCTGGTGTCAAGAAGGGCAGCAAAGAAGCCACTTCTCTCCAGGAAAAACATCAGGGACAGACTGATATCCTGCAAAAGGTACAGGGATTGGACTGCTGAGGACTGGGGTAAAGTCATTTTCTCTGATGAATCCCCTTTCCGATTGTTTGGGGCATCCGGAAAAAGCTTGTCCAGAGAAGACAAGGTGAGCGCTACCATCAGTCCTGTGTCATGCCAACAGTAAAGCATCCTGAGACCATGTGTGGGGTTGCTTCTCAGCCAATTTTGCCTAAGAACATAGCCATGACTAAAGAATGGTACCAACACATCCTCCAAGAGCAACTTCTCCCAACCATCCAGGAACAGTTTGGTGACTAACATTGCCTTTTCCAGCATGATGGACCACCTTGCCATAAGGCAAAAGTGATAACTAAGTGGCTCGGGGAACAAAACATCGATATTTTGGGTCCATGGCCAGGAAACTCCCCAGACCTTAATCCCATTGAGAACTTGTGGTCAATCCTCAAGAGGCGGGTGGACAAACAAAAACCCACAAATTCGGACAAACTCCAAGCATTGATTATGCAAGAATGGGCTGCAATCAGTCAGGATGTGGCCCAGAAGTTAATTGACAGCATGCCAGGGCGGATTGCAGAGGTCTTGAAAAAGAAGGGTCAACACTGCAAATACACACCGACTCTTTGCATCAACTTCATGTAATTGTCAAGAAAAGCCTTTGACACTTATGAAATGCTTGTAATTATACTTCAGTATTCCATAGTAACATCTGACAAAAATATATAAAGACACTGAAGCAGCAAACTTTGTGTTAATTAATTTGTCATTCAAAACTTTTGGCCACGACTGTACACTGTCTGTTGTATCAATTTGTTTTCATGAGTTCATATGACTGTCGTTTCTTTAAGAAGGTATGCAGTTTCAAATCATATTTAGCTGCAGTGTTTCGCTGTTACACATGCTGCCCGAGTAGGCCTACAGTCTGTTGCTTTTGTTATAGTTCTCCACCTGTGAACTTGAGGCATTTCGAAAAGGTTGACACTAGAGGGCGACATGTTATAAGAAAGTTCTGACTAACCACTTTCATTCGTGTGTGAACTGTTCTCAGCTACATTATCATGAGTGTACAGATAGTGAACTAAATTGTGTAAAAATCAATGGTAGACTATACGAGTGAGAAACGGAGAGAATATTCAGTTTGGTATTCTTTATTTTCCCAAACATGCAGAGAAGTAACAAAAATACAACCATTTAAATATGATCTAGTAATTTACATAGAAATACAAATGAGATGCAAAAAAATAAAGATCAACCTCGGATATATTCGTTCCGTCATTTAAAAAGCAAAACAGAAGTCAAAGATGAGACAAAGAAATAAGTCCACCTCCCTTTCTCTTAAACAAAATAAATAAAAATTGAAAAGGTGTGCTTTTAAGAAAGAAACTTAGTAATGAATCACTTGTCTAGTAGATACTGTACTGATTGTATGATCCTAACGGATTCTTTTACAAAGTCAATAGCAAGAGGTTTCTCACCCTAAAACAAAATAAACCACAAAAGGTGAAATGTAATATAAGCAAAACGAACAAAAACGAATCAAAGTAAATGTTCTTGCTACAGTCAGTAAGATCAAAGGGTTTCTGTTCAGGGAAATTACAAGTTGGTATATTCCATTAGTTATCTTTCATTTTCTTGGGTGTTAAAACTTGGTCTTTCACATCATGTTGATGCAATGTAATTCAGGCTTAGGGCTCTATTCCCTGGAACCTGGGAACTTAGTCAATGGGAACATTTCCTCTTCAATTTATTTTTCCTTAAAGTGAGTTGCACAAGACATACAAAAAAAATCTTTACAATGTAGGTACTGTAAGTAAATCAGTCAATGACTCATCAGTTTATCATTAAGTCTTCAGCGCTCCCATTCCACCCCAGAAAAATAAACAAAATAAGTCAGCCATCTTTAACTGTAACCTACACCCTCATTAACTAATAGATTGACTATGTTCCAAATGGCACCCAATTCCCTTTATAGTGCACTACTTTAGACCAGGACCCATAGGGCTCTGGTCATAAAAAGTGCACTATATAGGGAATAGGGTGCCAGTTGGGACGTACACATTTACTTTGACAGTAATATAGCAGAGTAGGTAGTGACGGAGTGTCTTGGCTCAGACCACAGGGGACAGAGAGAGAGAGACAGAGAGAGAGACAGAGGAGAGAGAGACAGAGGAGAGAGAGAGAGAGAGGAGTGAGAGAGAGAGCGAGGAGTGAGAGACTCATAGCTCTCCTTGCTTGTTCAGACATCATCCATTTGATATAGACAGAGCGAGAGACTTACAATACATACAGAGGGAAAGCGAGACAGTGAGATCGGGCAGAAACAAAACGGGAGGGGGAAACTGATTCGTTCCTCCTACAGAGTTACATGAAGACCACTGACGTTGAGACTCAATAATGTATTTAGATACAGACACTGCCATAGAGGTCAGGTTACATTGGTCTACTGGTCCATGGAGACTACACAGGCCTCTTGTCATGTCTGTCTCATACAACCGCTCACACACAGGTACACATGCATGCAAACACATCACTCATCTCTCTTGCGCATTCTCTCTCTCACCCTAGCGTCGCATCAAACCACCTGAACGCTAGGGTAACTGAACAAGTGCCTGTTTCACGGCTGCAACTTCCATTACCGGATCGTAATACCATCCATCTTTCAGTCGGGGTGTGTGTGTAGGATGCCCATGGGATGTACAATGAGACAAGCCCCAGGCTCAGGGAAAAGGTTTTTCTATCCCTCAGTGTTTACCCTGTTAAATGTAGATAGGACAAACTCATAAGGTCCGCCCTCTCTTGGTTTCTGTTGAACCTTTGGATGTTCACAACCCTTAACGCTGCTTCAGGGTCCCTTTGCACTCCACCAAGGTGATTCACTGGTAAACACAAGTTCCCCCTGAAGTCGTCATCCTCTCTGTGACACACACAGACTCACAGAAAAACACAAGACGGAACCCCAGCCCAGTGTCTACGCTCGATCCTTCTGAGAGAGAAAAGGAGAGGGTGGTACAGAGGGGAAAAAACAAGGGCACGTGCTCTCTTTGGGTCAGTTTGTATTCATCATTTTTCTTACAGAGAAAAACCAAGAGGTTGACCCAAAAAAACTAAAGGACAGTTTCTCTTTCTGTGTGTTTGGGTTAGTACCCGGCAGGGACACTGTGTCTATCCAAACGAGAGACTAACAGAAGAAAAGAGAATGAGAGAGCACAGATCCCCTCCTTCCATCTCTCTATCCGGGCGGGTCAACATCCAGCAGGTACGTCCGCTATGAAGTCAAACTCATTCTGTCCCAGCCAGAGTTCAGGCAGCTCATTGGCCCGGTCCAACCCCAGCTCTATGACCAACGACATCAGAACCTCTTCATCCACCGGGTCAGAATCTATGATCCCGCCAGAGCCACAACCCTGGTTCCCTCCTCCACCACCTCCAGGGGTACCCCCGACCAGCTGCCCAGCCGAACCCACCGTCGAGCCCCCAAACCCCCTCTGAGGCCCCGAGTTGGGCCCTGAGGCACCACTGCCTCCAGACAGACTCTGGTAGTGGGAGTTGAGTTTCTGGAGCTGCATGCTGGCGAGGAGGTGAGGGCTGGTCTGTAGGCAGAAGGGCTGTGGTTTGGAGAGGGATGGAGAGGTGGAGGAGGGAAAGGGGTCATCCCCGGGGGTCTTGGCGGTGACCGTGGTCCCAGGGTAGTGGAGCAGGGTGAGGGAGGATGGTGGAGGCTCGCGGTCCTTCATGACGACGTGTGCAGGGCTTGAAAACAGCAGTGAGGTCATCACCTGGGGACACCTGAGAAGGAGGAAGAAACTGTGTTACGATAACGTCAAACGGGAACACACCTCCACACAAGGCAGAAGAGATGAGAGTACTGAAAACATACAGGATTATTCTGTTAAATGATGACATCATAGGGTTTAGATTAGAGTGATAAGCCTGCTTGGCTTTAACAGCCTGAAGTCAACTGCTTCACTAGGTTACCACTAGCCTATTCCAAACAGCGGATTGAGACATGGCCCTGCCTGGCTAAAAACAATGGTCTCATTTAATTGGGTGGTCACAAGAAAACTAAAAAAATATACATTTAGGCGGGTCCCAGTGCAGAGAGACAGCACCTTATTCCCTATATAGTGCACTACCTTTGATCAGAGCCACTGCCCCTGACCATGTTCTCTAATGACAGTCAGTCAAAAGTAGTGCACTATGTAGGGAATAGGGTGCCATTTGGGATAAAAAGTACCATAGAGGCTCAGAGAGGACTGACTGGCTGACTGGGGGTTCATAATACGGGTTAAGAGATAACAGGACTTTTTAGGACTGAGTCACATGATGATACCATACATGCATATTATTTGTGCTGATCCCACTGCAGACCCCTTCCCGACACACACTCCCCTGACCCCCTTCCTGCCCCAGCCCATATTTATGGAGGGTAATTGCTGCAGGCAGGCATGCAGCTGCACTGGACCTAGAACACACCAGCATCTCATGAGCCCTGCCATTGACAGCTGTTGGGGATTTATCGCTGTGTGTGTGTGTTCTTCGCTCCTTTGTGTTCATTATTCATTGACTGATTACTGTCAGATTGCAGACTGAAATACTGTTAAAATGTATCCTTTGGAAGGAGACATTGGGCCCCGTTTAAAAAAAAAAAAAAAAAGGTATGCATCCTTATGAAGGGGACATGGGCTACGTTCAATTGTATCCTTCTTCCTTCACAAGCCGTTCAAATGCATCATAGAAAGGAGAGACGTATGGTTACAGTTTTCTACAATCTCTTACATAACAAAAGTGGTAGTTGAGGCACTCAGTGAAACCATTAACTCATGAACCTGATCTTCAGACCAAGGCTGCAAAATTGCAAGCACATTATCTGCCTTACACTCAGTTTGCTAATTGTAAAACACACTTTTTGCAAAAAACTTAAAACACAGTTCTCAACATTAGACATCATTCAAAACTAACAGGTCTTGTGTTGTTTGGAAAACACTGCCATTCCAAATGGAAAACACTGCCATTCCAAATGGAAAACACTGCCATTCCAAATGCCACACTCATTTCCTGATTACCTACACCCAGTGCTGACTTGTGAAAACACTTCTAACTCATTTCTTCACTTAGAAATCAGAGCTTGGGAACTATAAATAGTTTTCAGGTTGGCTTTCTTGGTTTGGACAACAATCAAGGCCAATTTTGGAGAGAGAGTGGGGACGAGGACGACAAGCCTATTTGTTTATCTTCTACTAAATCACTGAAGCTGGAGACTCATATCTCCCTCACTAGCTTTAAGCACCAGCTGTCAGAGCAGCTCACAGATCACTGCACATAGCCCATCTGTAAATAGCCCATCCAACTACCTCATCCCCATACTATATTTATTTATTAATCTTGCTCCTTCGCACCCCAGTATCTCTACTTGCACATTCATCTACTGCACATCTACCATTCCAGTGTTTAATTGCTATATTGTAATTACTTTGCCACCATGGCTTATTTATTGCCTTACCTCCCTTATCCTACCTCATTTGCACATACTGTATGTTGACTTGTTCTACTGTATTACTGACTGTTTGTTTACTCCATGTTTAACTCTGTTGTTTGTGTTGCACTGCTTTGCTTTATCTTGGCCAGGTCGCAGTTGTAAATGAGGACTAGTTCTCAACTGGCCTACCTGGTTAAATAAAGGTGAAATAAAAAAAATACTGTATTTGTTTTGTCTCAGTGTTCATCCCGAAATCTGGAAGAAAAAAAAAATGTTTTGTGAAATAAACATTTTATTTCCCCCCTTTGCATTTCTGTTTATAGTATAAATATATATACATACTGTATATATTTGTGAACATACATGTACGTGTGAGTGCTATGACAAACTGCCGTGGACTCCACTGAACATGCAAAAGACACAAGGTAGTAGTGTTTTACATGTCACATCCGTGTGTAGTTGGCGCGTGTAAGAGCTAAGCATTTCGCTACACTCGCATTAACATCTGCTAACCATGTGTATGTGACCAATACAATTTGATTTGAGTTGATGCAAAAACCATTTTGAGAAGAGTTAAAATAGATTTGAATTAAGTGTTTGGTTTTGCAAGAGATGTGTGACGTTTTGCATGTTGCGTGTTTTGTGTGTAGAGTCTCGAGAAAAGGAGCCATAGTCTCAAATCATGTGGAAGCAACTGTCAAACACTGTCAATGCATTATCCCTTAAAGGAGACCATGGGCCGCATTCCAATACTTTAAAATGTATCCTTCTCATATGAATGATTACCTCAAGGAGGAAGAATGAGTTTTGTATTGATCAAATCCTATTGAAGTGGAAGGTTTCGTTCACTTAACCGTATTTTAGCCTAGTGCCAAGATGACAAACTTTGTCGATTGATCGATCGACAGAGAGACAAATTTAGGCTATTCCACTAGTATGGCTGGTTTATTTTGCTTATAAACTAATCACACCATGTCAAACAATCACAGTAGAAGTTCCTTGATTACATTAATCACATTAGCCTCCGTGCGGACGTGGTTCGGACCTGAGCGTGAGCATCGAACCCCTCTGCTTCTAGCCAACAACTGCGGTGTCAATTACACAATTACCATGCCTGACGAGCCAATTAGAACGTCAATCGCTCAATATACACACACCTTGACCATATGTGGAGGCTGAGCATGGCCACTTGTTTTATAGTAATTGAATCAACGCTTCTATAGGATGGAGAACACCGCACAAACATTCATAGCCAAACAGAATACCACTTTGTCAAAGTAACAAACGTTTTGACAAAGCCTCATTTTCTATCAAATGCCCATTTGGTAAAATAGGCTGAATAGTTTGCTAAAAAGTAATACTTTATGGAGATTAATGTTATAGAGTTCTGTAAATCTTCTTTAAAGATGTGCGTAAAATGCATGTAATTCACCAGTTCAAACAGGAGGCAAATCACAGAAAGGGCTAAAATTTTAAATTTTAGGTTACATTTTATGGGAAAAGTTATTGGTAGCATTTGCCAAATAAGTTGACAAATTTCCCCTGTTGCTCTGAAATCAAACAAACAATTGTGAATAACTTCCATAAATATGTTTAAAACCGAACAATTAAAATAACATACCCTTTAGAAAGCCACTTTAAACGCAGCTGTAGGTCCGTTTGAGGAAGGCAAAGAACGGTCAAATAAAAATATAGTCAAAATGTATAACAATCGACTCCAACAGATCGCAGGGCAACACCACACCCGTAAATGTTTGTTGTCAAAAACCTTGACAATTGTTGTGGTCTATATTTAGTAAGGAATCCGCAGGTTCCTGTTGAGCCATAAAGCAAACGGTTGGGTCAATATTGTCCTCGTGCTGCGTCTCTCTCTCTGTGCGCAACTACAGACAGTCCGACTCCGGGAGAGTTCCCTCACTGTGGTTGTTACTGAATACAAGTGAGGCGCGTTTGTGGCGGGACAGCATTTAAATCACGGCGTGGATTTGTAGAGGACTAGGACTGACGCACCACGGTTATCGCACAATAAACGGTTCATTCCAGTATCGCAGGATCCCATTTTCCGGAGTTTCGGTCCTGTATGGAGGCAGATGTTTGATATTCTCAAGAGCGAGCGCTTGTATCTACAATCACAGATCAAATTCTATTATTGTCTATTATATTCTACTCCAAACAGACAACTCACTGATTATCATTCATGAGAGAACGCACAGCCTCAACAATCTTCAATGGACTTGAAACAATAACTGTTGGTTTTCACGAGAAAAACAATGTTCACAGGAGGAACCAAATAGAAAACAGTGTGGATATGAGCCAATACGCACGCACGCACAATTGGCCTAGCCTAATGCGTAGCCCACCTGGAGAGACCGCTATGCTAACGTCTCATCATTAGGGTAGGCCTATTTCATATCTAATAGGTCATCTGTTACAACTGGCTATAGGTCAAATAACTCAAAATTATCTGCTAAAATAAAACAATGGTAGGGGATAGAGACCTAATAATTTCCCCAAACCTCGAGGTTATCGTCTAAGCATTTTTTTCTTCATCCGTTTTAGCCTAAATAAATATCATATTTGGATTAATTCATTCTAAACAATATGCCTACGTCTCAATATAGTCAAAGAGAGAAAAGCAGAGAACCGGTGAAGCCAAGGCGCCTTAATTCCTTTTTCAGTTAAAGGCTCACGAGCCTTTGTCTTTAGTCCCGTCAGCGCGCGGAGACAGTTAACATGTAGATGAGGCTCGAGCATGATGTATGGAAGTCAGTGGAGTCTTCCCCCGTGGGAAAACAGTATGCAAATGAGATTAACGGTTGTCAAGTTCCCTTCTAACGTAAAACTAGGCAAAATGGGTAAACACACAGAACGACCGACGTACGCACACATTAACGTCACCTTGACGTTTTCAATGAGTCTGCTATGGGATCATTTTAGTAAGCCTCCCATAGAAGTATAGCCTAAGCAAATATAAGTTGATAACACAATAGACTTTCCACCGAACTTTTATCTAATTTTATCTTTTATCTAAAACGTCAACTGATGTCCTATTCAAATAATGAAGCCATGCCACTCTGGAGGGAAACATGATGTTTTGCATAAAATGTCGTTGGGAAGTCCTGATGGAGTCAGTCTAGTCGCCACACGGGACAGGGCAGGCAGGTGTGCTATTCAACGGCATGAATGGAGAACATAGAGAGATGGGAGTTTGATTTCAGACAGGGGAGGAGAAGAAACATTATATAGGCTCTGAGAGTTTCTTTAGAGTAAATATTCATTGAAGTGGGTTGATAAACTTGTTTTTTTGGATGGCATGGCACAAGACATTGGTAACTACGCTTTAAGAAGTTTCTCCTGAAAGAAGAAATCGGAGAAGTTCTCAAGAAGTTTCCATAAAAAAAAGAAAAAAAAATTAAGGAAACAGTTATTTAAAAGGTTCTCCTGTTTTGGTCTCCTTAAGGGGTGTTTTGGGGGAGGAATACTGAACCACACTGCTCTCATGTCTAAGTTAATTCGTTCATTTGTGCAACAGCCGTTTAAAAGAGTGTTTCAATCACAGTGCCAGTTCTAGACCATTTCAACTGGGGGGGCCAAGCTGGGGCCAGTTGTACTGTTAGAGGGGCCAGTTACATTAGACGTTATTGTTGTCATATCGTTTTCTTCACTGCATTGCAGGCGTTAGCAGGCACAAGACCATGTCCCTCTAGTAAATGTGTGGGTTTAATTAGTGTTCCGCGTTGCCACTGTCTAATAACGGATGTAAAAAAAGAACGATAGCAAAAATGTGTTATGCAAAAATTATTTAGGGGGGCTACAAGGGGGTCCAAAATTGTTGTCATAGGGGCATTGCCCTCCCCCCCCCCAGAACCACCAGTGTTCAATCAGTTCCATCTTTCTTATTAACCCATAAACACACTAATGACTTTCACACCTTTCACATTCACTCCGAGGAAAACCACAAGGCTGACCACGGCATCCATAGTGTGTGTGAGTGGGTGTGTGTTCTGGCCATGGTGTTTAAATGAAATCCATAAAGATCACAGACACAACCTTACTTCTGTTCCACACATGGAAACCACTTTGATTCACCACTCCTAGTCTACATCTCAAATTGCACCCTATTCCCTTTCTAGGGCACTACCCATAGGGCTTTGGTAAAAGGTAGTGCACTACTCATAGGGCTCTGGTCAAAAGTAGTGCACTACCCATAGGGCTCTGGTCAAAAGTAGTGCACTACCTATAGGGCTCTGGTCTAAAGTAGTGCACTAGATGGAAAGGGGTGCCATTTGGAACTCAGCTGTCAGTTTGGTGTCAGTTTGGTGTCAGTTTCCTCTCAGGGTGTTATTGAAGGTCACATAAAAAAGAAGACTATTTAACATCAACATACTCAGATACAGATTTTATTTTATAATAAAACATGCTATTTACACCATATAATACAGATTGTATTTTATAATAAAACTTTTAAAAATATTTTAATGCTGAGGATGATTTTAATGCTGAGGATAATTTTAATGCTGAGGATGATTTTAATGCTGAGGATGATTTTAATGCTGAGGATAATCTTTATGCTGAGGGTGATCTTCATGCTGAGGATGATCTTTATGCTGAGGACGATTTTAATGCTGAGGATGATCTTAATGCTAAGGAATGTCTTCATATTTTTGGGAAACTCTCCAACAGATCGAGTCTGTTTTTGTATCTATCCAGGGGGTGTTAACATGTTACCATAGAGCAGGGTTTCCCAGACTCGTTCCTTGGGCCCCTCCTGGGTGCACGTTTTGGTTTTTGCCCCAGCACTACACAGCTGATTCAAATAATCTAAGCTTGATGAGTTGGTTATATCAATCAGCTGTGTAGTGCTAGGGAAAAACCCAATGGAGTAACACGAGCCCCCATCATGTCTCCTTTACCCATTTAACACAAATAATACGCAACATATATATTATTTAACCTTTATTTAACCAGGTAGGCCAGTTGAGAACAAGTTCTCATTTACAACTGCAAAGCAGTGCGACACAAAGCAAAGGCAAAGCAGGGCGACAACAACAACAGAGTTCCACATGGGATAAACAAACGTACAGTCAATAACACAATAGAGACATCTATATATAGTGTGTGCAAATGTAGTAAGGCAATAAATAGGCCATAGTGGCGAAGTAATTACAATTTAACAATTAACACTGGAGAGATAGATGTGCAGATGAGGATGTGCAAGTAGAAAAACTGGTGTGCAAAAGAGCAGAAAAACAAATATGGGGATGAGGTATGTAGTTGGTTGGATGGCTATTTACAGATGGGCTGTGTACAGCTGCAGCGATCGGTAAGCTGCTCTGACAGCTGGTGCTTAAAGTTAGAGAGGGAGATATGTCTCCAACTTCAGTGATTTTTGCAATTCGTTCCAGTCATTGGCAGCAGAGAACTGTAAGGAAAGGCGGCCAAAGGAGATGTTGGCTTTGGGGATGACCAGTGAAATATACCTGCTGGAGTGCGTGCTGCGGGTGGGTGTTGCTATGGTGACCAGTGAGCTGAGATAAGGCGGAGCTTTACCTAGCAAAGACTTATAGATGACCTGGAGCCAGTGGGTTTGGCGACGAATATGTAGCGAGGACCAGCCAACGAGAGCATACAGGTTGCAGTGGTGGGTAGTATATGGGGCTTTGGTGACAAAACAGATGGCACTGTGATAGACTGCATCCAATTTGCTAAGTAGAGTGTTGGAGGCTTTTTTGTAAATGGCATCGCCGAAGTCAAGGATCGGTAGGATAGTCAGTTTTACGAGGGTATGTTTGGCAGCATGAGTGAAGGAGGCTTTGTTGCGAAATAGGAAGTAAATTCTAGATACAATTTTGGATTGGAGATGCTTAATGTGAGTCTGGAAGGAGAGTTTACAGTCTAACCAGACACCTAGGTATTTGTAGTTGTCCACATATTCTAAGTCAGAACCGTCCAGAGTGGTGATGCTAGTCGGGCGGGCGGGTGCGGGCAGCGATCGTTTGAAGAGCATGCATTTCGTTTTACTAGCATTTAAGAGCAGTTGGAGGCCACGGAAGGAGTGTTGTATGGAGTTGAAGCTCGTTTGGAGGTTTGTTAACACAGTGTCCAAGGAAGCAGATCAGCAAACACCAAACAGGCAACATTAGCACCCTACCTTCGTCAGTCCCCCACATTAAAACATCCCTCTGGAAACATTGTTTTCCAACATCTGTCCTCTCCACACACACACAGCTCCAACATACTGTCTTCATTAGCCTGGCCCGATGTCTGTGTGTGTTCATTACCCCAGGAGGACCTGATTGGAAACATGAGACAGAGACGCCGCTCTTAAACCACATTCTTCAGATTCCCTATAAACAACAAAGGGGAGGGAAGGGAGGAGGGATGGAGGGACGGGAAAAGGGCTTGAGGGACGGGAGGAGGGATGGGGGGACGGGAAAAGGGATTGAGGGACGGGAGGAGGGATGGAGGGACGGGAGGAGGGATGGAGGGACGGGAAAAAGGATTGAGGGACGGGAGGAGGGATGGAGGGACGGGAGGAGGGATGGAGGGACGGGAAAAGGGATTGAGGGACAGGAGGAGGGATGGAGGGACGGGAAAAGGGATTGAGGGACAGGAAATGGGCTTGAGGGACGGGAAAAGGGATTGAGGGACGGGGGGAGGGATTGAGGGACAGGAAAAGGGGTGAGGGATGGGAGGAGGGGTTAAGGGATGGGAGGAGGGATTGAGAGTTGGGGTGAGGGATTGAGGGTTGGGGGAGGGAAAAACTGGGTCAAATGAATCATAGATACGTTCACATATACGCACAATTAAATCATGACTCACGACACACACAAAGTCAAAACACACAGAAACTATGAATCATTCATTTATCTAAAAATGTAATCTCTCTGTGTCCATACAAAACAGCAAACACCGGACCCCCCACAGTGTGTTATCAGTGACGTTAAGTGTGGACAGTTAGTGATACATCTGACATCTGGCCAGGAGTGTTAGCCTCCTGTTAGCCTGGTTTAGATAAGAGGAGGGAGGCCTGTTAGGGTGTGTGTCTCTATGTCTGTGAGGACTAGTGTGGCTAAGAGCTCAATTGTCTGAATGTAATGTTGATCCATGTCCGTTTAACTCTTCAAACATCATGTATTGTCAGGGGTTTGGAGGGAGAGAGAGCGAGCGAGAGAAAGAAAGAGAGAGAGAGGGGGATATAGAGAGAGGGGGAGTGGGAGAGAGAGAGAGAGAGAGAGAGAGAGAGAGAGAGAGGGATAGAGAGAGAGGGGAGGGGAGAGAGAGAGAGAGAGAGAGAGAGAGAGAGAGAGAGAAGGAGCAGGTGAGAGAGTGAAGAGACTGAAAGAAACAGAAAGAGAAGGAATGAGAGAGACATAATGTGGACACTGTGGAGTTAAAGAACATTTTAATCTACAGTGGGGCAAAAAAGTATTTAGTCAGCCACCAATTGTGCAAGTTCTCTCACTTAAAAAGATGAGAGAGGCCTGTAATTTTCATCATAGGTACACTTCAACTATGACAGACAAAATGAGGAAAAAAAATCCAGAAAATCACATTGTAGGATTTTTAATGAATTTATTTGCAAATTATGGTGGAAAATAAGTATTTGGTCACATACAAACAAGCAAGATTTCTGGCTCTCACAGACCTGTAACTTCTTCTTTAAGAGGCTCCTCTGTCCTCCACTCATTACCTGTATTAATGGCACCTGTTTGAACTTGTTATCAATATAAAAGACACCTGTCCACAACCTCAAACAGTCACACTCCAAACTCCACTATGGCCAAGACCAAAGAGCTGTCAAAGGACACCAGAAACAAAATTGTAGACCTGCACCAGGTTGGGAAGACTGAATCTGCAATAGGTAAGCAGCTTGGTTTGAAGAAATCAACTGTGGGAGCAATTATTAGGAAATGGAAGACATACAAGACCACTGATAATCTTCCTCGATCTGGGGCTCCACGCAAGATCTCACCCGTGGGGTCAAAATGATCACAAGAACGGTGAGCAAAAATCCCAGAACCACACGGGGACCTAGTGAATGACCTGCAGAGAGCTGGGACCAAAGTAACAAAGCCTACCATCAGTAACACACTACGCCGCCAGGGACTCAAATCCTGCAGTGCCAGACGTGTCCCCTGCTTAAGCCAGTACATGTTCAGGCCCGTCTGAAGTTTGCTAGAGAGCATTTGGATGATCCAGATGAGGATTGGGAGAATGTCATATGGTCAGATGAAACCAAAATATAACTTTTGGTAAAAACTCAACTCGTCGTGTTTGGAGGACAAAGAATGCTGAGTTGCATCCAAAGAACACCATACCTACTGTGAAGCATGGGGTGGAAACATCATGCTTTGGGGCTGTTTTTCTGCAAAGGGACCAGGACTGACTGATCCGTGTAAAGGAAAGAATGAATGGGGCCATGTATCGTGAGATTTTGAGTGAAAACCTCCTTCCATCAGCAAGGGCATTGAAGATGAAACGTGGCTGGGTCTTTCAGCATGACAATGATCCCAAACACACCGCCGCAACGAAGGAGTGGCTTGTAAGAAGCATTTCAAGGTCCTGGAGTGGCCTAGCCAGTCTCCAGATCTCAACCCCATAGAAAATCTTTGGAGGGAGTTGAAAGTCCGTGTTGCCCAGCGACAGCCCCAAAACATCACTGCTCTAGAGGAGATCTGCATGGAGGAATGGGCCAAAATACCAGCAACAGTGTGTGAAAACCTTGTGAAGACTTACAGAAAACATTTGACCTCTGTCATTGCCAACAAAGGGTATATAACAAAGTATTGAGATAAAGTTTTGTTATTGACCAAATACTTATTTTCCACCATAATTTGCAAATAAATTCATAAAAAATCCTACAATGTGATTTTCTGGATTTTTTTTCCTCATTTTGTCTGTCATAGTTGAAGTGTACCTATGATGAAAATTACAGGCCTCTCTCATCTTTTTAAGTGAGAGAACTTGCACAATTGGTGGCTGACTAAATACTTTTTTCCCCCACTGCATATGCAACACATTGTGTTGTCAGGTTGTCGGTCTACACTGCGTGTGTGTCTGTGTCGTGTGTGTGTGTGCGTGGGTGCGTGTGTGTGTGTGTCTCTGTGTGTGTTTGCAGTAGTTTCCCAGACGCAGGGGTTTTATCAAAATGCAAAATGCATCAGTGATGTACTTCCTCAGGAAGAGCAGATATGCAAATGAGGAAACAGAATAGGGATATTGACACAGCTAATTTGCATAACAACATTGTGATAGAGAGGGTATTTGCATAACAATATAGTGATGCTACTCTCCTCCAACCAATGAATAACCAACCTTCACAACCTTGATCTTTGTTGTCTTGAATATCATGTTTCAGGACTTTACGTCTTTGTTGTTACAATTCAGAATGCATAAGAGAGAACACAGAGAGAACACAGTGGAAGAATAACTGACCACTGTGACTGATCCAAATTCAAGGAAAGAGAAGACAGGCTATGTTCACACTGCCCACAAAATGAGGTGGAAACTGAGCTGCACTTCCTAACCTCCTGCCAAATGTTTGACCATATTAGAGACACATATTTCCCTCAGATTACACAGATCCACAAATAATTTGAAAACAAATTACATTTTGATAAACTCCCATATCTATTGGGTGAAATACCACAGTTTGCCATCACAGCAGCAAGATTTGTCACCTGTTGCCTTGATGTCCTATTGTCACCAACAGGCTGTTTCACGTCTAACGAACACAAGCTGTGAGCACAGTAATAATACACTCAGATATATTGTTTTTGACAAACAATCATTTTATAGAGGCATGCTTTGGTTTCCTGTTTGTTTTCATTGCATTGTGTGTGTGTGTGTGTGTTTGCATGGTTCATTATAAACCGTCCTGCTGCATATGCTTAAAAGCCAGCATGAGCCAACCGACTCGAGGTTTGCATTGCTGTGTGTGTGAATTGCCCAAGCATCCATTCCATTCAGGAGCCATGGGAAAAAGCAACCCTGGATTTAATGTCCTCTATCATTTTCTCACTCTTTTTTTAAAAACAGAGCTCAGTAAATGTCCTCCAGATGTGGCTTGGAGATTCTGGTAAAGTGGCGACCGCTGCCCTCTGTCACCCGACTGTGTTAATCACAGCTCACATCCCACCGACGGACTGGATTGGAGTGTTGTGATTTTTGGGGGCAAAGAATCTGTCATTACACACACACACACACACACACACACACACACACACACGTTTCTCATCTCCAGGGGGATTAATGAGCAAGCTGTGTTTCATGATCTCCCTGCCCTGGCTGCTTCTGCAGTTCATATCTACATGTCTAAAATGGCTCCCTTGCCAGGTAGTCCACTAGGGGCCCTAGTCAGGTAGTCCACTAGGGGTCCTAGTCTGGTAGTCCACTAGGGGTCCTAGTCTGGTAGTCCACTAGGGGCCCTAGTCAGGTAGTCCACTAGGGGCCCTAGTCAGGTAGTCCACTAGGGGCCCTAGTCTGGTAGTCCACTAGGGGCCCTAGTCTGGTAGTCCACTAGGGGTCCTAGTCTGGTAGTCCACTAGGGGTCCTAGTCTGGTAGTCCACTAGGGGTCCTAGTCTGGTAGTCCACTAGGGGTCCTAGTCAGGTAGTCCACTAGGGGCCCTAGTCTGGTAGTCCACTAGGGGCCCTAGTCAGGTAGTCCACTAGGGGTCCTAGTCAGGTAGTCCACTAGGGGTCCTAGTCTGGTAGTCCACTAGGGGCCCTAGTCAGGTAGTCCACTAGGGGCCCTAGTCAGGTAGTCCACTAGGGGTCCTAGTCAGGTAGTCCACTAGGGGTCCTAGTCAGGTAGTCCACTAGGGGCCCTAGTCAGGTAGTCCACTAGGGTCCTAGTCAGGTAGTCCACTAGGGTCCTAGTCAGGTAGTCCACTAGGGGGTCCTAGTCAGGTAGTCCACTAGGGGCCCTAGTCAGGTAGTCCACTAGGGGTCCTAGTCAGGTAGTCCACTAGGGGTCCTAGTCAGGTAGTCCACTAGGGGTCCTAGTCAGGTAGTCCACTAGGGGCCCTAGTCAGGTAGTCCACTAGGGGTCCTAGTCAGGTAGTCCACTAGGGGTCCTAGTCAGGTAGTCCACTAGGGCCCCTAGTCAGGTAGTCCACTAGGGCCCCTAGTCAGGTAGTCCACTAGGGGCCCTAGTCTGGTAGTGCACTAGGGGCCAACAGTAGTCCACTAAGGGTCAACAGTAGTCCACGAGGGGTCAACAGAGGTGCACTAGGGGTCAACAGAGGTGCACTAGGGGTCAACAGTAGTGCACTAGGGGTCAACAGTAGTGCACTAGGGGGTCAACAGTAGTGCACTAGGGGGTCAACAGTAGTGCACTAGGGGTCAACAGTAGTGCACTAGGGATCAACAGTAGTGCACTAGGGGGTCAACAGTAGTGCACTAGGGGTCAACAGTAGTGCACTATACAAAGGATAGGGTCCCATTTGGGATGCAGTCTCCTGCTGGTTTATCCGTGCCTTGTGAAATAAAACTTTCCCCTGCTGGTAGAAACTTGACTATGCCGTAAATGAACCGATAAGCGAACAGTGGAGAGAGATGGTTGCTGCCGGCTGGCATTGCAGTATAACTCTAATGAAAACTCAGTATAATTCGTTCATCTTAGCCTGTAATTTGACCGTCCGACCATCGGAGCAGAGGTAACGGTTAAATCCTTCTACTGATCATTGAAGTTTTTCCAAAATGGCCACCAGGGACATATTGACAGGCAGCTGATTTAAAGTTTAGTACCAACACTACTGTGTGTTGGAGTGTGTGTGTGTGTACTTCACAGATATTAGGCCTACTGCAGAGAAATCAGTCTTTGCAACACAAACAAGTTTTATTTGGACCCTCGCGGGGCCCATAACTTACCCTGATCACTCCACATAAAAACCCATTAAAACCAATATAAACTCAACATCTATAGACTCAGGGACTTGTAGATGGTTATGGCCTGATAACTGTGCATGCCAGGGCAGTAGACCACATTGGCAGGCCACAGTGTGTGTGTGTTTAGTGTGTGTGTGTGTCAAGACTCAAGCTCTCGGGCCATGGCGTGTTAACCTAAGCCTTTGTGGTGATGTACACACAGTTAGCATTTCAGGGGAGTTGACCAAATGTTCAGTGTGTGTGTGTGTGTGTGTGTGTGTGTGTGTGTGTGTGCGCGTGTGTGTATTCCAGGCCTGATGGATAGTTAAAAGGGCTTCCTTTGTTTGGGAGCAAAGGCTTGTAAACACATCTTTCCCTGGGTTGGGAACACGGGTAAACATGGCTTTCCCTGGGTTGGGAACACGGGTAAACATGGCTTTCCCTGGGTTGGGAACACTGGTAAACACAGCTTTCCCTGGGTTGGGAACAAGGGTAAACATTGCTTTTCCGGGGTTGGGAACACGGGTAAACATGGCTTTCCCTGGGTTGGGAACACTGGTAAACACAGCTTTCCCTGGGTTGGGAACAAGGGTAAACATTGCTTTTCCGGGGTTGGGAACACGGGTAAACATTGCTTTCCCTGGATTGGGAACACTGGTTTCCCTGAGTTGGGAACACGGGTAAACATTGATTTCCAGTCTACACTTTGCCATAGTTGCCCAGCAACCACATCCTGGTCTAAACTGGAACCACTGTAGTCTCTATGTTTCTCTCACAGTCTCTCTCTAACACACATGGTCTGTGTGTGTGTGTGTGTGTGTGTGTGTGTGTGTGTGTGAAATAAAAACAGATGTGACAGGGTGAACCCACGTCCAACCCTCAGTCACAGAAAAAAAGAACGGGGAAGAGGGGGAAGAGAGAAGAGAGGAACAGAGGAAAGAATGACACCACTTTCATTTAATTGCATGGATCAAATTCTCAACAGAGTAAGATGAGAGAGACAGAGAGAGACAGAGAGAGAGAGAGAGATGGAGAGAGATAGAGAGAGATAGAGAGAAACAGAGAGACAGAGAGATAGAGACATATACAGAGACAGAGACAGAGAGACAGAGAGGGTCTCTGAACTGAAGGAGCAGTAGATGTGACAAGACCGAACCTGCCTCCCATTTTACCCCTCCTCCCATTTTGATCCATAGCCCCCATCTTCTTCCCAAAGCCTACCCCCTAGCCCCCTTCGCTAGTCCCTAACCCTAGCCCCCTTCGCTAGTCCCTAACCCTAGCCCCCTTCGCTAGTCCCTAACCCTAGCCCCCATCTTCTTCCTAAAGCCTACTCCCTAGCCCCCTTCGCTATGTCCCTAACCCTAGCCCCTTTCCTCTTCCCAAAGCTTACTCCCTAGCCCCCTTCACTAGTTCCTCGCACCCCCTACCCCTATACACAGTGAAGACAGGTTTACCTCTTACCATAGCTCCTAGCCCCTAGCGTAAGACAATAGCTCCTACCTCCTAGCCCCTAGCGTAAGACAATAGCTCCTACTCCCTAGCCCCTAGCGTAAGACAATAGCTCCTACTCCCTAGCCCCTAGAATAAGACAATAGCTCCTACTCCCTAGCCCCTAGCGTAAGACAATAGCTCCTACTCCCTAGCCCCTAGGGTAAGACAATAGCTCCTACTCCCTAGCCCCTAGGGTAAGACAATAGCTCCTACTCCCTAGCCCCTAGGGTAAGACAATAGCTCCTACCTCCTAGCCCCTAGTGTAAGACAATAGCTCCTACTCCCTAGCCCCTAGTGTAAGACAATAGCTCCTACTCCCTAGTCCCTAGTGTAAGACAATAGCTCCTACTCCCTAGCCCCTAGGGTAAGACAATAGCTCCTATTCCCTAGTCCCTAGTGTAAGACAATGGCCTCCAGGGTATTCTATGGATCAAAAAGGGGCGTATCTTTTCCATCTTGGCGCTGTAGAGACTTTTTAGGATTTTTAAGGAAATTTCCATCAATTCTATACATTTCTTCCTGGAGCTGAGATTTTTTTTTAGTTTAAAAGCTAATTTCTTGGAATTCTAAACCTGTTGCCATGCTTCTGAGAGAAAATTATTCCCAAAGCCTACTCCCTAGCCCCCTTCGCTAGTCCCTAAACCTAGCCCCCTTCCTCTTTCCAAAGCCTACTCCCTAGCCCCCTTCGCTAGTCCCTAAACCTAGCCCCTTCCTCTTTCCAAAGCCTACTCCATAGCCCCCTTCGCTAGAACCAAACCCTAGCCCCCTTCACTAGTTCCTCGCACCCCCTACCCCTATACACAGTGAAGACAGGTTTACCTCTTACCATAGCTCCTAGCCCCTAGGGTAAGACAATAGCTCCTACTCCCTAGCCCCTAGCGTAAGACAATAGCTCCTACCTCCTAGCCCCTAGTGTAAGACAATAGCTCCTACTCCCTAGCCCCTAGTGTAAGACAATAGCTCCTACTCCCTAGTCCCTAGTGTAAGACAATAGCTCCTACTCCCTAGCCCCTAGGGTAAGACAATAGCTCCTACTCCCTAGTCCCTAGTATAAGACACTAGCTCCTACTCCCTAGCCCCTAGCGTAAGACAATAGCTCCTACTCCCTAGCCCCTAGCGTAAGACAATAGCTCCTACCTCCTAGCCCCTAAGACAATATCTCCTACTCCCTAGCCCCTAGCATAAGACAATGGCCTCCAGGGTTTTCTATGGATCAAAAAGGGGCGTATCTTTTCCATCTTGGCGCTGTAGAGACTTTTTAGGATTTTTAAGGAAATTTTCATCAATTCTATACATTTCTTCCTGGAGCTGAGATTTTTTTTTAGTTTAAAAGCTAATTCCTTGGAATTCTAAACCTGTTGCCATGCTTCTGAGAGAAAATTCTTCCCAAAGCCTACTCCCTAGCCCCCTTCGCTAGTCCCTAACCCTAGCCCCCTTCCTCTTTCCAAAGCCTACTCCATAGCCCCCTTCGCTAGAACCAAACCCTAGCCCCCTTCACTAGTTCCTCGCACCCCCTACCCCTATACACAGTGAAGACAGGTTTACCTCTTACTATAGCTCCTAGCCCCTAGGGTAAGACAATAGCTCCTACTCCCTAGCCCCTAGCGTAAGACAATAGCTCCTACTCCCTAGCCCCTAGCGTAAGACAATAGCTCCTACTCCCTAGCCCCTAGTGTAAGACAATGGCCTCCAGGGTTTTCTATGGATCAAAAAGGGGCGTATCGTTTCCATCTTGGCGCTGTAGAGACTTTTTAGGATTTTTAAGGAAATTACCATCAATTCTATACATTTCTTCCTGGAGCTGCGATTTTTTTTACAGTTTAAAAGCTAATTTCTTGGAATTCTAAACCTGTTGCCATGCTTCTGAGAGAAAATGTTGCAGTTTTAAAGCAAGTTTCCTGTCACCTCCAGGCCTGAGAAGACAATTGGGAACCATATATATGTTTGTAGTTTTCACTTGGGGTTTGTGGGTTATTGTTGATGCATAGCTTTGTGAGTATTGTCAGTCTATGTTTATGTTACGATCTTCGTTTGTTTGTTGTTTTGCCCAGTGAAGATCGTGACATTTTCCTGCATTTCTACGGCAACACTGTGTTCTTTTGCTCAAACATAATAACAAAATGAATTCTCCCTGACTGTCTAGCTTTTATTTTTGAAATTGTTAGTTTTCAAAGATTACATTATAAATATATATATATATGTCCATTATCTAATCTATGTACTTTATATCTGGTTTTAGACCTTGAAGTTTAAAGTGTTTTTCCTTCATATACAGGGCCATCGCAAAGTATTCAGACCCCTTGACTTTTTCCACATTTTGTTATGTTACAGCCTTATTCTAAAATTGATTAAATAGTTTTTTCCCTCTCATCAATCTACACACAATACCCCATAATGACAAAACAGAAACCGGTTTTTAGAAATTTTTGCAAATTTATAAAAAAAAAAAAAAAAAACTGAAATATCACATTTACATAAGTATTCAGTACCCTTTACTCAGTACCAGCCTCAAGTATTCTTGGGATTGATGCTACAAGCTTGGCGTACCTGTATTTGGAGAGTTTCTCCCATTCTTCTCTGCAGATCCTCTCAAGCTTAGGCGGCCAGCCCAAGGATTACAATGGCTGAAAAATCCCTCCTTTCCCTCGGCAGTGAAGACTTGGTTACTTCTTATCAATGCTCCTATTCCCTAGCCAAGACAATAACTTCCTCACCTTCTACAGTGAAGACAGATTTTAACCCTGAGTCTACCCTGTCCACACAAACCACAGCTGGTCCCCCTGTAGTAGGGCAGCACTCAGCGCGCGCACACACACACACACACACACACACACACACATTTACACACACAAACCCCTGAATAGATTGTGCATCAAAGCTGAGAATCTTTGTCTGTAAGTATGTGTGTCAGAATGGATAATTTGTCTCTGTAACTTCTCAGCAGACATCACCCCTCTCCCTCCAACTCCCTCCCCCCACCCACCCCTCTCCCTCCTCCTCCCTCCCTCCCCCCACCCACCCCTCTCCCTCCTCCCCCCACCCCTCTCCCCCCACAGTGAAGGACTGGACCAGGAAATAAACAGCAACATCAAAACAAACAAACAAACAAACATAGAGAGTTGTGAAGCACTGGTCTGACACCAGACACCTCTTCACACCAAACACTGGTCTGACACCAGACACCTCTTCACACCAAACACTGGTCTGACACCAGACACCACTTCACACCAAACACTGGTCTGGTACAGACACCTCTTCACACCAAACACTGGTCTGACACCAGACACCTCTTCACACCAAACACTGGTCTGGTACAGACACCTCTTCACACCAAACACTGGTCTGACACCAGACACCACTTCACACCAAACACTGGTCTGACACCAGACACCACTTCACACCAAACACTGGTCTGACACCAGACACCTCTTCACACCAAACACTGGTCTGACACCAGACACCTCTTCACACCAAACACTGGTCTGGTACAGACACCTCTTCACACCAAACACTGGTCTGGTACAGACACCTCTTCACACCAAACACTGGTCTGGTACAGACACCTCTTCACACCAAACACTGGTCTGGTACAGACACCTCTTCACACCAAACACTGGTCTGGTACAGACACCTCTTCACACCAAACACTGGTCTGGTACAGACACCTCTTCACACCAAACACTGGTCTGACACCAGACACCTCTTCACACCAAACACTGGTCTGGTACAGACACCTCTTCACACCAAACACTGGTCTGACACCAGACACCTCTTCACACCAAACACTGGTCTGACACCAGACACCTCTTCACACCAAACACTGGTCTGACACCAGACACCACTTCACACCAAACACTGGTCTGACACCAGACACCACTTCACACCAAACACTGGTCTGACACCAGACACCTCTTCACACCAAACACTGGTCTGGTACAGACACCTCTTCACACCAAACACTGGTCTGGTACAGACACCTCTTCACACCAAACACTGGTCTGACACCAGACACCTCTTCACACCAAACACTGGTCTGGTACAGACACCTCTTCACACCAAACACTGGTCTGGTACAGACACCTCTTCACACCAAACACTGGTCTGACACCAGACACCTCTTTACACCAAACACTGGTCTGGTACAGACACCTCTTCACTCCAAACACTGGTCTGGTACAGACACCTCTTCACACCAAACACTGGTCTGGTACAGACACCTCTTTACACCAAACACTGGTCTGGTACAGACACCTCTTCACACCAAACACTGGTCTGGTACAGACACCACTTCACACCAAACACTGGTCTGACACCAGACACCACAGTAGAGTTAACATGTTAATACCCTGAATACCACTTTAAACCAAACAGAGAGATAATTAAGTAGTCCAGGAAAGACTAACTAAACCAAACAGAGAGATAATTAAGTAGTCCAGGAAAGACTAACTAAACCAAACAAACACAGAAAACTTTGGGGAAAGAATGTGGAGTTTTTCAAGTGAAAGACGTGATAAAGTGAGACATTAGTGAATTTCAGATTGGAAAAGAGATTCCTTCTTCATGAGAAAAACAAGACACACGTCAGTAATGTCAAGATAAAACCCTGGCTGACCCCTCCAGGGGGGTCATGTAAATCCCTGATGTAGTGCTGCTGGAAACAAAGCAGAGAGCAGTTTATGTTTCCCTGCATGGAAAACACTGATCAATTAAAACTGTGTTTCAAAACACATTATGTTGTCTGTATAGGGGAATAAAACATGTAGGCTGTGATCATTTGAAAAACCCAGCCTGCTTTGTCTTTGTGAAATAGCTGTTTTGAGATTTACTAGTAGTTCAGGAAGAGTGTGTGTGTGTGTGTGTCCTGCTGTCTGGATGTTTGGGTTGGAATGGAACTACAGTACTGAGATTAGAGATGGAGGGGGAGAGGGGAAGGGGAGAGAGGGTGGTAAGGGACACTAAGAGGGGAACAGGAGAGGGTGGGACGGGTGGGGAAGAGATGGGGGGGTATGGGGTCAAGGGACACACGGTCTGCTTAGATTGGACTGGATTATAAGGGGAGGGGAATGGACTGGGAGATGGGACAGAAAGATGAAGGGAAGAGCGAAGAGAGTCAGAAAGACAGGATAAATAGAGAGAGAAACAAGTTATGAGAAAGTGGGTAACAGTACTAGACTCTACGTCAAAATACCCAAATGTCATATTATAATCCAGATAATACAACTAAACCCTCCCACACCACCCCCCACTCTCTCTCTCTCTCTCTCTCTGTCGGTCTCTCTCTGTTTCTCTGTCTCTCTCCCAATCTCTCTCTGTCTCTCTCTCTGTCTCTCCCCGTCTCTCTCTCTGTCCCTCTCTCCTCACCTCCATGTCTCCCCCTCCTCTCCATCTCTCTCTCTCTCCCTGTCCTCTGTCCCTTTTCCTCCCCTCCATCTCTTTCTCTCTCTCTCTGTCTCCCTCCCTCTTTTTGTATGTGTTTTGAGAGACTAGCCCGAGCCAGATTAGAAATGGAATCCGACCCTTGTTTATTGTTCCAGTTCTCCTCTACATATCAGAAAGGACTACTGCTCCAGATATGATGAGTCAATGTTTTGACTCGTGGAAAAAAGCGCTGGCAAAACAAATGTAGAGTTCATAATAAATGTCAACCCAGAGCGCACGTACGCGCCTCTCTCTCTCTCTCTCTCTCTCTCTCTCTCTCTCTCTCTCTCTCTCTCTCCCTCTCTCCTCTCTCCCTCTCCCTCCCTCCCTCCCTCCCGTGGCCTGGCCCTCTATAGAAGGTACTACAGCAAAACAATACAGTCAGTAATCAGGTCAAGGCCCACTGATCCTCTCATTGTCCTTCGCTGCTTGTCCTAAATGGAACCCTATCTCCTTTACAGTGCACTACCTTCCACCAGGACCCATATGGCTCTGGACAACATTTGTGCACTATATAGGGAATAGGGCTGTAGTATAAAGTAGTGCACTATATAGGGAATAGGGCGCCATTTGGGACACACACCTTCTGTCCCCTTTAGAACTGACTGACTGCTCAACTCCACAGGGCCGTTCTGACATTGACAACACACACACACACACACACACAGTTCAGTTTTCCGGTGATTGAGCCCAGTGCATCCTGATGGGCAGACGGAGAGAGACACGCACCAGAGAGGAAGTACCAGGCAGAAAACAGGAAGTACAGGGGCGGGACAGGAAGTGACTCCGCTGCTAATCTGGGAAGGGACT
The DNA here is from genome assembly GCA_030435695.1 of Brachymystax lenok tsinlingensis. NCBI lineage: Eukaryota > Metazoa > Chordata > Actinopteri > Salmoniformes > Salmonidae > Brachymystax > Brachymystax lenok. The sequence goes on along the minus strand of CM059811.1, from coordinate 9,545,936 downwards.
GAGGGCACCGGAGAGAAGGGTAGAGGGCCACGGTACTGTGTGTGTGGCCTATTTCTCAGGCCTATTTCTCTGGCCTATTTCCCTGGCGTATGTGTGTGCGCTAGGTATGTGTGTGTGTGTGTGCGCACTAGGTATGGGTGTGTGTGTGTCCTCTATTATTGTACCTATCCTGTGTTTGAATGCGCATACTAGCAGACCCCTTACAAATGCATGCCAGATACATTGCTTCATACTCAATGGTATGTTGGTGTGGATATTGGAACCCAGAGGATTTACTAGAGAGACAGAAAACTCTGGAAAATATTCATTTTCTACTCTTTTGGGTTTAATGAGGAAGGGAGGGAGAGAAAAAGGGGACTTTTGTGTTTGTTTTTGCACGGGGCTGTGCTGGGAATCGCTCCGGAGAAAATCTGAGAAAACATAGAGAGAGAGAGAGCGAGCGAGAGAGAACGAGAGAGAGAGAGAGAGAGAGAGAGAGAGAGAAAGGGAAAGGGAAAGAGCTAGAGAGAAAGAGAAAGAGAGAGAGAGCTAGAGAGGACATACAGATGTTGAATGGCTGAAGACAAACAGGCAAGAAGACAGACAGACCGGTTCCACACAAGTTCAGGTCTACAGATCCACTCAAGTGGGTTAGGTCCAAAATAAACGGTTTCTTCAATCTAAGATAAGACTTCAACAATCCCACAGGTTGTATCCCAAATTACACTCTATTCCCTACAGAGTGCACTACTTTTTACCAGAGCCCTATGGGACGTGATCAAATTGGAGAATCCCACAACCTTTCAAAACCTAATCAAGACTAGGTGACCTTTGACCCCTGGTGATATCAGGACAGACAATGCAGGTCGAGTAGCTGGTGCTGCCTTGTCAACTCCTATAAGACAACTTGGAGAGAATTTCTCTGGCCTATTTCTGTCTTATTTCTCTGGCCTATTTCTCTAGGCTATTTCTCTGGCCTATTTCTCTGGCCTATTTCTGTCTTATTTCTCTGGCCTATTTCTGTCTTATTTCGCTGGCCTATTTCTGTCTTATTTCTCTGGCCTAATTCTCTGGCCTATTTCTCTGGCCTATTTCTCTGGCCTATTTCTCTGGCCTAATTCTCTGGCCTAATTCTCTGGACTATTTCTCAGGCCTATTTCTCAGGCCTATTTCTCAGGCTTATTTCTTCATTTCTTAATCCTTATGATCTTCCATCGTTCCTTTCACAGATTGACCTCTAACATATGATACCTGAGGGACCTGTGCCTTCAGTCAGTCTTTATCTAGGGTATTCTATGTACAGTCTTCAACAACCACCCTGCTTGTCCCCCACACACACCAAACCAAGACATTCTGCACACACTACGTCTACCCCGTCATATCTGAACGGTCGGGGTGACTGTTAGGGTCAAAGGACATCTCTAGTCCTCCGTCTATGTGTGTGTGATGGTCTGAAAGGAGGCCCGGTCGATAGCCCCTAACCCTGGGTCTGGCTCCATTGTTCCAGGGTGGTTAGGGGTCTGTCCTGGCTGATGGGGCCCAGAGAGGTTGCAGCCAGCTGAGGAAGGGGACAAGGAGCTTTGGCTTCTCTCTGGGACTCATGTAGAACAAAGTGCTTTGTGTTTTCCCTTCTCTTTGTACCTCACGTTGCTCGGTCATCGTGGGTAAACATTCCTCTCTCGTGTACACACTATGACAGATACGAACACACGCACACAGAAACGAAAACACGCACATAGATACAAACACACACACAGATAGATACAAACACACTCTCTCTCTCTCTCTCTCTCTCTCTCTCTCTCTCTCTCTCTCTCTCTCTCGTCTTTCTCTCTCTTTCCTCCTCTCTTTCTTCATCCTTGTCTTTCTCTCTCTCTCTCATCTGTCCTTCCATCTCTCTCCTCCCCGCTCCATCCTCGTCTTTCTCTCTTTCCTCTCTCCTTCCATGTCTTTCTATCTCTCTCTCCTACCTTGTCTTTCTCTCGCTCTCCACCTCTCTCCTACCTTGTATTTCTCTCTCTCTCCTCCCCTCTCCATCCTTGTCTTTCGCTCTCTCTCTCCTCCTCTCTTCCTTGCCCCAGCAGCCCAGAGTTCAATAGTGTGCAGACAGTAACAGTGGCAGGAGGTAGCTGGCTGAGTGGAGTGTGTGTGTGTGTGATTCCCAGAGCAATAGGGACAAAAGAGGGGAGACCTTTGGTTGTGTTTGAGTGTGTGCGTGTGTGTGTGCAATGGTGTGTGTGTAATGGTGTGTGTGAGTGTGTAACGGTGTGTGTGTGTGTGTGTTATGGTGTGCGTGTGTGTGTGTGTAATGGTGTGTGTGTAATTGTGTGATTGTGTGTGTGTGTGTGTGTGTTATGGTGTGCGTGTGTGTGTGTGTGTGTAATGGTGTGCGTGTGTGTGTGTGTGTAATGGTGTGTGTGTGTGTGTGTGTGTAATTGTGTGTGTGTGTGTTATGGTGTGCGTGTAATGGTGTGTGTGTGTGTTATGGTGTGTGTGTGTTATGGTGTGTGTGTGTGTGTGTTATAGCAGCTGGTTAGTCTTGTTTGAGGTGGGGCCTTCTTAATGACGTTAAAGGTCATATGAGGTTACAGCCTGACCTGGCAGAGAGGAAACAAGAGTAGTCTTTATCATGGCCAACACACTACAGAAAGACCCTCTGTCTCAGAGAGGATTCTTTATCATGGCCAACACACTACAGAAAGACCCTCTGTCTCAGAGAGGATTCTTTATCATGGCCAACACACTACAGAAAGACCCTCTGTCTCAGAGAGGATTCTTTATCATGGCCAACACACTACAGAAAGACCCTCTGTCTCAGAGAGGATTCTTTATCATGGCCAACACACTACAGAAAGACCCTCTGTCTCAGAAGAGATAGATACCTACCCCTCACTGTACATGGAAAATCTCTCTACCTCTATCCCTCCCCCCCTCCCTCTCTCTCCTTGTCCCCCTCCCCCCCTCCCTCTCTCTCCTTGTCCCCCTCCCTCCCTCCCCCCCTTCCCCTCTAATTATTTTGGAATTCACCAAAAAGAAACTGCCCCTCCCCCCCAGAATAAAATACACAAGGTTCCTCTAAGAAGACAGAAAAAGATAAGGAGAGGGAGAGCAAGGAGAAGAGAGAAGCACAGAGACCCTCTCTGTCAGGTCTAAAGGGGACAGAGTGGTATTGTTCCCCCTCCTTCCCTTCATCCCTCCTGATTCACCTGGAAACAAACCCCTTTATTGAGGGCCGGCTGCCATCTTTGATTAGAGGGAATGACTCAGCGAAGACGGACCACAAGGTGTTGTGTGTCTGTTAGGGGCTGTGCTATGTAGTCCTACCTCGTGGTCAGGTATCTCAGAGGCCAGTGTTTTGTCCCAGGATGGACACAGTCAGGTATGTCCAACAACGAGTCGTGTTGACTAGGTTATACCCTCCTAGAGAGAGGGGGCGGGAGGGGGAGAGAGAGGGGGCGGGAGATAAAGAGAGCGAGAGAGAGGGGGAGAGAGAGAGAGAGAAAAAGAGAGCAAGAGAGAGCGAGAGAGAGCGAGAGAGGGATAGTAGAGAGAAAGAGAGTGAGAGAGAGACAGAGAGGTGAGGAGGGGAGTGAGAGAGAGAGAGAGAAAGAGAGTGAGAGAGAGACAGAGAGGTGAGGAGGGGAGTGAGAGAGAGAGAGAGAAAGAGAGAGAGAGAGAGATAAGGAGGGGAGGGAGAGAGAGAGAGGTGAGGAGGGGGAGGGAGGGAGAGAATGAAGGGGAGAAAAGTAGTAGAGAGAGATCAGGAGAGCAAGAAAAAAAGAGATGAGGGAGAGAGTAAGGGTGGAAAACTAGAAGGATTGTAGTGTGTGTGTGTGTCAGACGTCCCTCTTCCCAGTGGTAGTGTGGGTAGGTACCAGTCTAGTACGTGTCGTAAACACTGTGCCACCCTTACAGGGGTCATGTTGAAGGAACACATGGGGTCACCAGCCATGGTGTCAACTCCCAACTGTTTCCGGGTTAAACAATGCCTGCACCTCCTTCATCACACTGATGATGACAACAACAATCACACCTTTAGTAGTTAATATAACATAGTATATGCTGTAAAATAGTCTGACTATAACAATTACAATCATTACAGACTGACAACTTAATCCAATGCAATATGTAATCTAACATATAAACCATAGAATGGACAATGTTATAATTTTACTAAACAAAAACATTAGTATTTTCTCTGCAGTTGCAAAACCTCAACAGAACAATGAACATGCAACCCTAGCGTTATTAAATGTTACTGACAATGTTAAGCTTTACGGAAATGGTTTTGTCTCAAAGGAGGCCCTGTCCTGTACTTTGGGTTTACCTGGAAATGTCTGTCGTCTTTGATGCCATCATCCAGAGGGACGTTGACGGCGTACCTTTACCCAGCCCTTTGTCACACAGGTCTCCAGTACCTACAGCAGGGTGGCAGGGTTAATATGGGTGTGTGGGATCCCTTTAGAGGTAAAACTTCCACACCTGAGAGAAACATGACATTATTCTCTAAAAATACACAATAATGTATCTTATTGACAGACAAAAAATTACAATCAACATTGATGAAACTTTTGTATCCACTTACAGTATAGAGAGAGAGAGAGAGAGAGAGAGAGAGAGAGAGATAAAGGCCCAGACAGGTGCAGAGACAAGAGGGTAAGAGACAGAGAGAAAGACAAGGATAGGAAGTGAAGTGAGAGAGTGTGAGGACAGAAAGTATCAACAGTTAGAGGACCTCCAACGAATGTGATTTATTCAACAACATTCAACTGTTTTTCTAATATAAATCACTCATCAGCATTTCCCCTGGTCCTTCCCCTGTCCTCTTACTTCTTACTTCTTGGCATGGTGCCAGCCTCCTGACCAGTTGATGGCCACCTCACCCCTCTTATCCAGCAGGCACTGGGGGGCTGTCAGGGTGGCACCACTCACCGCTGCAGCATAGTCAGATACCCTCCACCACCCAGTCATAACCTGGGAAGAGGAATGGGGGGGTTATAGGGGGAAGGAAAGGGATGGAGTTTGGATGGAGAGGGAGGAAAGAGAGATGGAGGGAGGAAGAGATAAGGAAAAGGACAGAGGGGGGAGAGAGAGAGAGAGAGAGAGAGAGAGAGAGAGAGAGAGAGAGAGAGACAACGGGTGATAGGGAGGAGAAGTGAGAGTGACAAAGGCCGAGAGAGAGAGGAAGGATGGGAGGAAGGACCAGACAGAGGTGTGGAGGAGAAACAAAGGGAGGAAGAGAGAGGCGGAAGAGAAGGAGAAACAATGAAAAGGAAGGGTGTTGGAGGGGGACATGGAGAGATGGATAAGACAGAGAAAACACATATGGTTTTTCTAAGAGAAAGGTTGGCAGAAGATGAGTGTTCCCCATCCAACGATACCAGACTGGGGTTGTATCCTTCCTACAGGCTCCCACCCACAGACCTAGATAACATCCGTAACCGATGAGGGCTGTCAGCATCAATCTGTTGTTTATATCTTCAAATATATAACGGGAGGGATTTTAATGTAGATATTTAGTGAGTTGTCAATCAACCTTTTGCCCAGTGGAGGCAATGGAATGTAGGTCCTATTTATCGGGTGTTAGAGCACCCTCTACTGCCAGAAAAACAACATTACATGACATTACAATGATACTCTCTCCCTCTCTTTCTCGCTCTCATTTATTGATGTCTGTCAAACTAAGCTCCAGGGACCCCGTCATTCCCTCGTCTCTTACCCAGGCCAAAGTGGGGGTCCTCATTGTCTCCGTCCTGGCTGATTTTGTGGAGGTGCTCCAGGTAGGTGTCTGTGTGGAACTTGGCCATCTCCTCAATGGTCGCAACATGGGGCTTCACAACACTGAGAGAGATAGATGGAACACAGACACTGATAGACTGTTCCAAAGCATTCTATTTACTTAGCTAACACAGAGTTCTGGAACTGTTCTACAGAGTTCAATTCAATTCAATTCAAGGGGCTTTATTGGCATGGGAAACATATGTTAACATTGCCAAAGCAAGTGAAGTAGATAATATACAAAAGTGAATTATTGAACTGTTCTACAACTGCAGGTAGAGCTCAGAATGGGGTGCTGGCATTGGAATGGGGTACTGGCATTGGAGCAAAATGGTAGCTAGCTTTTTGATTGAATCTTTAAACTAAAAGAATAACTACAACTTCTCAAACAGCCACAATCTATGAGAAACAAGCACCAAGTTCAGTTGGTTAGCTAAGGTAATGGTTGTCTAAAGATACCGACCCTTCCGTTACGCTGCTCTGGCGTCGGAACACAATCGTGGTTACTTTAAGACACCAATGAAACCGGCATGAGATAAAGGTCGGAAAATGTACCATAATGCAGGGATGGGATATGCCACTGTACTCCAAATTTGACTTTTATCCACACTGTTTCATCAAGAAATACTGCTTGTTTTCCTGGAAAACTGCCCTTTTCTTATCCTTATACTAGCTAGCAATGGCCACCGCAGCCATTTTGAAATGGCTGTGTCAGTCAATCAGCTCCTTTGTGCCATTCCATAATGGCTGCTGTGTTTACTGTTAGCCTGCATGAGGACAAACAGGGCAGTATTTCAATCTTCTCGATGGAGCAGTGTGGATAATAGTAAAATGTGTAGTACAGAGGCACCTGCTGTCTCTAACTCTGAATGATCGGCTATGAAAAGCCAACTGACATTTACTCCTGAGGTGCTGACCTGTTGCACCCTCGACAACCACTGGGATTATTATTATTTGACCCTGCTGGTCATCTATGAACGTTTGAACATCTTGGCCATGTTCTGTTATAATTTGCACCCGGCACAGCCAGAAGAGGACTGGCCACCCCTCACAGCCTGGTTCCTCTCTAGGTTTCTTCCTAGGTTTTGGCCTTTCTAGAGTGTTTTTCCTAGCCACCGTGCTTTTACACCTGCATTGCTTGCTGTTTGGGGTTTTAGGCTGGGTTAATGTACAACACTCTGTGACATCAGCTGATGTAAGGGAGGCTTTATAAATAAATTTGATTTGATTTGATTTTGACCATGGACAGTTTACATTCCAGGGTTACTTCAAGCAGTTTAGTCACTTCCTCAATTACCACATTATTTATTACAAGATTTAGTTGAGGTTTAGGGTTTAATGAATGATTTGTTCTAAAAACAACGCTTTTAGTTTTAGAAATATTTAAGACTAACTTATACCTTGCCACCAAATCTGAAATGAACTGCAGCTCTTTGTTAAGTGTTGCAGTCATTTCAGTCGCTGTGGTAGCAGATGTGTATAGTGTTGAGTCATCCGCATACATAGACACACTGGCTTTACTCAAAGCCAGTTGCATGTCGTAAGTAAAGATATTTAAAAGTAAGGGGCATGGACAGCTGCCCTGGGGAATTACTGATTCTAACATGCCAAGAATGTGCAAAGCTGTCATCAAGGCAAAGGGTGGCTACTTTGAAGAATCTCAAATATATTTTGATTTGTTTAACACATTTTTGGTTACTACATGATTCCATATGTGTTATTTCATAGTTTTGATGTCTTCACTATTATTCTACAATGTAGAAAATAGTAAAAATATAGAAAAGCCCTGGAATTAGTAGGTGTCCAAACTTTTGACTGGTACTGTATGTGTTACAATTCTACACTTCAACAGTGTTTACCAATCCTGGTCCTGTGACATCAACGGTTACACATTGTAACTCTGCAATGGACTGGAACATGATTAGACTAGTTAAAAAGGTTAATTTGTAATTCGTATATACTGTAATTCGTATATACAAATCCTCTAAAACAAGTTTCTCTCAATATCGAATTTCCTTCATCTGCACCGATCTAAGGACACAAGATAGGTATAGTATTTCCTAAAATTGAATTTCAACCAGTAGGGAATGTGAAACGTTTTATTATCAATACGAGTTCAATCTGTAGTTTAATGCACATCTGGTGAGTATTGTAAAAACAGAGGAAGAAAGAGAGGGTGAGGAGAGGTGTGTGAGAGTGTCAAAGACAGAAAGGGAAAAGTGATAAGAACAGAGGAGTAGGGAAGACAGCACATGATTCATGAATTACACTGCTACTAAACATCCTATTTTCTCATGTCATCACAATTACATAATCGTGTCTCTAGTGGTGTCTCCTAACCAGCCTTGGGTCCCCAGTTGGCCCGTGGGTTACCTTAGAGTGGGTGAGGTGGCGATGACGGGACTGGGGGTTGGCATCCTCTCTCACATCAAAACATACTTGCAGATGAGAGAGATGGAGGGAGAGATAATAAAAAAAACACAAGGCTTAAATCAGTCAGTCATAATCATCAGGAGGAGAAACATAAAACTGACCTACCCTCTGTAGTTCCTTGCGGTCAGAGGCCGAGCAGTTGCCATACCAGGCAGCGATGCAACCAGTCAAGATGCTCTCGATGGTGCAGCTGTAGAACCTTTTGGATCTGAGGACCCATGCCAAATCTTTTCAGTCTCCTGAGGGGGAATAGGTTTTGTTGTGCCCTCTTCACGACTGTCTTGGTGTGCTTGGACCATGTTCGTTTGTTGGTGATGTGGACACCAAGGAACTTGAAGCTTTCAACCTGCTCCACTGCAGCCCCGTCGATGAGAATGGGGGCGTGCTCGATCCTCTTTTTCCTGTAGTCCACAATCATCTCCTTTGTCTTGATCACGTTGAGGGAGAGGTTGTTGTCCTGGAACCACACGGACAGGTCTCTGACCTCTTCCCTATAGGCTGTCTCATCATGGTCGGTGATCAGGCCTACCACTGTTGTGTCATGGTGTTGGAGTCATGCCTGGCCGTGCAGTCATGAGTGAACAGGGAGTACAGGAGGGGACTGAGCACGCACCCGAGGGGCCCCTGTGTTGAGGAACAGTGTGGCGGATGTGTTGTTACCTACCCTTACCACCTGGGAGCGGCCCGTCAGGAAGTCCAGGAACACGTTGCAGAGGGTCCTTTGCTTATTGATGAGCTTTGAGGGCACTATGATGTTGAACGCCGAACTGTAGTCAATGAATAGCGTTCTCACATAGGCGTTGGGGAGGTATGCAAATTGGAGTGGGTCTAGGGTTTCTGGGATAATGATGTTGATGTGAGCCATAACCAGCCTTTCAAAGCATGGCTACAGATGTGAGTGCTACGGGTCGGTAGTCATTTAGGCAGGTTACCTTGGTGTTCTTGGGCACAGGCACTATGGTGGTCTGCTTAGAACATGTTGGTATTACATACTCGGACAGGGAGAAGTTGAAATTGTCAGTGAAGACACTTGCCAGTTGGTCAGCGCATGATCGCAGTACACGTCCTGGTAATCCGTCTGGCCCTGCGGCCTTGTGAATGTTGACCTGTTTAAAGGTCTTACTCACATTGGCTGCGGAGAGCGTGATCACAGTCTTCCGGAACAGCTGGTGCTCTCATGCATGTTTCAGTGTTATTTGCCTTGAAGCGAGCATAGAAGTAGTTTAGCTCGTCTGGTAGGCTGGGCAGCTCTCGGCTGTGCTTCTCTTAGCTAGCTATACAGTATGTACAGTTGGCTAGATAGCTAGCTACGTTAGCAGCTTATTTGAGTTAGCCTGCACTGTAGCTAGTTAGCTAATAATAATAATTTTTTACATTTTCAAAATATATTTACTTAAAAGGTTATCCCAGCCATGTGGATGATTAGAAACAGCGCAGCAAAGATTGCTTGTCACCAGAGCTGTTTAGAGGATATTAGCCTACTATTTACCTGTGAATAAATTCTTGATGCACAACCGAACAGCTGCTACATGCTGCGATATGCTGCCAGCACGCCCACAAGCGAGCGGCACGAGGCAATTTATTGCATGCTAGGTGGCTGGTAGCGGGGTGAGACACGATGGTGCTGCAGGACATGCTGGTGCTCTATTGTTCATGAGGGGATGTTTTCTTTGTCTTGGATCCACAGTGATAGCCTTACAGAACATCCCCTTTACTAAATACCCAAGGGTCCTGTACAGTGGCGATTTTAGCATGTCAATCTAGGTGGGGCAAACAATCAATTTTGTTAGATGCATGCCAGCGAAACCACTAGACAACTCTAAACAATACATTAAATGCACTATAACGGTGACAAACGGTGCCCACAACCTTTTAGGGTCTACTCTACATAAAGCTGTCCAGAGAGTGGAGCTTAAGGCTGACTTGCTTAAATAAATATGGTTTCTACTGACTCCTTGCGGATTTGTGTAACTGGATAAGAACCACATTCTTGTTCAATAATAATGAATGTCGACATGAGTTTTGAACCATACAAACATTATTACATTTATGATCATTAAATTCACAACAAATTATATAATTAACACTTAGCTCTAAGTATAAGCAAGTGCAAGCAAACGAGCTGCGATGAGGTCGGCCTATTCGTTCAGCAATTTCTAAATGGACAGCGACATACATTCAGATAGATGTCAGTTCAGATAATGCATTCAGATAGATGTTAGTTCAGATAATGCATTCAGATAGATGTCAGTTCAGATAATGCATTCAGATAGATGTCAGGTCAGATAATACATTCAGATAGATGATAGATCTCAGTTCAGATAGTTGTCAGTTCAGATAATACATCCAGATAGATGTTAGTTCAGATAGATGTCAGTTCAGATAATACATTCAGATAGATGTTAGTTGAGATAGATGTCAGATCAGATAATACATTCAGATAGATGTTAGTTCAGATAGATGTCAGTTCAGATAATGCATTAAGAGAGATGTCAGTTCAGATAATGCATTCAGATAGATGATAGATCTCAGTTCAGATAGATGTCAGTTCAGATAATACATCCAGATAAATGTTAGTTGAGATTATCTGAATGCATTGATGTCAGTTCAGATAATACATTCAGATAGATGTCAGATCAGATAATACATTCAGATAGATGTTAGTTCAGATAATGCATTAAGAGAGATGTCAGTTCAGATAATACATTCAGATAGATGTCAGTTCAGATTATCTGAATGCATTGATGTCAGTTCAGATAATACATTCAGATAGATGTCAGTTCAGATAATGCATTCAGATAGATGTCAGTTCAGACAATGCATTCAGATAGATGTCAGTTCAGACAATGCATTCAGATAGATGTTAGTTCAGATAATACATTCAGATAGATGTTAGTTCAGATAGATGTTAGTTCAGATAATGCATTCAGATAGATGTTAGTTCAGATAGATGTCAGTTCAGATAATGCATTCAGATAGATGTTAGTTCAGATAGATGTCAGTTCAGATAATACATTCAGATAGATGTTAGTTCAGATAATGCATTCAGATAGATGTCAGTTCAGATAATGCATTCAGATAGATGTCAGTTCAGATAATGCATTCAGATAGATGTCAGTTCAGATAATACATTCAGATAGATGTTAGTTTAGATAGATGTCAGTTCAGATAATACATTCAGATAGATGTCAGTTCAGATAATACATTCAGATAGATGTTAGTTCAGATAATGCATTCAGATAGATGTTAGTTCAGATAGATGTCAGTTCAGATAATGCATTCAGATAGTCAGTTCAGATAATACATTCAGATAGATGTTAGTTCAGATAATGATAATCCATTCAGATAGATGTTAGTTCAGATAATGCATCCATATATATGCTAATTCAGATAATACATTCAGATAGATGTCAGTTCAGATAATGCATTCAGATAGATGTTAGTTCAGATAGATGTTAGTTCAGATAATGCATCCAGATAGATGTTAGTTCAGATAATGCATTCAGATAGATGTCAGTTCAGATAGATGTTAGTTCAGATAATGCATTCAGATAGATGTCAGTTCAGATAGATGTTAGTTCAGATAATGATAATCCATTCAGATAGATGTTAGTTCAGATAATGCATCCATATATATGCTAGTTCAGATAATACATTCAGATAGATGTTAGTTCAGATAGATGTTAGTTCAGATAATGCATTCAGATAGATGTCAGTTCAGATAGATGTTAGTTCAGATAATGCATTCAGATAGATGTCAGTTCAGATAGATGTTAGTTCAGATAATGCATTCAGATAGATGTCAGTTCAGATAGATGTTAGTTCAGATAATGATAATCCATTCAGATAGATGTTAGTTCAGATAATGCATCCATATATATGCTAGTTCAGATAATACATTCAGATAGATGTTAGTTCAGATAGATGTTAGTTCAGATAATGCATCCAGATAGATGTTAGTTCAGATAATGCATTCAGATAGATGTCAGTTCAGCTAATACATTCAGATAGATGTTAGTTCAGATAATACATTCAGATAGATGTCAGTTCAGATAATGCATTCAGATAGATGTCAGTTCAGATAATGCATTCAGATAGATGTTAGTTCAGATAGATGTCAGTTCAGATAATGCATTCAGATAGATGTCAGTTCAGATAATGCATTCAGATAGATGTTAGTTCAGATAGATGTCAGTTCAGATAATGCATTCAGATAGTCAGTTCAGATAATACATTCAGATAGATGTTAGTTCAGATAATACATTCAGATAGATGTTAGTTCAGATAATACATTCAGATAGATGTTAGTTCAGATAGATGTCAGTTCAGATAATGCATTCAGATAGATGCCAGTTCAGATAATACATTCAGATAGATGTCAGTTCAGCTAATACATTCAGATAGATGTTAGTTCAGCTAATACATTCAGATAGATGTCAGTTCAGATAGATGTTAGTTCAGATAATGCATTCAGATAGATGTCAGTTCAGATAGATGTTAGTTCAGATAATGCATTCAGATAGATGTCAGTTCAGATAGATGTTAGTTCAGATAATGCATTCAGATAGATGTCAGTTCAGATAGATGTTAGTTCAGATAATGCATCCATATATATGCTAGTTCAGATAATACATTCAGATAGATGTTAGTTCAGATAGATGTTAGTTCAGATAATGCATTCAGATAGATGTCAGTTCAGATAATACATTCAGATAGATGTCAGTTCAGCTAATACATTCAGATAGATGTTAGTTCAGATAATGCATTCAGATAGATGTCAGTTCAGATAGATGTTAGTTCAGATAATGATAATGCATCCATATATATGCTAGTTCAGATAATGCATCCAGATAGATGTCAGTTCAGATAATGCATCCAGATAGATGTCAGTTCAGATAATGCATTCAGATATATGTTAGTTCAGATAATACATTCAGATAGATGTCAGTTCAGATAGATGTCAGTTCAGATAATACATTCAGATAGATGTCAGTTCAGATAATGCATTCAGATAGATGTCAGTTCAGATAATGCATTCAGATAGATGTTAGTTCAGATAGATGTCAGTTCAGATAATGCATTCAGATAGATGTCAGTTCAGATAATGCATTCAGATAGTCAGTTCAGATAATACATTCAGATAGATGTTAGTTCAGATAGATGTCAGTTCAGATAATGCATTCAGATAGATGCCAGTTCAGATAATACATTCAGATAGATGTCAGTTCAGCTAATACATTCAGATAGATGTTAGTTCAGCTAATACATTCAGATAGATGTTAGTTCAGATAATGCATTCAGATAGATGTCAGTTCAGATAGATGTTAGTTCAGATAATGCATTCAGATAGATGTCAGTTCAGATAGATGTTAGTTCAGATAATGCATCCATATATATGCTAGTTCAGATAATACATTCAGATAGATGTTAGTTCAGATAATGCATTCAGATAGATGTCAGTTCAGATAGATGTTAGTTCAGATAATGCATCCATATATATGCTAGTTCAGATAATACATTCAGATAGATGTTAGTTCAGATAATCCATTCAGATAAATGTTAGTTCAGATAGATGTTAGTTCAGATAATGCATCCAGATAGATGTTAGTTCAGATAGATGTCAGTTCAGATAATGCATCCAGATAGATGTCAGTTCAGATAATGCATCCAGATAGATGTTAGTTCAGATAATGCATTCAGATAGATGTTAGTTCAGATAGATGTTAGTTCAGATAATGCATTCAGATAGATGTCAGTTCAGATAATACATTCAGATAGATGTCAGTTCAGCTAATACATTCAGATAGATGTTAGTTCAGATAATGCATTCAGATAGATGTCAGTTCAGATAGATGTTAGTTCAGATAATGATAATCCATTCAGATAGATGTTAGTTCAGATAATGCATCCATATATATGCTAGTTCAGATAATGCATTCAGATAGATGTTAGTTCAGATAATGCATCCAGATAGATGTTAGTTCAGATAGATGTCAGTTCAGATAATGCATCCAGATAGATGTCAGTTCAGATAATGCATCCAGATAGATGTCAGTTCAGATAATGCATTCAGATAGATGTCAGTTCAGATAATACATTCAGATAGATGTCAGTTCAGATAGATGTCAGTTCAGATAATACATTCAGATAGATGTCAGTTCAGATAATACATTCAGATAGATGTTAGTTCAGATAATACATTCAGATAGATGTCAGTTCAGATAGATGTCAGTTCAGATAATACATTCAGATAGATGTTAGTTCAGATAATACATTCAGATAGATGTCAGTTCAGATAGATGTTAGTTCAGATAATGCATTCAGATAGATGTCAGTTCAGATAATGATAATCCATTCAGATAGATGTCAGTTCAGATAATGCATCCAGATAGATGTCAGTTCAGATAATGCATCCAGATAGATGTCAGTTCAGATAATGCATCCAGATAGATGTCAGTTCAGATAATGCATTCAGATAGATGTCAGTTCAGATAATGCATTCAGATAGATGTCAGTTCAGATAATGCATCCAGATAGATGTCAGTTCAGATAATGCATCCAGATAGATGTCAGTTCAGATAATGCATCCAGATAGATGTCAGTTCAGATAATGCATCCAGATAGATGTCAGTTCAGATAATGCATCCAGATAGATGTCAGTTCAGATAATGCATCCAGATAGATGTCAGTTCAGATAATGCATCCAGATAGATGTCAGTTCAGATAATGCATCCAGATAATGCATTCAGATAGATGTCAGTTCAGATAATACATTCAGATAGATGTCAGTTCAGATAATGCATCCAGATAGATGTCAGTTCAGATAATGCATTCAGATAGATGTCAGTTCAGATAATGCATCCAGATATATGCTAGTTCAGATAATGCATTCAGATAGATGTTAGTTCAGATAGATGTCAGTTCAGATAATGCATCCAGATAGATGTCAGTTCAGATAATGCATTCAGATAGATGTTAGTTCAGATAAATTCAGCAAGTTGTTGAGGCCTTTACTCTTCTCTAAGTCACCAGAGAGAGAGAGAGTGCCAGACTCCATTTGAAGTATTTTATTAGGCCTATGTGGTCTAAAAAGGAAGGACAATACAATCACGAGGATCCACTTTTATAGACAATATACAGACGCACTGACAGAGCATTGCACAAACAACCCTTGCAATATGAACTGGAATTACACACATCTATTACTGAACTTTTTGTTGAACAGAAATATTTTAATGGGAAGAGACTGTCACTGGCAACCATGGTTACGAGGAGGGGATAATATAATGTTGTTGTGTCTGTAACTTACCACCTCCTCGTGTAGAAAAGCACCAGAGCTAATTATAACTGTCACGACTTCCACCGAAGTCGGTTCCTCTCCTTGTTCGGGCGGTGTTCGGCGGTCGACGTCACCGGTCTTCTAGCCATCGCCAATCCACTTTTCATTTTCCATTTGTTTTGTCTTGTTTTCACACACACCTGGTTTCATTTTTCATTCATTACTGTTGTCCATTTAACCCTTTGTTCCCCCCATGTCTGTGTGGGGAATTGTTTGTTTTGGCATGTTGGTACGCCGGGTTGTATGTTTTCACCTGTGCTTTGTGCAGCCTGTATTGTACGGTGATTTTGTACTTTGTGCTGCCTTACTTGGGTTTTTGGGCATTTGTTTTATGACGCGGTTGCGTTCTGTATTTTGACATTGCCTAGTAAAGTGCTTAGTCCACTCATCTCTGCTCTCCTGCGCCTGACTCTTTACACCAGCTACACCCACCTTATGACAGTAACACAAAGTAAGAAAAACAATTAAATGCAACATTCTAACATTTCCTAAAATGATTAATATACTAATGAGATGAACCTATTTAAGCAATACAACAATGCAGATGTACAAACTATGGCATATATGGCGATAAGCGGTTAAGAGACAAGCCGTCATTTCCCATTAAGACATGAGCGAGCTGAGACGGATGTAGCCTATATGCCGCCTAGTTGTTCAGCACTTTTGAAATAGACAGCGACATAATTCAGAACATGGGCCGTTCTTACAGTATTCTCCCTGTACACCAAGTCAGAACAGTTGGCTAAATTAAGGGACACATAAGCATACAAAGATGAGATTTCTCTAAAACTGGCTATAGGCTACATGTGCACCACCAACTCAGAATAGTAGGCTAAGTTCTAAGGAAGGAAGGGACCACATTCTTAGGGTGAGACACATAGGCTACTGACTGCTTACTACACAACATACACTTAGTATTACTTTCTTAGGTACAGTAGATATATCTCCCTGGCATATTACATCACTTATGCAGCAGCATACTAGACATATTTATGGACTCACCATAGTTGGGCTGTGCTCACTTGAACAGGAAGTTGGCACGGCGGTCCTTCTTTTGGGCAAACTTCTCAATTACTTTGTCAACAAAGTCTGGCATTCTCTGGATGAAGTCATGCTGGATTGACAGCATGGCCAATGCATGTAACCTTTTCTGGCCCATGGAGTTGCGTATTAAGGTTTTTATCCTTTTTAAGGGTGGAAAAGTTTATCTTTGACTCCTGGGTTCAAGGCCGACTTGTCAGTGCTGTCTCACAATTGCCAAACAATTTAATGCATGCTATAATTCTGTCAAGCACGTACCTATTCTCCTCCGTTTGTTGGCTGTGAAGGTGGATGGCTCGTCTAAATGTCTAGCTGAGCCAGTAATCCCAGTTTAACAGCGTTGTCTATCTGTGATGCACAATTCTCATGTTTTGATACCCTTTCAGATAGATGCTTTAAATCCCTAAACACAGATTTGGACCACACACACCCTCTCCACTGAATAGCAGGCAGGGGAAAGAAAATAGTTATTGCTTTGAGATGCTTGCAGTTAGCTACTAATTCCTTCCAAACCACTCATTGTGGAATTTGCGATTTCCGATTTGTTGTGTAATGTTTATGTCCAATGGCCGATGAGCACTGAGACGTTTTATCTCGAATTTCTCTTCATATGACAAGGATTGAAAAGGATTTGCCAGTAGATTGTCGACTTGATTCATGATGATGAATGCTAGCTTGTTAGCTAAGATGTTGAAAGTATGATGTTGACATGATCAGTCCAATCAAAGCTACTGTAGATATAATGTGATTTGACGTCATTTTATCTGTGGCCAATGACCTTGAGCCTTCTTGGATGGGCACTTCTAACTCAATGCAGCACCCAAGGGGCTTGAATTTTCGAGCTCTTCCCACAGATTTTGCGGTAACGTAGTGTCCCCATGAGTGACAGAACACTGAGCCAATCACAGTGCAACTAGAGAACATTACCAACCCCTACGCTCTGTATTTCCGCTGGCTGCCCCACCACCACAGAAAGCACTGAGCCAGGCTGAAACACCTGCATTATGGAGCTGCCCCACCACCACAGAAAGCACTGAGCCAGGCTGAAACACCTGCATTATGGAGCTGCACCACCACCACAGAAAGCACTGAGCCAGGCTGAAACACCTGCATTATGGAGCTGCCCCACCACCACAGAAAGCACTGAGCCAGGCTGAAACACCTGCATTTTGGAGCTGCTTTACTCAAGAAAACATTTTTATTAACTCAATATTCATATATGTGACACATATTAATACCAAAATAACATGCAAAACATGCCAAAAAAAGGTATAAGAAAATTAATACATTAATTTAAAAAAATACCCCACCTGCCCTGAATGACATGTCGCAGCTGCATGGTAGTGACCAAAAAAAACATGATAGTACCATGGTATTTTTGTCATTGTACTACCATGGCAAGAAAATACCATGGTATTTGCACAAGTACCATGGTATTTTCCTGCCATGGTAGTGACCAAAAAAAACATGGCACACAAATGAAACGTGGTTGTACAATGAGAAAAATACCATGGTTTTGTAGTAGCAGCATGTAGTGAAACATGAAAGCATGGTAGTTGTTTACAATGTATTATAACGGTCTGTGTCCTACCGTTTTTCAGGTAAAGTGACCAAAAACGTAGTCATTTTTGTAACTCACATAACGCAACATTGACTACTCGCTATGCAATGGCAAAGCGTATGCCTAGTATCCTCTTAAACCCCTTTAGCTCATGGCGAAAAAGCACAACACTCATTTTATTTTGTAACTAGGCAAGTCAGTTAAGAACACATTTTTTGTTTACAATGACGGCCTACCCCGGCCAAACCCTCCCCTAACCCGGACGACGCTTGACCCATTGTGCGCCACCCAATCACAAGCCGGTTGTGATACAGCCCGGGATCGAACCAGGGTCTGTAGTGACGCCTCTAACACTGAGATGCAGTGCCTTAGACCGCTGTGTCACTCTAGTAGTGTAGTGTACCCTCTTAAACCTTGTGACCTGGATAGGGTATGGTGAGAAGAACGAAGGGAGTCGATTTAAAATAGTTAATCTGTCGCTTCTCTCTTCAATACAGTTTTTAGTTTGCGCTCAACTCATTCAACTGACTTGGCTACTCCTATACAATTCTAAATAGCCAACATACAGAAAAAAAAACTATTTGTATTAATTATCATCTGTATTAATTATCACATCAATACATTTTCATCATGTAACTCTCAACACATCCCAACAGCAACCAACAATGTTTCCCTTTGTTTACACTCTGTGTGGATGTTCGTGTGTCCTGTAGCCAAGACGACAGGCTAGCTTGACAGAAACTAACTCACTCAATTAATTAAACTATTAAAACATCATCAAAACAACAATGATTTCATTACACTCCGCTGAACTTGGTGTTTCATATCCTATGCTTTATAACTCGCTCACCGTGATGATAACGTTGAAAATATGTCGTTTATCTGGCGCTTCTCTAGGCAGGCTAGCGCGAGAAGACGTGAAGCAGCCACCAGAGCGAGCGGCTCCCTCTGAGGACCGAAACAAGCACAACACCCTCTTGACAATTAACACTGTACATGATTACAAAATGCCACATACATTTCACACTCTCCAACATTTCAGGTTGGCAACACATGGAACCCAAACATGATGAAAAAAAACGGTACTATTAATAAAATAAAATATTATCCCTTTTTCACAGCAACTAATTCCCCTTTTCTTTGATGTTACAGACAACCTATGACCAAGTTTCTGACTTTATCAGAAACTTGCCCATACTGGTGTATAAATTAATTCATCAATTTAATACCAACAGAACTCTTTCGAGGGGGTTTATTTATTTCATGCATTATACTGACATTGTACTATGGTAACGCACAATTAATAAAGATTGTATGATCATTTTTAAAATGAATAATTTGTTGTCATGTCAAGCAACACTGTATTCAAAGTGCCCACTATTATATTCTAATTATAGAATTAGAATAATCATTCCATTTCCAAGATTCCAATAGTTCACCAAAGTGTTGTCTAAATCGCAAGTCATGTCACATTTGCACCATTTGGTTTAGAATAAGGCCTAGATGTTTTGCCCATACCGTGCAGCCCCTACCCCATACCGTGCAGCCCCATACCGTGCAGCCCCTACCGTGCAGCCCCATACCGTGCAGCCCCTATGTGGCAGTGTGGAAATTATCTCAAATGAGTGCAGGAAATGCAGAAAGTTTTTTTTATTTTACCTTTATTTAACTAGGCAAGTCAGTTAAGAACAAATTATTATTTTCAATGACGGCCTAGGAACAGTGGGTTAACTGCCTTGTTCAGGGGCAGAACGACAGATTTTTACCTTGTCGGCTCAGGGATTTGATCTTGCAACCTTTCGGTTACTAGTCCAACGCTCTAACCACTAGTCTACCTGGGGAAAACCCCCACAGTAGTAATTTCAGCCACAGCCACTTAAGGTAATGTTATACACAATGACATTTACAATAAGATGTTCTCAAATACATTAGAACTATACAAAAAAGTTACTGACATTAACTTCTTACTTAACAAATGTTAAATAAATAAATAAAATGCTACCCATAATTCTTCACACACCTTGTAAAACACTAAATATCCTCATCCAGATGTGTGCACTTGTTCACTCCCCCTCCTGCGTTTAAAAGCACTGGATTGGGGCAAGCATGGCTGGAGGGACTTTCCACCATATTACTCCCACTCAATTCATGAGAGGAGGTGTATAAATGAACAGTTCAGGAGAAGAGTAGAGAATTAGAATGTAGCCCCCTAGTCTCTTCATCCGCTCAAACAGACTGGGAAATAGACCCAACCTGGATTTAACCAATGTCTCAACTACCCTGCTTTTCCACAGGGTGGAGCTAGTTACCCGGTATTATATAGAATGTGAGGCTTAGGTCTCTATTCTCATTATAAACTAGGGGTGTGGGGGGGGGTTCTGTCTGGTTAACAGGTGCTGTTTTTTAATCATTGTTCTCTTGCTACAGAAAACTACCAGGTAATATACACTCTGGCTACTAGGCTTACTCTGAATGAAATACACTAAATTACATATTTTTGGGACTAAGACTCAGGGGAGACACGGCCTGAGCCCAACCCTGTCCTGGATGCCCCAGCAGGCCTACTGCTACTGTCCCTGGGGAAGACTGGTTGGATATGGTGGCTGGCAAGCCCTGCTGGCCGAGGCAGGAAGTGTGGTGGGGGGGGTTCACTTATCAGTTAGAAACTCCCCTCACTGGTTGGCTAGGTCTTAATTGGACACAAATTGTAAAACCAGAAAACACTCAGTCCTCCATGGAATGAGTTTGACAACCCTGATTTAGGGCCTAGGACCTCAGCTTGGATCAGGGCCTTAGTCTTGAACTGTTTTCCCCAGTTCTTACTGTTTTCACACTTTAATAACTCAAATTTGTTTAATTTAAACTTCAGTTGAGAATTTCTCAAACACTAAATCAGGCTATAAATGTTGTGTGGATAAAAAAACTTAAATCCAACAGAAAGTGAGTAGAGTTATCCGGGTGTCAGTCTGTTTCTGATCTCTGAACAAGTCCTTAACGGAACTGTCATGTCACGGCTTCATAATGAGAGCAATGGAGTTGTCAAGAGCACAAACTGTTCTGGGATCAGGCTAGTGTAGATTTGCATGGGGATGTAATGTATATAAAAGAGGCGTGTCGTGTTGGATGTTCCATCTTCCATCACCAAGTCAAGGACAATGAACAGTAGAGTAGCACCTTGATGTTGTGCATTTTGAAAGAAAGACAATGAAATGTTTGCTGCATTTTATCTGACATTCCCTCTGTGTTAGTTGACATCATGCAGCTTAGTTGCATTGAAAACTACCATGTTAAGAATCTGTCGACTACAATGTCTACATGAAGATGATTTCATATATTACGTTATGTGTTTAGCTTTGTTGTACTCTGTGAAACATCCATCCTCACACATATTGTAAACCATGTAGTTAAATGTTTTGTTGTGTTGTGTCTGTTATCTTGTAGAATAACCTGAGTAGAATCATATGAGGTATGTATCTCATCACATGCTGTGGAAATTCTAATAATCATGTATACAATTCAGAACTACCAATTATCCTTTGTGTTGGGTTAATTCAGCTTATAATGCAAAATAGAACTTGTATACAAAAGAAAAACAAATGCAAAAGAAAACAAAAACAACTTACATTTGTTATTATAGAACGGAAGAAAATTATCAATGGAAATCAAATTTATCAACCCATTGAGGTCTGGATTTGGAGTCACACTCAAAATTAAAGTGGAAAACCACACTACAGCCTGATCCAACTTTGATGTAATGTCCTTAAAACAAGTCAAAATGAGGCTCAGTAGTGTGTGTGGCCTCCACGTGCCTGAATGACCTCCCTACAACGCCTGGGCATGCTCCTGATGAGGTGGCGGATGGTCTCCTGAGGGATCTCCTCCCAGACCTGGACTAAAGCATCCGCCAACTCCTGGACAGTCTGTGGTGCAACGTGGCGTTGGTGGATGGAGCGAGACATGATGTCCCAGATGTGCTCAATTGGATTCAGGTCTGGGGAACGGGCGGGCAAGTCCTTAGCATCAATGCCTTCCTCTTGCAGGAACTGCTGACACACTCCAGCCACATGAGGTCTAGCATTGTCTTGCATTAGGAGGAACCCAGGGCCAACCGCACCAGCATATGGTCTCACAAGGGGTCTGAGGATCTCATCTCGGTACCTAATGGCAGTCAGGCTACCTCTGGCGAGCACATGGAGGGCTGTGCGGCCCCCCAAAGAAATGCCACCCCACACCATGACTGACCCACCGCCAAACCGGTCATGCTGGAGGATGTTGCAGGCAGCAGAACGTTCTCCACGGCGTCTCCAGACTCTGTCACGTGCTCAGTGTGAACCTGCTTTCATCTGTGAAGAGCAGAGGGCGCCAGTGGCGATGCCAAACGTCCTGCACGGTGTTGGGCTGTAAGCACAACCCCCACCTGTGGACGTTGGGCCCTCATACCACCCTCATGGAGTCTGTTTCTGACCGTTTGAGCAGACACATGCACATTTGTGGCCTGCTGGAGGTCATTTTGCAGGGCTCTGGCAGTGCTCCTCCTTGCACAAAGGCGGAGGTAGTGGTCCTGCTGCTGGGTTGTTGCCCTCCTACGGCCTCCTCCACGTCTCCTGATGTACTGGCCTGTCTCCTGGTAGCGCCTCCATGCTCTGGACACTACGCTGACAGACACAGCAAACCTTCTTGCCACAGCTCGCATTGATGTGCCATCCTGGATGAGCTGCACTACCTGAGCCACTTGTGTGGGTTGTAGACTCCGTCTCATGCTACCACTAGAGTGAAAGCACCGCCAGCATTCAAAAGTGACCAAAACATCAGCCAGGAAGCATAGGAACTGAGAAGTGGTCTGTGGTCACCACCTTCAGAACCACTCCTTTATTGGGGGTGTCTTGCTAATTGCCTATAATTTCCACCTGTTGTCTATTCCATTTGCACAACAGCATGTGAAATTTATTGTCAATCAGTGTTGCTTCCTAAGAGGACAGTTTGATTTCACAGAAGTGTGATTGACTTGGAGTTACATTGTGTTGTTTAAATGTTCCCTTTATTTTTTTGAGCAGTGTAGTAATAAAAACACATCAACAACAACAAAAACCACATCTACAGGACGGCCATGAATAGGTTGCAAAACAGGCACATTATAAATGAAGTATTATGAATTCCAGCAGATAAAAGTGGGAGTAGGCTAACTGGTGAAACCATGAGGAATTGGAAAATGTAAAAAAAGTTATGTAGTTTCCATCAAAAGCTCAAACACTGACATTTGAATTGCATAATCATCTTAAAAACTAGCCCTACATTTTATTGGCTCAGCGCACACACACACACACACACACACACACACACACACACACACACACACACCTCACCTCACCTCACCATAACACTACAGTGATGAAATAAAGCATGAACTACAGTATTGCAAAAAGTCTCTTGTGAAGTTTTCAACAGAGTTGCTCTACCCGGTGTTAGAACTCTGAACTTAGGCCAAATGCTACAAAAAGATGCCCCATTGTTGGTTCTTAATTGACAGAAATTACCATGTGAGAGCAATAAATTACAAATGTAATCAAAACTGTTGCCTCTACAAACATATTCAGTCAGAACAATTGGGAAGTCTAATGGTCACTTTATGGACACTGTAGTTTTTTCTTATCCGACGCCTAGATATTGAGTTAAGTCGGGGCTAGAAATTGTATACTTTTTTTTCCTAATGACCCAAAATACCAGTATGTGGTTCTCGGTAACGGCCGGACGGCTCACGACGAGAGGGGATTTTCATCGACATTGGTATCATATTGGCTTAGCTGGTATGACGGAGATTTCAATTTAACATTGAGCTTTAATCATAGCTTACAGTGCCTTCAGAAAGTATTCACACCCCTTGACACATTACCCCATAATGTCAAATTGGAATTATGTTTTAGAATATTTTTTACAAATCAGTAAAAAATGAAAATCTGAACTGTCTTGAATCAATAAGTATTCAACCCCGTTGTTATGGCAAGCCTAAATAAGTTGAGGCGTAAACATTTGCAGTCACATAATAAGTTGCATGGACTCACGCTGTGTGCTATAATACCATCAAGCATAGTGGTGGCTGCATCATGTTAATTTTATTTAAAATTGTTTTATTTAACTAGGCAAGTCAGTTAAGAACAAATTCTAATTTACAATGACAGCCTACCCCGGCCAAACCCAGACGAAGCTGGACCAATTGTGCGCCGCAATATGGGAGTCCCAGTCACGGCCGGATGTGATATAGCCCGGATTCGAACCAGACTGGGGAGTTTTTCTGGATAAAAAAGAAACTGAATGGAGCTAAGCACAGGCAAAATCTTAGAAGAAAACCTGGTTCAGTCTGCTTTCCACCAAACACTGAGAGATAAATTAATTCACCTGTCAGCACAAATCTACACTGTAGCTGCTTACCAAGACAACATTGAATGTTCCTGAGTGGCGAGTTACAATTTTGACTTAAATCTGCTTGAAAATCTATGGCAAAACCTGAAAATGGTTGTCTAGCAATGATCAACAACCAATTTGACAGAGCTTGAGTTTTGAAAATAATATAAATGGGTAAATGTTGCACAATCCAGGTGTGGAAAGCTCTTAGAGACTTACCAAGAAAGACTCACATCTGTAATCGCTGCCAAAGGGGATTCTAACATGTATTGACACGGGGATTGAATACTTATCTAATCAAGACATATTAGTGTTTTATTGGTCATTATACGAATGTGAAACCACCCCCCAGATCCATTAGTACATTTTTGTCACTCACCGTAGCCACCATCAGTTAAACCAACATACATTTATAACTGTCACTAGTGTTAGTTTCCTTACATTTATAACTGTCACTAGTGTTAGTTTCCTTACATTTATAACTGTCACTAGTGTTAGTTTCCATACATTTATAACTGTCACTTTAGTGTTAGTTTACTTACATTTATAACTGTCACTTTAGTGTTAGTTTACTTACATTTATAACTGTCACTTTAGTGTTAGTTTCCATGCATTCATAACTGTCACTTTAGTGTTAGTTTCTTTACATTTATAACTGTCACTTTAGTGTTACTTTCCTTACATTTTGTCACGTTCAGGCCTGATATTTATAGGCTGGTGTGTTTAGTTTCGTTTTGGTGTAGGGTTTTTTTGTTCTAGGTGTTGTGTTTCTATGTTGGGGTAATGATTCCCAATTAGAGGCAGCTGAGTGTCGTTACCTCTAATTGGGAACCATATATATGTTTGTAGTTTTCAGAGGGGTTTTGTGGGTTATTGTTTGTGCATAGCTTTGTTGTATGTTTAGTTATGTTTCAACCTTCGTTCGTTTTGTTTTGCCAGATACGTTGATTAATAAAGAATGTATACTGGATACCTCGCTGCGCCTTGGTCTGTCCCTTCAGGAGATCGTGACACATTTATAACAGTCACTTTAGTGTTAGTTTCCTTACATTTATAACTGTCACTTTAGTGTTAGTTTCCATACATATTGCATCGTCAGTTGACCTTTCTATCCTCTGTCACGTTCTTGTGGTTGTTCCTGAGGATCGCTAGAAATAGTGTATCATATTAGGCTAACATATTACAAGTTGGGGACATGTAGCCTATTTCAATCATTATGGAACGCAGACCATAAATAGCAGTTTAAACCTGGAGCACGTTTCACCACGCCTGGACTGTTGTCATTTGGTATTGTATTAGGATCCCCATTAGCTGTTGCGAAAGCAGCAGATACTCTTCCTGGGGTCCACACAAAACATGAAACATGACACAATGCAGAACATTAATAGACAAGAACACCTCAAGGACAGAACTATATACTGTGGCAGACCAGCGATTCCCTTGGATACCGCCACCCGTAGGGGAATGGCCTCGGGATACCGGGTGGCATAATTTACAATCACCAGGATGTACCGGTGTCCTCATGCTGTTTTTACCAGTGGTCCCACTATGTCCATCCGTTCAAAGGGTACCAATGGGCTTCGGAAGTGGGCTTTCGGGGCAGTGAGTTGACACTACGGGCAGCTGCGACAGTAGTGGAACCGGGCGGCGATCCGTTCCCGGGTCTTCTCCATTCCCAGGTGCGCCCCCAACAGGTGGGTGTGGGCCAGCTGAAGAACGGTTCCCACGTACCGTCGAGGCAGCAACAATACCTCTCAAAGTTCCCCCTGTTGGCGCGACACCTGATACAAAAGGTTATTCTTGATTTGGAAATTGGTGTATCGCCAGTCACTCACCCCCGGAAGTAGCTGTCCATCCACCGCTATCACCTGGGCTGCGGCGGCTTTCAAGTTCGGATCCTCCCACTGGGCCGCCCCGAATTGTCCCCTCAGTTGGCCCCGAGCGGGGGTCTCGACTGACCCCTCGATATCGAGGAGGGGGAGGCTGGGCTCCTCCTCCAGGGATTCCCCAGGGGGTTCTGGTTCTGG
This sequence comes from Brachymystax lenok tsinlingensis, assembly GCA_030435695.1. Classification (NCBI taxonomy): domain Eukaryota; kingdom Metazoa; phylum Chordata; class Actinopteri; order Salmoniformes; family Salmonidae; genus Brachymystax; species Brachymystax lenok. The sequence goes on along the minus strand of CM059811.1, from coordinate 9,519,379 downwards.
CACCCCCTCTGACTCCGACTCCGGAGCCGTAGACACCTGCTGGTTAACCGGTTGCTTCCGGGCCGCACAGGCTATTGGTCGTCCCTGTTCTCTTCTTCGGCCAGCTTGTACCTTTTTCCTCAACTCGTGGCCCCATAGGGCCACGAACAGCGGACAATCCTGTCCCACTAGGAGAGGTACCGGCAAATCTGGCAACGCACCTACCATCATCTGGCAGCTCCCTTGTGGCGTCACGATGTTGGTCCACACGGTTGGATACCGCTTTGTGTCACCGTGAACACAGGAAATGGACATCTCCCTACCCCCGTTCGGTCTCCTGGTTCAGTAGGCTCGTGGTTATGAGCGTAACCATACTCCCGGAGTCTAATAGCGCTTCCGTGTCACGTCCGTCAACCTTCACCGGGACCATGGGTGCAGTTGATTTGTGGTGCGCCCAACAGGAGGTGACATAGTTCACGGCGTGACCCACCTCGCCGCCGGGGCTAGCTGATGGCATCGACTCCTCTCGAGCCCTGCCGACTGTCGGTTCAGGGTACACCGCGGTGGGGATGTCCTTCCGTCCCCTGGGACGGGTTGCTGACTTGTCCCGGCTCTGATGCGTCTCCACTGCTTCCAGGAGGCCCTCCAAGGTCTGGGGCGCGCATAAACTTGCTGCACTCATGTCGTGGGGTGGCGCCCGTAAAGAAGCGATCCAGGACCACTTTGTCGAGGATGGAGAGGGTGGATGTCGGTTAGGAGCCATGCCCTGGTGACGCACAGTAGGTCGCTCATCTGGGTTCGGGGGGGACGCGTCGGGTATGAACCTCCAGTCGTGGAACCGTTGAGCCAGGCTGTACCCGTAGTGGCTGAGTATCTCCCGTTTGAGCCCGTCGTAGTTAGCCGCCTGTTCGTCGTTCAGGTCCCAATACGCCATTTGGGCATTCCCAGAGAGGAACGGTGCCAGCAGACTTGCCCCCTTCGGCCTTGGCCATCCTTCCCGTAGCGCTGTCCGTTCAAATGTACAGAGGTATGTTTCAATGTCATCGTCTTCCGTTAGCTTGATTAAAAACTGGTTGGGATGTGATTCAGGAGACGCTCCCCCTTGCAGCTTCCTGACTATCTCAACGAGGCAGACGTTTTGTAGTCGCTGTTTTTCCAGCGTTCGTTCCTGAACCATGAGACCCTCTCCGGGTTACGGTCTTCTGGGCTCCGGGTCTTGCTGTATCCTGTGGGGATCAAAAACTGAACTCACTCCTGTTACTTTGGTCACCGTCCCTCCAACTATACGTCCCTCCAACTTCTGCCCCCCAGTCTCTCTGTGTGCTGCCCTTACTTCTGTCCGTCCCTCCAGCTATACGGGAGTCCTTTCTGCCCCCCAGTCTCTCTGTGTGCTGCCCTTCTGGCAGCTTTATGGGACTTGCACAGCTGGTGAGCAATCAGCCCTTGATTACTCACCAGCTCCCAATCAGACCCAATTAGTCCTGGCCAGAGAGCCCGTCGAGACCTGGCACGTCCAGTAGATGGAGCCATCGCCTCGTGATGTATACTCCATCTGTCACCAGGCCTCGACGAGTCTCCCCCTGGTGGCTGGCCTGCTGTACGCCACAATACATATGTTTTTTTAAAGGCACACGTAGCCTACATATCAATACATACACACAAATTATCTAGGTCAAATAGGGGAGGGCCGTTGAGCCGTGAGATGTTGCTTTATCTGTTTTTTAAAAACAGGTTTGCTGTTCATTTGAGCAATAGGAGATGGAACGGAGTTCCGTGCAATAATGGCTGTATATAATACTGTATGCTTCCTAGAATTTGTTCTTGATTTGGGGACTGTGAAAAGACCCCTGGTGGGATGTCTGGTGGGGTAAGTGTGTGTGTGTAAGTTTACTATGCAAACAATTTGGGATTTTCAACACATTAATGTTTCTTTTAAAAAGAAGTGATGCAGTCAGTCTCTCCTTAACTCTTAGCCAAAAGAGACTGGCATGCATAGTATTTATATCAGCCCTCTGATTACAATGAAGAGCAAGACGTGCCACTCTGTTCTGGGCCAGCTGCAGCTTAATGAGGTCTTTCTTTGCCACACTCGACCACACGACTATACAATAATCAAGATAAGACAAAACTAGAGCCTGCAAGACTTGCTTTGTGAAGTGTGGTGTTAAAAAAGCAGGGCATCATCACAGTTCCATGATTAGCAAGGAGTATTAGGGTACATTTATAGGACTACTGTTCAACCCGTATAATACATGTTACTTACCTTCCAATATTTCATGGATTGAACATTTGAATATGGCAACTTTCAGGAGGAAATCAAACCACTATTTTTCATTCACTAATATATTTTTAGCGTAAAGGATCGCCAAACCAGTTTTTTTCTTATTCATAAATAAAGAATTTTGAAATCTACCAACTGGTGCTGAAAAGGAGACAAATATGTTAACATGGATTTCTCTCATTGAACTGTTCTCTCCAAATATTATAGTGAGTCTGTCGAGAATATTCAAATTAAAGGTACACCGTATTTAAAGGGATGGCTTAAGATAAATCTACTGAAAACCCTTTTGAATTAAAAATCCACGAGAAAATCTGTTTGCCAGCAAGTGAGAGAGGGTTTTCAGCGGTTGAATTACATTTATTCAGCGCTCGCAAGGGAACTGTTACGCATCGCATCTGCATAAGGTAATGTCTGAATACCAACTACTGAATACCAACTACTGAAAAGGCCTACATTTCCTAAGTCTGAATCGGTCCCGAAGCGTGCATCATCTCTGGTGACCAGGGTTGTGCTTAATTCAGATTTTTTTCATTGAGTCCCATTCAACTCATGAGTTGAAATTATAATTGAATTGGCTACACCCCACATTATGTAGAATTTGAGTTTGAGCGACAGGAATCAGAATTTAATTGCGTGCAATTCAAAGAAATTCCACTCAGTCATAGAATATGAGAGTTTCATTGAACGTGACAAGATACCAAAGAATGTATAACTTTTCTCTGGAAACACGGTTTATATACTCTTTTAACCCTAGAATAGCCAATTATATTAGCCATTTAATTACTTCAGCTTGTTTTTGAAGGCTTTACGGGCAACTTGAGCATTAAGTGCATTCTGGGAAATGTAGTATTTTCCCCATATATTTTTTTTTACCTTTATTTTACTAGGCAAGTCAGTTAAGAACAGAATTCTTATTTTCAATGAAGGCCTAGGAACAGTGGGTTAACTGCCAGGGGCAGAACAACAGATTTGTACCTTGTCAACTGGGCTAGGCTACCCTGCCGCCCCAATTGTCCAAAATGTAAGTGATTAATGAAAAATAATAACTTCGAATATTCGCATACAGGTTTTATTTCCCTTGATCGTTCATTTTAAGAGTTTGTCCTGAAAATCCATTGTTTCAACAATATTTCATAAGCATGTATACAACAACATGTTTTACGTACAAGATGTATATTTGTACAGACTACACAGAATAGAAGAGGCATTGGATTTCACTGAATTCAATTATATTTCCTTCAATTCAAATTCTAATTGCAATTATGTATCCTGTTTACTACTGCAATTCAAATCCAATTCAAATTTGAGGCATTCCCAATTCAATTCTGAATTGAGCACAACCCTGCTGGTGACACTTCTCAATGAACCATCACAAAGATGATCTATAGGCTGACTATAGTTAAATCTAATGTGGCCCCTACCACTAGAGATGGTACTTCTATCTAAATGTATATTTAGGTATTTGTCCTTAGTATATGGACGACAAAAACAAAAAAACATGTTTCCCTCTTCCATCACCAAGTCAAGGACAATATGAACTACAGAGTAGCACCTTTATAGTGTCTTTGAAAGAAAAGATAAATGTTTGCTGCATTTTATCTGACATTCCCTTCGTGTTAGTTGACATCATGCAGCTTAGTTGCATTGAAAATGGTCATGCTGCTGCTAAATAGCCTACCAAGTTTTATGAAGATGCTGTGAAATATTAGGTTACGTTTCCGAGTGGCACAGCAGTCCAAGGGAATGGAAAGTACCTTGCCCAACTGGATGAATTCAACTGAAATGTGTCTTCCACATTTAACCCAGCCCCTCTGAATCAGAGAGGTGCGGGGGGCTGCTATAATTGACATCCACATCTTCGGCACCCGGGGAACAGTGGGTTAACGGCCTGGCTCAGGGGCAGAACGACAGATATTTACCTTGTCGGCTCGGGGATTCAATCCAGCAATTTTCCGGTTACTGGCCCAACGCTCTAACCACTAGGCTACCTGCCGTCTAAGGCACTGCATCTCAGTGCAAGAGGCGTCACTACAGACCCTGGTTCGAATCCAGGCTATATCACACCCGGATGTTATTGGGAGTCCGTTAGGGCGGCGCACAATTGGCCCAGCGTCGTCCGGGTTTGGCCGTCATTGTAATAAAGAATTTGTTCTTAACTGACTTGCCTAGTTAAATAAAAGGTTACAGTTCCCTCCACTAATATTGGCACCCTTGGTAAATATGAGCAAAACAGGCTGTTAAAATGTTTTCTTTGCTCTTTATTCTCTTGGTTTTTCATTCAAAATATTCACAAAAATCAAACCTTTAATTTAAGTAAAATTATTGAAAAAAATAAACGTGAAATAAATATTTTTCTCCAAAACGTGTGCCACAATTATTGGCACCCCTAGAAATTCTTATGAGTAAAATCTAACTGAAGTATATTCCCATTCGTATTTTACATTTTTAAGTTCAGCTGAGTGATTAGGAACACTTAAGTGGTAATCCATGACTTCCTGTTTCACTGGGGTATACATATGAGGTGACACACAGGCCAAGTTCCCAAGGTCACCCATCACTATGGGAACGACCCGAGCATGCAGTAACGATGTGCAACAAAAGGTTGTTGAGCTGCACAAATTAGGAAATGGCTATGAGAAAATAGCTCAACGGTTGAAAATGCCCATTTCCACTATCAGAGCAAAAATTAAGAAGTTTAAAGCAACTGGAGATGTTAACAATCGTCCTGGAAGAGGACGTGTGTCTATATTGATCCCACGCAGTGAGGAAGATGGCCAAAAAAACTCTAAGGATCACAGCTGGGGAATTGCAGACGTTAGTTGGGTCTTGGGGTCAGAAAGTCTCCAAAACTAGGACCATCTACATAACCACAAGTTGTTTGGGAGGGTGGCCATAAAAAAAAGCCTTTGCTGTCATCAAACAACAAACTCAAGTGCCTACAGTTTGCTAAATGTTACTGGAACTTTCAATGGGATCGGGTTCTATGGTCAGATGAGACCTAAATAGAGCTTTTTGGAAACAAACACCAGAGGTGGGTTTGGTGTAGACAGAAAGATCACCGTGCAGAAAAGCACCTCATTCCCACTGTGAAGTATGGTGGTGGATCTTTTATGTTGTGGGGCTGTTTTTCTTCCAAAGGCCCTGGACAACTTGTTAGGATACATGGTATCATGGACTCCATCAAGCACCAGCAGATATTACATAAAAACCTGACTGTCTCTGCTCTGCTAGGAAGCTTAAACTGGGCCGTGGTTGGATCTTCCATCAGGACAATGAACCAAAGCACACCTCAAAATCAACACAAAAATGGTTCACTGACCACAGAATCAAGGTTTTGCCATGTCCATCCCAGTCCCCTAACCTAAATCCCATAGAAAACCTGTGGGATGAGCTGCGGAGGACAGTCCACAAGCATGGACCTCGGAATCTGAAGGATCTGGAGAGATTCTGTATGGAGGAATGGTCTCAAGATCTCTTCTAAAAATGTATGAAATAAAACATTTTCCTCATCAATCTACACACAATAACCCATAATGACAAAGCAAAAACAGGTTTTTATAGATACATTTAATCCCTTTTAGAATAATGCTGTAATGTAACAAAATGTGTAAAGAGTCAAGGGGTCTGAATACTTTCAGAATGCACTGTATGATATAAAAGAAGCAGCAAAGAATACATACAGAACTGTGAGGTGGAAATTCTACCCTTAATCAATAATGAGGAGAGGCTAAATCAATAATAAAGGTATTACTTTCATTAAAAGACTTGTTACAACAAGGAGGCTGGTCGCCCCACCCCCGCAGGTGGTGGAGGGAGAGCCCCCAGAGTGGAGTTAACTTCTGGGTTATATACTATCTCAGGATAGGTCAGGATAGGTGCAACCTCAGAGATGATGTACAATGGTTCTAAACACCAAGCCCACACATCCTGTGCCAGGACCTCGGGCCCCAAATACAAATCATTTGTTGTTTTGTTCAGTACTAAGAATTTAGGACATTTGTTGTTACTTAGTTTCCACCTTGAACTAGGGGAGGGAACAATCTCCCCCTCCGAGGTGGTGACTGACGCACAGACACTGTGGAGACAAGTGATTGGTTTCCCCATTACTCACGCCATCCCTTCACATGGTTTGCAATAAAGACACACAGTTCACATATGGAAACAATGTTTCCTTCGGACCTCCTTTGCCATACTCCCTGCTGATATTCTGCATAGCAACAGGGACATGTGGTAGATAAGCCTGACATCTCCCCTCTCTGGACCCCAGGTGACTGAGGACCATTTGAGGGAGGAAGTACAGACATTCTAATAACAAGAGTTAACAGTTCAATCATATAAGCTTATTCTGCAGATTAAACATCTTAATTATCTTTGTTACTTAGTTTACATGAGTTAGATAAAGAAAAGGCCAATGCCTAGGCTTAAAGAAGGATATTTTAGTACACAAGCATTAGTAGGGTTTAACAGAACATTTCCCTCACAACTGTGCAAAATCTCCATGATCTAAAGTCAAACATTTGTCCTTCTAACAATCTCTAAACACAGAATAGCCCTGGTATATTGGCCATATATCACAAACTCCTGAGGTGCCTTATTGCTATTATAAACTGGTTACCAACGTAATTAGAGTGTTGCGTCGAGCCTAAGAACAGCCCTTTGCCGTGGTATATTGGCCATATACCACACCTCCTTGGGCCTTATTGCTTAAATAATAAACTGGTCCACTTTGGTCCTTTAATACACATGATGAAATAAGTTCCACTTTGGTCCTTTAATGCACATGATGAAATAAGACTGAAGTATTGTCAAACATCTTGTGATGTTAAAAGGTACATTGGTGAATCACAGTGTACGCTGTTCTAGCAACCACAAGGACGCCTGGCGTTATACATTCAAGGTGGCATTCCTTGGGTAGACAAAGCAGGTTGACTGGCAGGTGTACCCATGGGGAAAATGCACAATATTAGTATAGACAACAGCTTCACAATCAGATCACGTCTTCGTAAGACGTGTGCTACATAAATACATTTTGATTGGATTTCGACTCGTTCCCAGGGGCCTGGGGGGTGCTTCACTACCCCACACCCCCTCTTGAGAATTCGTTTTCCCTGAGTGTAATAAACAAAGTTCCAGATATCACAGTATAGCATATCAAGTAAAGTGCATTACACTCAGATTAGAGTAAATAGTAGCTTCATAGGCGGTCCAAATTAACAGTTAAGTAACAGTAATGCTATCAACTAGTTTCCTGGGGGTGCTACACTACCTCATCCTGAGATTTAATCGCCCCTGGAAATAGGTCGGTCCTTCCGGGGCATTGGGGGCCGGGCCAGGAGTAGAGGGAAGTCCATTAGTAGCTTTGGGTGGAAGTCCTTCTGGGGCTTTGGGGCCAAGGCCTGGGGTAACAGAACATCAACCGGTGGCATTGGGGGCTTGGCCTGGTGCAGAACGAGGTCCTTCCGGAGCTCTGATGACAGGGGCCAAATCAGATGAAAAATAAACACGTGGCCCTGTCCCACTCTTGTCTGCCTCCATTTCAGACTTATGCTCCCTATCCTGTTCCACGTGGACAGGTGGATCATTCACCCCTTGCTCCGGCATCACGACTAACAGGGGCAAACCCTCATCATTAGGATCAGCAGGACTTTCTTGGTGCTCTTCTGGAATCGTAACTATTGATCCCACTTCTAGGCTGTAACAGGATTGAAATCTTGAACAAATCCATTGGAACCACTCAGATTCTTTGCCATAAAAAAAAATGACCAAACAACATATGGTCACCACCAAAACCGCTACAACCACTTTATAACTGGTACATGTTCCAGCCTCCTCTGATTGCTTTTCTTCAACTTTGGGACTGACAGTGAGATTGAAAGAGTCTGGATGTCCTCTCTTTCTCGCCATAGGCTGAGACAGAGAGGTGATGAAGACCTGGTATACCCCCTGATCAGAGGGGCGCAAGGCAGTGATGGTGATGGAAAGGTCTCCGTGTTGGGAACGATCCAAGGATACAGATGCCCTGTCCTTAAACCCATGACCGAAGACAAACTTCCCTGCCGTGACGTTCAGCACAGTCTCTCCATCCTTTTCCCAATAGATGTCAGGAGTTTGTTTACCGGTTAAGGCATGGAAGGTAAGTGTCACATTTTCTCCAACATGAGCAGCTTTTTTAATGGAGTCAAAAACCACTAGCTCAACATCCTGTGGACGTTGTTCACTGTTGCAGTAACACTCATACCATCCATTGTCGTTAAATTCAACAGTGGTGATGCTGAGATCGAGGTCTCGTTCTCCGCGTCTAACCCGGTCCTTAAAGCGCTCTCCTGGTGTGAGTCCGCCAGTTCCTTGATCAAAATGAGCGACCAATGTGGAAACTAGAAAGTGTCGTGGTTCAATCATCTGACGATGTTTCCATTCGACGGCCCCCTCGCAGGATCCAGTGAAGCGGAGTGTGACAGGACCATTCACAAACACTTCAATTGTTTGAGGCGAGTTGGATTCTGCACTGTAATATAATACATGGAGGAAACAAGCAACAAACCTTTTCGCTAAAAACCTATTCATGGTTGTGCTGTATCTGGTGCTCAAGCTAGGCTTCAAAACCCTCTGCTGTTGTAGCGGTAACAGTTCGCAATTAGTTAGCTCAGCTAGCTTCACACTCAGCTGTACGTCGGACTTTTTAAAACTACTCCGAAGAAATTATGGATTTACGAAATAGCTTAAATGAATCCTGCAAGTTTATATGTTAAATATGCTTACAAAGTTTTGCAAAACTAGCTATGCGGCTCACGTGCGTTGCCCAGACCGGCCGGTGTTTGTTGACGTTTCCGTTTACGGGTACGTCACACCCCAGGTGACAAGGTAACGTGCACAATATTAGGCTGGGTTTCTGTACAGCACTCTGTGACATCAGCTGATGTAAGGGGGGCTTTATAAATAAATTTGATTTGATATTAGAAGATAAAAGTTTATTGCATATACTTCCTCTTCACTCGCTGTATGTGTGACAACATTCATTTCCGGTGGCACATGGTCTAACCGTATCCTTTAATTAGCACTGCACAGGCGATAGGCCAACACAAATTCTACTACTCAAAACAGTTTTATCTCTTGTATATTTTTAAGCCTTAAAGTGGGGCATCGGCTAGCTCTTCCACACCTGTCTTCATGCGTTCCTCCATTTCCATGTGGGCTCATTCACCTCGCTGATTTCTAACAGCCGCTCGATTATAATCAGACTATTGGGGCTCCTCTAGGAGGCCTCGGATTATCTAGAAGGCATTGAGTGTGACGATTCCATTTACTGGTTGCTACGACCATAGGGAGATCTCAGAAAACGTACAAATCTGACACTGTCTACATGATTACCAATAGCAAACCCTGCTAAGAGTTTTACAAACCCTCCTACAATTATAAGCACCAATTTCAATGTTGTTGACCGGCACTCTTCTTGAACAATGAGAGTGACAGCATCTGGTGTACCCCTCTCTTTAGAGCCAAAGAAGCAGTGGTAGGTCCCCGGATCTGACAGGTTTAAGATAGGGTGATGGAAAGGTCTTCCTGTCGGTAAGCATCTTTGGACACAGATACCCTGTTCTCAAACCCAAGGTCATAAATCAAATGATGTCCCTTGACAGACAAAACGTTCTCTTCATCTCTTTTCCAATAGACGAATACCTCACTGTTAGGAGTATGTTTTTTTGGTTAAGCCGTAGCAGTTTAGTTTAGAATTAGGTCCAACATGAGTAGGTTGGCCTTCCACAATGGGGACTATTTCTACATCTTCTTGACTCTTACCACCGTGACACTCAAACCATCCCATGTCATTAAATACAACAGAGGTGATGGTGAGATCGAGGGTTGTATCCCCGCGTTTAACCCAGTTCTCAAAGCCCATTCCAGGTGTGAATACCAAAGGCCGTTGATCAAGTTTAGCGACCAATGTGGTAGGCCTAATTTCTCCTGATGCAGTCTTCTGGCGATTCATCCATTCAATGATATGACCATTGCATGATCCAGAGAAGGGGAGTGTAACAGTGTCATTCAAATATGCTGTCATACTGATAGGAAGAGAAGTTGAGGATGATTTTGTAATAAGGAGTAGGAAAACAAAGATTCCAGCTGCCTTCTAAGTCATGGTTGTTACCTCCCTGGCAGTGCACAATACAAGGCTCTTATGAAGGCGTCCGGAATGTAAGCCTGTTTGTTTGTCCCGTGAATAAACTCAGATCTATGCAGCCAGACACAGACTTATTTTCCTTGATTTAAATGTCCTGGGGTAAGGAATGCTTCTTTTGGATTGTTCAATATATGACAGACTTTTATTTCAACTGAATGTTGTTATTAGCTTTTGTTCCCATGAACAAATTGACCAATACGGTCACAATTGTCATTTTGTTAAATCTTTATTTAACTTGGCAAGTCAGTTAAGAACCAATTCTTATTTTCAATGAAGGCCTTAGGCACAGTGGGTTAACTGCCTTGTTCAGAGGCAGAATATCTGATTTTTTACCTTGTCAGCTCGGGGATTTGAACTCAACGCTGAAAAACAAAATGTTCTAAATAATATTATTTTATTTTATTTTACCTTTAATGAAACTAACATGGTAAAATAGAGATACAAATATATATTTTCCAAGAGAGAAATTATTCGAATTCCTTGAATAAATGTGAAAATGTATTCTTACACATCTAAATGATTTAACTCTTTGAACCCATGTGTGTAGGGCTATCATCACCACACACTGTGGGCAAAACCATGTTTGGTTCTCTGTTTGTTGTTTTGTGTGAGTTTTATGTTGAAGAATAACAATGAGGTATCCATCATTTGATGTGAAATGGAAACTGTAATAAATCGTGTATAACATCAATTCTAAACCAATCATCTTTGAAGTATTTTTGTGTTCTCCCCCTCCCCTGTATTCAAATAAAACAGTTTGTTAGACAGTTCCTAAGCCTTGCAAAGTAGATTCTACTGGTAAACTAGCCTACTACATAGTAAATGTATATGGCCTTTCAATATATTTATTTAACCATGTCAGCCTAGTGATCGAGGACACGAGGAAAGGAAGTAAGCCACTTTACAAGAACAAACTCAAGTGTTCAAGATGGGCACCAAAGATGGTGGATAAATAAAGATGATTCACTCTCGCCGTTTACTATTTAAAAAAAAATTCAGTTCCGGTCTACTTAACGCCCGAGGTGACAATAGCTGCTGGGTCTGGTCTACTTAAAGGATTGACTTTCATTGAACCAGAAAAGAAAAAAAAAACAGCAAGTGGGGTGTCTCGCTTTTACTGCTCTTCAGTAGCACGCCCAACCTCGACGCGACGAGGGAGGGAGTAGAAAGTCTTTCCCAACATGGCAACGACCATAGACAGCAGCAATGCCGTACAGGCGACAAGCAAAAAACATCTCGGGATCCCCGAAGCAATATTTGTGGTCGGTAAAATATGAATTATATACAGTGTGTCGCTTATAACGTTACTTTGTGAAATAAGGCTCTCAACAAAAATATATATTCGCCGTTGTCCAGCCTCTGTGCTAGCCTGCCACTAATGCTAACGCTAGGTAGCTAACGTTATCTAGCAAAGTGGTGCTATGTTCATTTCCATCCTTTTAGGGAAATAACGCCGACGAAGCCCATTAGCCGGCCTGGCTACCTATCCCATTTCTCCTGTCATTTAAATAATGCAATGAAACAGTCGTCTAACGTTAACCGACTTGTATGTCACGATGGGTTTAGTGTGAGAATGACTCGTCTGATATAACGTTAGCTATCTTAGCTGATATTAACGTTACTTTTGTCAACCGTTGTAGGAGGATGTCGAGTCGTTCATGAAGCAGCCGGGCAACGACACCGCAGACGCCGTGCTGAGGAAACTGGATGAGCAGTACCAGAAATACAAATACATGGAGCTCAACTTGGCGCAGAAGAAACAAAGGTAGGCCCCACGGTGTGAGGATGTATGCACTCATTACTGCAAGTCGCTCTGGATGATAATAATAGATTTTTTTACCTTTTATTTAACTAGGCAAGTCAGTTAAGAACAAATTCTTATTTACAATGACGGCCATCAAGAGTACTCATTAAATTGTTGCTAATTTGTTGTTGTACTAAATTATCCTCAGGTTACTTTTGTTTACATTGTGAACAGTCACCGTGGTCGCGTTTGTATTTTTAATTTATAAAATGCATAAGAAATATCTTTCTACGTTTTGTAAATGCCCATCTAAAATGCTTCTTATTGTAAGTTCTCCTCGGCATCAGACTAACTTTGTGCTTCAGTTGCACTTCTCCACTCAGATGCGTATTCACAGATGGGCATCAGCAGACAGCTCTCTGACAGATGTGTAGCCTACTTTTCACTGGTAAAATGCAAGATTAGCCTCAAGCAAAACATTAGGAAATGTAGCTGGCTACATTCTTTCCATGAGAAACATTTAGTAATATGATTGGTTTTGCAAAATGACCTTGCTTTTTCAGTGTAAACTCATTTACTTGTGTGCCTGCCAGCCAAATAACGTTGTCTTCTGTTGCACTAATGTATTTAATGTGAAGGAAAACTATAGTTGCACAATCATGATCACTCTATTGAAGCAAAAAAAAACACTGACTTTCAATATATAATGCTGGTGAAATGGTTTAACGCGATATTTTGATGGTCTGCGTTATGAAAAGGCAGGTTTTCTGAACTCAACGCAACCCCGGAGTCAATGTAGCTAGCTAGAGTATCTGCTAGCTAGGAGTAGCTTCTTGACTACATACATCTTGGTAAAATAACCAGTGGTGTATAGTCGAGGCCATATGCAACCAAAATCAACTTTACTTCTCATTCTTACACAGGTGCACCTTGTGCTGGTGGACAATATAAGGCCACTAGAATGTGCAGTTTTCTCACACAATGCCACAGATCTGTCAAGTTTTTAGTGGCATGCTGACTGCAGGAATGTCCACCAGAGCTGTTGCAAGAGAAATGAATGTTAATTTCTCTACCATAAGCCGCCTACAACGTCGTTTTAGAGAATTTGGCTATACGTCCAACCGGCCTCACAATCACAGACCATGTGTGGGCGAGCGGTTTGCTGATGTCAACATTGTGAACAGAGTGCCCCATGGTGGCGGTGGGGGTATGGGCAGGCATAAGCTTCGGACAACGAACACAATTGCATTTTATTGATGGCAATTTGAATGCACAGCGAAACCGTGACGAGGTCCTGAGGGCCATTGTCGTGCCGTTCATCCGCCGGCATCACCTCATGTTTCACCATGATAATGCACGGCCCCATGTTGCATGGATCTGTACACAATTCCTGGATGCTGAAAATGTCATAAATTAGGCATAAATTCCTACATCTGAGTCGCCCACTATAGGCATACTCTCTAACTTTCATTTTACTTAAATAAAACGGCAGTCTCTATCAGTCAACAGTCTCTCGTGCGCGCTCTCTCTCGTGCGTACGCTCTCTCGCAGCGGCATGCAAGGAGTGAGGGAATGGTGCCGAAGCATGAAATCGGGATGTAGCCTATGATATGCAGCCCCGGCCAGGCTACAGTTTTATTTATCTGTTTTAAAAAAATATAGATTTTATCAGCCAATACCCGGCAATTAGCGGCTAAAGGAAACCCTGAGATGTAATACCATGATTCTAATTCTTCTTCTATGGTGTTTCTCGCTGTGATACTCAGGTTGAAAAGTCAGATCCCACAGATCAAGCAGACTCTAGAAATCCTACGACACATGCAGAAGAAAAAGGTAAACAAATATGTGGTTTTTACTTACTTTGTCTCCTCCTCAGACCTTGCCAGCCGGTCCCCGTTTTCTCCCTCCTCCTCCTCGGCCCTAACTGTTCAATGTTTGCAGACCTGTAAGCAATATGGTGGAAACTACGCTGCTTATCCAGAGCCTTTTAGAGGGGTAGGGACTGAGGACAGGAAACCACTGTAGAGTATTGGGATTCACCATGTGTCCCGCTCCTCTCGTCCAATAGGAAACTACAGATCCGATGGAGACACACTTCCTATTGGCTGACAATGTTTACTGCAAGGCGTCAGTCCCGCCCACCGACAAAGTGTGCCTGTGGCTAGGGGTGAGTACTTTGGTATTGATCCTCCTGTGCATGTATATCCAAAGTGATCAAATTAAGGCTAGATGGAGCCTTGTTAGGGACAATTCCTAGTTTCTCCTAGGAAGAAACCATTAAGCAAGCAATAGTAAAAACTACAATATACTTTCTTCCCTCCATCCCCTCTCCCAGGCCAATGTGATGTTGGAGTATGACATCGACGAGGCCCAGTCTCTTCTGGAGAAGAACCTAGCGACCGCATCACGCAACCTGGACTCCCTGGAGGAAGACCTGGACTTCCTTAGAGACCAGTTCACCACCACCGAAGTCAGTATCCTTACGCCTAAATATAGGCCCACTCAGCCCAGGGACTATGGGTGAACAGGCTCGGAGGCTGGAGAAGTATGTGATGCTGCCAAAAGTGTTCTGAAGTTCAAAAGTTCTACCAGTGCAGGGGTAGAACAAAAATGTGTCTGTCTGGTGGTCCGCCAAGAGAGTTGGGAGACGTGAACTGTATCCTGAAACCAGCATATAGGCCTAGGGAGTATGGGTTAATGGGCCCGTAGGCAGCATGGGTTAATGGGCCCGTAGGCAGCATGGGTTAATGGGCCCGTAGGCAGCATGGGTTAATGGGCCCGCAGGCAGCATGGGTTAATGGGCCCGCAGGCAGCATGGGTTAATGGGCCCGCAGGCAGCATGGGTTAATGGGCCATAGGCCCATTACCCAACTGGTGAATTATCACCAAATATATATTAGTCTGTGATATTAGCGCACATAAAGATTTTTGGCAAATTAATCTATATTTAACAAAAAATATTGACCTATTTTTAACACACACAAAAAACAACAATAGTCTAATTGTCAACCCAAAATGTATGACGATCACTGGATCAGGTTGCAGTGCACATCAAAATATCTTCAATCATGCATTCCTGCCTAGATGAAACAAGTTATTTGAATACCATCTCAGTAGTCAATTGCACTTCTTTGCTAAAGCACTGTGAACGGCATTCGAAGATGATTAGCCTACTCTTTTTTTTTTTTTTTTTGTGTGTATATATGTATAGGTGACGGTGTGAAAAAAGATGGGAATATTAGCCAGTTTGTGATGCACGCAGACCTCAATTGGTATTAAATTGCATTTCAAGTGGCATTAAAAAAGGTCTTAAGTCTTAAATTCAACCTGATGGAACCTACAGATACCCTGAGTGAATAAAGCTGTGATACAATGTTCTCTGTGTGTCAGGGATGTTAAACTGGTCTTTGGGTGCTGCCTTGTCTTGTGGTTTTACGACTTGAGGCAGTTTATGGTCTGGCATGGCAGAGTTACTGGTCCAGGTGTGGCAGACAGGTGTGTCAAAGCAGGGAAAGTAGGGTTGTGTTCAGTAGACATGAACCAGGAGAAAATAACATTTTGAAACTGAGTTACATACTTCGTGTTGACAATTGGATCTTTTTTAAACTGTTGGTAAGTACTGTTGTTTTGATAGACTGGTAACGACAGTGTTTACAGTGCTTCTGAAAATACTAGACAAAAATGTGTGTAATCCTTAACCCATCGCCTCCCTCAGACATGGCACGAGTCTACAACTTTGACGTTAAGAAGAGGAGCAAGGACAACCTCCTTAAATCAGTCAAGATGTCTTGAGAGAGGGGACCCCCCACACAATAAATACCCCCTAGTAACCTGCCCCAGCAACCGCCAACCTGCCCCAACTCCATGTTCACATCTCTAGTCTCTACAACATGTTTGCGACCTAAATGGCACCCTATTCCATATTTAGTGCACTACTCTTAACCAGGGCCCATAGGGTAGTGCACTACATTTAACCAGGGCCCATAGGGTAGTGCACTACATTTAACCAGAGTCCATAGGGCTCTGGTCAAAAGCAGTGCACCACAGGAGGTTGGTGGCACCTTAATTGGGGAGGACGGGCTCGTGGTCATGGCTGGAGCGTAATACTCCGTTCCAGCCATTATTATGAGCCATCCTCCCCTCAGCAGCCTCCACTGCAGTGCACTGTATAGGGAGTAGGATACCATTTGGGATGTGGACCAAGCGTTATTCTATTGATTTGTTACTTTTTAAAGTATTTTTTCAAGTAAAAAAAGACAAAACAAAAGTTACTACGGCAGTTTTTTGTATTCTTTTATTACGATTTATTAAGCACTAATATTTTTTTATCCCCCTGCTTAGTCTTTAGGTTGTCACTGTCCTACATTTCTTCCTCCTCTCGTTGTGTTTTCTTCCATTTAAGTTGTCGAGTACTGCTTCTTCTTCCAAACTCTTACTGTCGTTGATCTTTGCTATGTACTCGTTTGGGGCCTTAGTTTGCTTTCAGAACACACCCCGCTATTACATTACCCATAATCCTCACTGGGCAGGAAATGGGAGTGGAGGAGCATCTCACTAGTTCAAGCTGACACTTTCCTGTGATATGAGAATGTTTAAATGTCGAGCCCACTCTGTTGTCGGTTCCGTCCCTCACTCCTAGTCCCCCAACTGCATCCGAAATGGCACCTTATTCCCCGAAGTAGTGCACTACGTAGTGAATAGGCTGTCATTTCAGATGTAGCTCTTCTGCTGCCTGCCTGTCTGTTTTTATTATTTTATTTTCCTCCTGTCTTCCTTCCTCCTCTTTCTATATGTCACATTGTATTCATTAGAATACTTGAGTGGAAAAAAAGAAATGACAAACCCCCAAACAATGAAAGTTTTGGGAAAGACAAATGGACCTGCTGGTCCTGTGTTCTACTTGTGATCTGTGTTTGGTGCCAGTCAGTGTCTGCTCTTGCTAATTCCTTACGGAATAGTCATGCAACAATAGCTATCAGTGGTAGGCTATGTTTCCACCAACTGGACCTGCTGCGTATAAAAAAACAATGCGTGATGATGGTGCACACAATACATTTTTGGTTAAGTTTTCATGCACTGAATAAAAATAATCGAAACTTTGATTTTGCGTTTTCAACTCGACCGATAGTTTTGTCACAAACCTGTTGTGTTAAAAAGCAAATGTTCCTATTCTGGGTTTGGCACCTGCGCTCCAGCCAACAGCTCGCAGGTAGTGTAGTGGTGTTTATTAGGATCCCCATTAGCTACTGCACATGCAGCAGCTACTCTTCCTGGGGTCCACATAAAACATACAAACTACAGAACAGTAACAGACTAGAACACAAGATATTACATTAATTTAAAAAGAGTTGTATATATTGGAAGACAGACACCAAGAGAGAGACATATCTACACTGAGCAAAAATATGAATGTGACATGCAGCAATTTTAAAATATTTTACTGAGTTAGTTCATATAAGGAAATCAGTCAATTTAAATTCATTAGGCCTTAATCTATGGATTTCACATGACTGGGAATACAGATATGCATCTGATGGTCACAAATACCTTAAAAGGTAGGGGTGTGGATCTGAAAACCAGTCAGTATCTGGTGTGACCACTATTTGCCTCATACAGCGCGTCACATGTCCTTCCCATAGAGTTGATCAGGTTCTTGATTGGGATCTGTAGAATGTTGTCCCTGGATATTGGCGGGAACTGGAACATGCTGTCGTACACGCCGGCCCAGAGCATCCCAAACATGCTCAATAGGTAACATGTCTGGTGAGTATGCAGGCCATGGAAGAACTGGGACATTTTCAGCTTCCAGGAATTGTGTACAGATCCTTGCGACATGGGGCTGTGTATTATCATGCTGAAACGTGAGGTGATGGCAGCGGATTAATAAAATGCAATTCGGTTAAACACACAACACAGCTGTATGTGACCAGGCGAAAAAACCTTTCCAAGCCAAACCGCTACACACAGCCTACGTCGTCGTCACCATATTAGCTAATAGAACTAGCGCATTAGCAAACCGCTTCATGCAGTAATGTTAGTGTTACTGTGTTCCCTATGAGGGGTTAACCCATGTGATCTGAACTGAAGCCTATGTGCGTAAAGGGCTGAATAGGATTAGGAAAGTAGCACGGGACTCACCGCTATGAATGAAATGGGGAGCTTTAGAGAGTTTGACCTGATCTAGCCATTTGGATAATTCCTTTATACCCTAGTTTTTTTTCTTCTGGCAATTATTAATTTCTCCATTGTCGGCAGGTAGCCTAGTGGTTAGAGCGTTGGGCCAGTAACCGAAAGGTTGCTGATCGAATCCCCGAGGTGACAAGGTAAAAATCTGTCGTTCTGCCCCAGAGCAAGGCAGTTAACCCACTGTTCCCCGGGCGCCAAAAACGTGGATGTCGATTAAGGCAGCCCCCGCACCTCTCTGATTCAGAGTGGTTCGGTTAAATGCGGAAGTCACATTTCAGTTGAATGCATTCATTTGGACAACTGAATAGTTATCCCCATTTCCCTTTCTAAATGCTGGGGTGTCAAACTCATTCCATGCATATATTTGTTTCCTTTTAAGTAAGACCTAGACAAACAGGTGAGGGAAGTTCCTTACTAATCAGTGGAGGAGAGAAAACCACCTCTGGTCTGGGTATAACTAGACCCCCCCCCCAGCCTATTTGCCTTGTTTTGCCATCTAGTGGTTGGTTTCTGGCACTGCAATGAGTAACCCATTATGATGTCACTACATCATTTTACCCAAACACAGGGGTGCTACATTGTAAGACACAGAGCAAAACTGTTTTTTAACGGTCACATTTTTTTATTATTTTTTTTTAGTACATTTCAAGTTGTTCTGATAGAATAGTAGTGGCCCAGAAAGTTCCATAGATGTTGAATTGAATGAACAGTAGTTACATGGTATTGTACAGCTTGGAGATAAAGAGAAGAAGATGAGTCAAAGATCCCATCGAGTAAAATGAAAAGATTCATCCTGGGTCATATTCATTAGGGCACAACGTAGCAAAACAGAGAGGGTAGTTGGTTCCCTCTGTTTCAGTCTGTTGTCCTTCTGTTTGGTGCCCAATGAATACGACCCTAGTAATGCTGTACATTGATGGTCTACTTGCGTGTTATATTGTTGATGAGCAACAGCTAGCCTGGTATCCAACTGATTTCCAAACACTTCTCTTTTGTTTCCCTTCATTATGTCTGGTTTCATCAGGCAAAGCAACTGCTTGTCCACCTTCAGTAGCCGACGTTGTCGAATGCCACAGGTAGAAATACCATGAATAGAGCTGACGTGGGACATTCTATATGCCACAGAGCATATTTCTATCTGAACTTTCCAAAACGTTGCTGAACTGCTTGTGTGTGACATAGTAGATAGAAGTTGCCTCTAAGAACTGATACAAGATCAGGTGTCTTTCTTTAGTCTACTGGTAAAGGTTAGTGCTGGGGGTTCTGGTAATCTGATCCTAGATCTGTGGTTAGAGACCTTACTCCTACATAGTGTCTTATTAGGTGATGAGGAGCAACTGATACAAACTCGTTAAACCCTCTGATACTAGTGTCAAAGTAGTCTAGACAGACTACTCTGATACAGTATAAGCTTTGGAGGAGATTTGAAGTGTGTGGAGATTGGTGAAGCCACCGTTGTTCAGTTAAGAGCACTGAATAGAATTCTACTCTGTTCTAATTCGATGGGTGGAACATCATGATGTCCAAGATTCTATTCTAGAACCAGAATGTCCACGAAACTGGGAAAAGCACATAGTAATCCAAAGAAGTCCATTCTTGATCCAAGTCGTAAAGGAGTGAAGTCACATGCTTCATGGGATATCCCTTGTCAAGACTCTGCAAAATGGTCCCAGATTAATCATTTTGAGAACGTTTACCATCCACTCTTCCTTGTCAAGGGTAATCCTACATGATAGATGTACACAGTCAGCCCAGGTCCCCTGGCCCTTAAATGTTAGATTGACATACGATAATGCTACACTCTTTGGAAAAGGTGGATGATAGCAGTTCATCTTTGCAGTTATTACACAAATCAAGTAGATGAAAGATTGCCCTAGAGAATCAGTAGTAAACACTCACCCATTCAGAGGAAAGCAATGGTGCTTCTCCTAACCAAAACAAATAACCTTATCAGATTATGAACAAAATCTTATTTCAATCTCATCACTCAGAGTAGAGACAAAGGAATCATAGTTTTGGATTAGGATTCTCTGATATAAATAATTCCCTTGTAGCGCCTGCTGTGAAAGAGATTGACCTTGAACACAGTGGCTACAAAACATCTTGAACTGAAAATAAAATGTAGGACGCCATTTGTTACAATGCAGCAGGTTCTGTCCCTCCTCCTATTGTGCACAAACCATTTCATGTTTCAGTTACCAAACCAGAAAGGTTATTGTTACATCGTCTTAGTTATTAACAAGAACAAAATGTGATTTTTATTTTTGGAATGAATGTCCTTAATTCTATACTGATTGAGATATTGAATGCACATGTCTGTTGCCATACTTGTTGTATCTCTAGAGTTAACTGTAATTTAGATGTCCGCAGGTGTGGAATTCTAGGTATTGTAGTGTTTTTAGAGTATGGTCTCCTAGCTGTCTCTCCACTGTTACCATGGGTTCCTCAGCTAGATTCCAGAATTACTAGGAGGCCAAGTTCCAGAGTCATTCTGAGTCATTGTTCAAACGGCTTAAAATAAATAGTCCTTCTCTGTTGTCAGTTTGACCCTCCTCAGGGATTTTGATTCTTGCAAAGGGGACAGATAATGTTCAGGTAATGTACCGGTACTCAGGGATGCCTAATATCCCCTTATAGTCCACCTTTACTGGGTCGTATTCATTAGTGCATACCATAAAAAAAACTTTCGCTAAAACAAAACAAGAGTTTCTTTTTGGTTCCGGTAGTCCCTTCCTGTTTTGTCCATTTCCTCCGTTTGACGTCAAGTGAATACATTCCTGCAGTCACTTTGCCCACCTGTACTGTTAGTCAAACAGTTGTTCCCTTACATCCCTGTCCAAAGGGTCCATAAAGTCCATTATGGTGTTGGATAAGGATTGTACAGTGGTAGTTGGATGAAGTGGGGGGTAGAGAACCACAGAGTTTGAGACTAGATATAGTTTCCTTTTGGGGGGAAGGGAAAGACCGAGAGCCCCCTCCATCTTAGTCTCCTTTAAACTGAGTCAAATAGAATGTAGTTTTAGCCAAACCTTGGTTTGCCCAACCATGGTGTGAGATGCTTTCTGGCTGTATAAATTGTGTTATGCGATTGCATATTGGAAGAAAAGAGATGGGGAAACCAGGCAGGGATCTATCCTACATGGCCAAAAGTCCGTGGACACCTGCTAGTCGAACATCTCATTCCAAAATCATGGGCATTAATATGGAGTTGGTCCCCCCTTTGCTGCTATAACAGCCTCCACTCTTCTGGGAAGGCTCTCCACTAGATGTTGGAACATTGCTGCGGGGACTTGCTTCCATACAGCCAGCATTAGTGAGGTCGGGCACTGATGTTGGGCGATTAGGCCTGGCTCGCACTCGACATTCCAATTCATCCCAAAGGTGTTCGATGGGGTTGAGGTCAGGGCTCTGTGCAGGCCAGTCAAGTTCTTCCACACCGATCTCGTCAACCTGTGAGCTTGTGTGGCCTACCACTTTGCAGCTGAGCCGCTGTTGCTCTTAGATGTTTCCACTTCACAATAACAGCACTTACAGTTGATCGGAGCAGCTCTTGCTGGGCAGACATTTGACAAACTGGCTTGTTGGAAAGGTGGCATCCTGTGATGGTGCCACGTTGAAAATCACTGAGCTCTTCAGTACGGGCCATTCTACTCCCAATGTTTGTCTATGGAGATTGCATGGCGGTGTGCTCGATTTTATACACCTGTCATCAACGGGTGTGGCTGAAATAGCAGAATCCACTCATTTGATGTGTCCACATACCTTTGACCATGTAGTGTAGTTGTGGGTAGGATCCCTCCATCCTGATGCAGATCAGCAGAGGGAAATGGCTAAACTAGAGGGCTGAAATGGATCCAGGAGGACCTAGGTGAAACCAGGCTTGAGTCAAGGATCTCTCTAGTGATCCCTCCAGATCAGCAGAGGCACCGCCGGTCGCTCTTGGTGACCTCCTCGGAGGAGTGGACCACGTTGGGGACGAAGCCGCTCTTCACCCCTTCCCAGCCCTCCTGGATAGTGATGTCACCACTCCTCACCTAAAGCCAAGATATCAAGGTTAAGAGGGACGACGTCGTATTCACATGCAGAGGCTTTCGATAATTAACCAAGGTAACACTTTATTTTACAGCCCAGTATTTAGTAGTGATGGGGGGGAAAAAATCGATAGTTACATATCACAATATTATTCTCCAAGTATCTATTTGTTTATTTATTGCTACTGTATGTAGCGCTAGCTAGCGCTAGTTGGCTATACCTGCTCCAAAACCTATAGCTTGTTCTCCATCTTCTTTTTAAATAGTGAGCCAACATGCTGTTTATTTCCCTGACTGATTGTTTTTCTCCTGCTCTCTCTTGTCTCTCTGCAGTAGACACACACACACACACACACACACACATAGTGAGCGATATGTTTGGAACATCATCATCGCAATAAAATCACAGTATCAAACAGCAATACGTATAGAATCGTGAGAATCACAATTCATAATGTATCGGCACCTAAGTATTGTAATACTATTGTATCGTGAAGTCCCTGGCTATTCCCAGCCCTAGTATTTATCAGGTATTTATTTTGAAATGACTTGTTAATATGGCAAAAACCTAATAATTGTATATTAATTACAATTAAGGTCCTTTTTGTTTTCACAAGTGTAGGTTTGTACCAGTTTATGGGACCAGCCCATTGCTTTAATAGCCAAGGGTTGGCACTGAAAATGTGACTCCATTTTGATTCTTGACTCAACCCATCTCCTCACCAGGTGGAAGATGTCCCTGGTCAGCTCCGTGAAGGCGTGCTCCACATTGATGGCGTCGCGGGCCGAGGTTTCAACGTAACGCATCCCATAGGCGCCGGCGAGTTTCTCAGCTTCTTGACGAGTCACCTGCCGATTTTAAAGGGAAAGATTCAATTTTTATTGTCTGATTTCATAGAAATGCGTTTCAGGTGTAATTTATTGTATCCTTCGTTAGAGTGAGGATTCTTTCTTTCTTTCAATGGTCAATCAGACACACATTCCGATAGGCTACCTGACGCTGTGGCTCCAGGTCACACTTGTGTCCGACCAATAGGAACACAATGCTGTGTGGTTGGACGTGACTCCGGGCCTCCTCTAGCCAATCATGAACGTTCTGGAAGGAGCGACGGTTTGTGATGTCAAACAGCAGGAGCCCACCCACCGAGTTACGATAGTAGGCTCTGGTGATGGACCTGAGAGAGGGTTGAGATGAGAGAGAACATGAGATATAGATGGACTATTGGCTACTAAGCTGAACCTGGATGACATGGCAGATCACAGTGGAGGATAGAAGCTTCCGCATCATCGAGGAAACATCTGAGATGTTATCAGATGTGTTACCGTTGCATCACACTCATCACGAAGACATAGTGGAATAGAGTCGTTCTGAACTGAAAGAAGAGTGTGGTGAGGGAGAGAGAGCGGCATTAGGAGACAGATATACAGTGGGGCAAAAAAGTATTTAGTCAGCCACCAATTGTGCAAGTTCTCTCACTTAAAAAGATGAGAGAGGCCTGTAATTTTCATCATAGGTACACTTCAACTATGACAGACAAAATTAGGGGAAAAAATCCAGAAAATCACATTGTAGGATTTTTTATGAATTTATTTGCAAATTATGGTGGAAAATAAGTATTTGGTCACGTACAAACAAGCAAGATTTCTGGCTCTCACAGACCTGTAACTTCTTCTTTAAGAGGCTCCTCTGTCCTCCACTCGTTACCTGTATTAATGGCACTTGTTTGAACTTGTTATCAGTATAAAAGACACCTGTCCACAACCTCAAACAGTCACACTCCAAACTCCACTATGGCCAAGACCAAAGAGCTGTCAAAGGACACCAGAAACAAAATTGTAGACCTGCACCAGGTTGGGAAGACTGAATCTGCAATAGGTAAGCAGCTTGGTTTGAAGAAATCAACTGTGGGAGCAATTATTAGGAAATGGAAGACATACAAGACCACTGATAATCTTCCTCGATCTGGGGCTCCACGCATGATCTCACCCCGTGGGGTCAAAATGATCACAAGAACGGTGAGCAAAAATCCCAGAACCACACGGGGGGACCTAGTGAATGACCTGCAGAGAGCTGGGACCAAAGTAACAAAGCCTACCATCAGTAACACACTACGCCGCCAGGGACTCAAATCCTGCAGTGCCAGACGTGTCCCCCTGCTTAAGCCAGTACATGTTCAGGCCCGTCTGAAGTTTGCTAGAGAGCATTTGGATGATCCAGATGAGGATTGGGAGAATGTCATATGGTCAGATGAAACCAAAATAGAATAGAATCATGCTTTGGGGCTGTTTTTCTGCAAAGGGACCAGGACGACTGATCCGTGTAAAGGAAAGAATGAATGGGGCCATGTATCGTGAGATTTTGAGTGAAAACCTCCTTTCATCAGCAAGGGCATTGAAGATGAAACGTGGCTGGAGTCTTTCAGCATGACAATGATCCCAAACACACCGCCGGCAACGAAGGAGTGGCTTCAGAAGAAGCATTTCAAGGTCCTGGAGTGGCCTAGCCAGTCTCCAGATCTCAACCCCATAGAAAATCTTTGGAGGGAGTTGAAAGTCTGTGTTGCCCAGCGACAGCCCCAAAACATCACTGCTCTAGAGGAGATCTGCATGGAGGAATGGGCCAAAATACCAGCAACAGTGTGTGAAAACCTTGTGAAGACTTACAGAAAACGTTTGACCTCTGTCATTGCCAACAAAGGGTATATAACAAAGTATTGAGAAACTTTTGTTATTGACCAAATACTTATTTTCCACCATAATTTGCAAATAAATAAATTAAAAATCCTACAATGTGATTTTCTGGATATCTTTTTCTCATTTTGTCTGTCATAGTTGAAGTGTACCTATGATGAAAATTACAGGCCTCTCTCATCTTTTTAAGTTGGAGAACTTGCACAATTGGTGGCTGACTAAATACTTTTTTGCCCCACTGTAGAAGACATAGTGGAATAGAGTCGTTCTGAACTGAAAGAAGAGTGTGTGCGTGTGAGGGAGAAAGAGCGGTATTAGGAGACAGATATAGAGGTTAGAAAAGGGGAGAGAGTGGGTAGCGAGGGAGAGAGAAAGTTTTGGCAAAAAGAGAGCGAGAGAGAGAGAATGTGAGAGGCGGGAGGGAGGGAGGACAGGAAGGAGAGAGGAAGTGGGAGGAGGGATATGACAGGCAGGCAAGGTGTGGGTGGATAGAGGGAAGGGGAGGTGCAATGAAAGAGGGGAAGAAGAGGACTTGAAGAAAGAGAGAATGAAGAAAGAAGGGTGGTAAAATATTCATAAAAAAACTGTTGAAATGAATCAGAAGACACAAATATAGAGCAGGAAATGATGGAGACCGATGGACCGCTGACGAAGCAAGTGTGTGTGTGTGTTCAAAGGCTGTTACCTATTTAAATGTAAAATGTATCTATATTTATGAAAAAAGGGTCCTCAAATACTTGTTTTTTTATGTTTTAGAAATGTCTATCAGGCCTGTTTAGGCATGCATATTCAATGTGTCACTGATGTTCCAAAAAGTAAATATTGAAATAGGCCAATAACCGAATACCCTTTGTACTTTGCATAATAATGCTCTGTTGACTATCAATCACCCTAATCAGTAGTGGAATGACACAACCTGACCTCAGTGTAGACTTCAGATACCAGAGTCTTGTTGGACAAGAAGCAGCATTGACACACCAGAGCGCGTTGTCATTTGAAAGGTAGGCTATGATAGATCACTACCGAAAGCAGTTAATAATCAGCTATAAATACCTATCACCATCCTTAGACCCCCCTCACACACACACCATACCTGAAACGCTCCTGTCCCGCGGTATCCCAGATCTGTAGCTTGATCCGTTTCCCCGGCTCAATCTCCACCAGACGAGAGAAGAAATCTACGCCGACTGTGGGGTCGCTCACCTGGGCGAAGCGTCCCTCTGTGAACCGCCGGATCAAACACGATTTCCCCACTGTCGAATCCCCAATGACGATGAGTCGGAACTGGTACAGCCATATCGCCTCCATGGTGACTACAGTCTAGCGTCTGTTGTCGGGTAAATCAGGCACGTGGAGAGAGACACAGGCGAATGCATGCACAAAACCAGAGTCAGACAGTTAACCCGTAACAACAGTATTCACTCAGGGCCCCCAGAAGGCTAGAGACGGCCCTGCCTTTGGGGATGAGAAAAAAAGTCTACACTTCTCATCTTGATTTGGCCATGGTTTTAATCTAGGCCCCCGGTGTTACAATTAAGTAATAAGGCCCGAGGAGGTGTGGTATATGGCCAATATACCACGGCTAAGGACTGTTTCTTCTGCATGACACAACGCGGAGTGCCTGGATACAGCCCTTAGCCGTGGTATATTGGCCATATACCACAAACCCTGAGGAGCCTTTTTGCTGTTATAAACTGGTTACCAACGTAATTAGAACAGTAAAAATACATGTTTTGGCATACACGTGGTATACGGTCTGATATACCACGGCCTTCAGCCAGTCCAGAATTCAGGGCTCAAACCACCCAGTTTATAATGGCTATTATATCCACATGTTTATTTACAAGCATGTGACTATTGGAAATCCGATTTACAAGCCTATGTTGGCCTACTTTCAAGTCACTTGATTTGGCTACGGCACCTATTTGATAGTCTATGTTTTAGGTTATCCAGGATTTATTTGATTGCTGAATGTAAAAAGCCCTGTTGAATTTCCCTCTAAGAAAAATGAAGTTATTTCATTGTAGTTGTGGGCAAGTAGGTAATATAGCGTACATATTTTATTCTAGAATCTATTCCGTGTTCTATAGACCTATGCTTATTGAAAACCCAACAATGCAAGGATTTATTATGGTATTGCATTCTATGCACAGGCCTGGTTATCCAGCCATCACACACTGCCTCTAGTGCCAACTAAAGCCCACCGCCACTACCTCACTCTGCTTGGCCGGGGGATTACACAGTCCGCTTAATATGCAAACCCTCGGCCTACCGTGGACACACAGATCCCCTAGAGAATAACCATAATACCCACCCCCATAGCTGTTGACTCAGCCCGGATATAGGCTTTAGCTAGGATCTCTGGAGCATTGACACGGACAGTTGGCTGTAACCTATTACGGTCACCTATAGAGGGCAAAACGATGTCTATTGTAGAGTATACTGTGGATGTGGCTCATTTGGTAGCGCATGGTGCTTGCAACACCAGGGCTGTGGGTTCGATTCCCACGGGGGACCAGTATGTAAATGTTCCACTCACTACTGTAAGTCTCTCCGGATAAGAGTGTCTGATAAATGTCAAAATGATATTTTACATAAGGTGCTTTTGGATTCAAATCAAATGTTTTTCCAGACCTACCAAGGTCAATGAATGGGCCCCTCCATTTTTCTTTATGGCAGGATAATTCATTATTTGATTATTATAGGGATAATTCAACCTGATCTGTCAGTAGGCTAATGAGGAATCGAATGGAGAACACTAGGCTAGAATATAATCTACACGATCATTTGATGCTGAACTTTACCACAACATCCCATCTGTCACTCTCATAATAGGCTTCCAAGACCAAGCAGTGTAACTTCATCCACATTATTCAAAGCCTTTTCTTATTTCTCTAGTCATTATCCTGAAATTAAAATGTATTTTATTGGGATCTAGGTCACAATTGCGAGAAAGGCCTATAGCCTACGAGAGAACATGGAATGGTTTCATTCTTACGTTGTTTGGTTGCGGCGTTCAGAACCCGACTGCTGCAGGTTCCATCGCACCAAGAAGCTCGTCTCCTCTTTCGTAGAACAAACGCCGAAAGAAAGTCTCACAGCAACACACAAACCACAGTTTACAATTCACCTGGAGAGATCCAACGACGGGTCTTCTGTGTAATGTCTTTATTACGGTCTATAACGATAACAACGGGCTCGAACGGCCTAGTTCTAAGATAGAGATTTACAGCACGTTTTACTCTACAAAGGGTTATTATTTGTGGACAGAGGTCTACACTATTGTCTACAACCACACACGTTTCGAATGTGCTAAATTCGAAGGGTTCGTTTTTTTCTCTCTCACTACTCTCCCTTTTCGTTTCCTGTTTTTGAAGGCCGCTAAATGTTATGAAATGAATGTTGCTGTTGATGAAATGGCAGCGCTAGCAGCAGCATCACAGAACCTGACTCATTCCACTTCCCCGCCCGCATCAGCACCACTACTACCGTAAACATCAATATAGAGGCGCACAACCACTTTTCTCCTCATCTCTACAAAAACCCACAGCGACACAAATAGCTTAGAGGAAAACTCTACAAGACTAGGCCTATATATCAACTCTTGTTATAACACCATTATAAAAATCGTGTTTAAATGTAGTTTTGTTTTTATAGCTTATCAATCATTTTACCTGTTGTATGGCAACCCTTTTTGGTGGGTGAAAGCGCACTAATCCCTAATAACGAAACTGTTTATCCCCTACATACTGCCTACCAGACAGACCCGCTGATATAAAACATGTATTGGAGCTTGCTCAATTGATAAAACGGTTTATAATTCTGCGTGTAAAATTGACTATTTATGCGTTAAAGGGGACATGTCCAAAACCAACTGATGCTTGACAGTGTGCTGGGACGAATTTGTATTTATTTTATTTAACCTTTATTTAACTAGGCAAGTCAGTTAAGAACAAATTCTTTACAATGACGGCCTACCCCGGCCAAACCCTAACCCGGACAACGCTGGGCCAATTGTGCGCCGCCCTATGGGACAGCCTGGAATCGAACCAGAGTCTGTAGTAACGCCTCAGACCGCTGCTCCACTCGGGACATACACTGGTATTTGTATATATTTTTGTTTCCCCCTGCTGCGCTATGATGCGGCAGAGCGATGGACGGACAGTACAGTGAACGTTTGGTTTGTGTTAAGCTATAGTAGCAAGCCTAAAAATACCAGGCTTGTGTTAAC
The DNA here is from genome assembly GCA_030435695.1 of Brachymystax lenok tsinlingensis. NCBI lineage: Eukaryota > Metazoa > Chordata > Actinopteri > Salmoniformes > Salmonidae > Brachymystax > Brachymystax lenok. The sequence goes on along the minus strand of CM059811.1, from coordinate 9,490,057 downwards.
CTATTGTAGCAGGCGTAGAAAGACCAGGCTTGTGTTAAGCTATCGTAGCAGGCTGTCACGTCCAGGCCTGGGTTAGCAGGCTGGTGTTTCGTTTGTCTTTAGTTTAGGAGGGTTTTGTGTTCTAGGTTGTGTATTTCTTTGTTGGGGAAATGGTTCCCAATTAGAGGCAGCTGATTGTCGTTACCTCTATTTGGGAACCATATATATGTTTGTGGTTTTCTATGGGGTTTTGTGGGTCATTGTTTGTTTAGTATGTATAGTTGGTGTGTGCACTTTGTTAGCCACACCGGTGTTACGATCTTCACTTGTTTATTATTTTGCCAGTTACGTAATAAATAAAGTATGTATACTGGATACCTCGCTGCGCCTTGGTCCGTCACTCAAGGAGATCGTGACAGAATGACCCACCAAGCAGCGAGAGAACCGGGAGTTCTGGACCTGGGAAGAAATTCTGGAAGGAAAGGGACCCTGGACCCAGCCTGGGGAGTATCGCCGTCCCCAGGCTGGAGGAGTTGGAAGCAGCGAAGGCTGAGCGGCGATATTACGAGGAGAAGTATGGTGTATGGACACCCGATCGGGAGAAATATGCTGGAACACGCCTGGCAAGGAAGCCCGAGAGGCAGCCCCCCAAAAAATGTGGGCGGGGGCACACGGGGAGTTTGGCTGGTGCAGTTTGGAGACCTGAGCCAACTCCTAGCGCTTTCCGGAGGGAGCGTCGCACTGGTAAGACACCGTGTTATGCGGTGAAGCGCACGGTGTCTCCAGTGCGCATTCACAGCCCAGTGCGCAACTTGCCAGCTCCTCGCATCTGTCGTGCTAGGGGGAGTTGGCAGCCAGGAAAGAGGGTGTTGGCTCAGCGCTCCTGGTCTCCGGTGCGCCTCTTCGGGCCAGGATATCCTGCGCCAGCTCTGCGTGCGGTGTCTCCGTTTCGTGCCCACAGCCCGGTGGGCGACATTCCAGCTCCCCTCATCTGTGAGGCCAGGGTGAGAGTGCAGCCTGGAAGAATGGTGCCGGCTCTGCGTGCTAGGTCTCCAGTGCGCCTACTTGGACCTAAATATCCTGCGCCGGCTCTGCGTGCTGTGTCTCCGGTTCGCGCCCACAGCCCGGTGCGCGACATTCCAGCTCCCCTCATCTGTGAGGCTAGGGTGAGTGTGCAGCCTGGTAGGATGGTGCCGGCTCTGCGATCCAGGTCTCCTGTGCGCGCCGTGGGTCCAGCACTTCCTGTCCCTGTTCCACGCACCAGGATCCCTGTGCACGTCGTGGGTCCAGCACGTCCTGTCCCTGTTTCACGCTCCAGGATCCCTGTGCACGTCGTGGGTCCAGCACGTCCTGTCCCTGTTTCACACTCCAGAATCCCAGTGCGCATCGTGAGCCCAGCACGGCCTGTTCCCGCTCCCCGCACCAGACTCCCAGTGTGCATCGTGAGTCCAGCACGGCCCGTTCCTGCTCCCCGCACCAGAGTCCCAGTGCGCATCGTGAGTCCAGCACGGCCCGTTCCTGCTCCCCGCACCAGAGTCCCAGTGCGCATCGTGAGTCCAGCACGGCCCGTTCCTGCTCCCCGCACCAGAGTCCCAGTGCGTATCGTGAGAACAGCACGGCCCGTTCCTGCTCCCCGCACCAGTCCCAGTGCGCTTTGTGAGTCCAGCACGGTCTGTTCCTGCTCCCCGCACCAGAGTCCCAGTGCACTTCGTGAGTCCAGCACAGCTTGTCCCTGCTTCACGCATCAGGTCCCCTGTGAGCATCGAGAGCTGGTTACGTACGGTTCCGGCTTCTAGCCCCGGGCCTCCGCCACCATGGATCAAGAGACCCACCCGAGGACCCCATGGACTTTTTGGCGTGGTCGAGTCCGGCGCCTTTGGAGGGTAATGTCACGCCCAGGTCTGGGTTAGCAGGCTGGTGTTTAGTTTGTCTTTAGTTTAAGAGGGTTTTGTGTTCTAGGTTGTGTATTTCTATGTTGGGGAAATGGTTCCCAATTAGAGGCAGCTGATTGTCATTACCTCTAATTGGGAACCATATATATGTTTGTGGTTTTCTATGGGGTTTTGTGGGTCATTGTTTGTTTAGTATGTATAGTTGGTGTGTGCACTTTGTTAGCCACACCGGTGTTACGATCTTCACTTGTTTATTATTTTGCCAGTTACGTAATAAATAAAGTATGTATACTGGATAGATAGACACTGACTTGGACTCAGTGGTGAAAAGTATTTAAGTAAAAATACTTGAAAGTACTACTTAATTAGTTTTTTGGGGTATCTGTACTTTACTTTTTATATATATTTTTTTTGCTTAGCAGGACAGAAATGGCCTAATTCACACTTATCATAAGGACATCCCTACTGCCTCTGATCTGGCAGACTCACTAAACACATGCTTCGTTTGTAAATTATGTCTGAGTATTGGAGCATGCCCCTGGCTATCCGTATTTAAAAAAAAAAAATACGATAACGTTATGCCGTCTAGTTTGCTTTATATAAGGAATCTGAAACTTTTACTATTTTACTGGGTGACTTTCACTTGTACTTGAGTAATTTTCTATTAAGGTATCTTTACTTTTACTCAAGTATGACAATTGGGTACCTTTTTCCACCACTGCTTGGACAATTTTTTTCTTTATGTAATTTTCCATTACGTGTTTGTATGTGGTGTAGTTAGCCTTTATTTGGTCGGTTAAAGGGGTGTGGTCGTCAAACAGCTGACGGGCAAAAGAAGCTTCATGCGCAGAGGAACGGCAACGACTTCTAGAAATGTTGAGCACGCACACAGACCGCAGGCTGTTTGACCTCATTTGACAGTTAGTTAATGACTTTGCGCTAACAGCACTTTTTAGAAGTTCCTCTTTTTGCGCCAGATGGAAAGAAGGTTGGGTAACCGGCGAGGAGTCACCAATACGCACAGTCGTGCGTGGATTCATTGCGTGGATTCATTGGACTCATTGGAGAATAAAAAAGAACTTATGGAATATTTTTGAGAATGCAAATTTATAATAAGTGAGACAGGATGTAAATATTTTTTCTCAATATCAGTTCATTTGTATACTATCTTGTAGAGGAGTGCCTTATTTGCCATACAGACAACTTCAGGTAACGGGAAAAGAGAGCTGCGAAAAGTGGACCCATATGGAATAAAAACTACTGAAAAAAGAGACACTGGCTTTTGGAATATTTTTTTCTGCATGTCATTTTTCATTACATTTTTCAATGTGGACGACAATGTGGAGTAACTAGACTTTCTTGTTTTCTACCAAGCTATAACTCAACCATGCAGCAAGAACGCTTGCTCAAGGTGCTGGTCATCGGCGACTTGGGTGTCGGCAAGACGTCCATAATCAAGCGTTATGTCCATCAGATATTCTCTCATCATTACCGGGCCACCATAGGCGTAGACTTCGCTCTCAAGATCCTCAATTGGGATCACAACACGGTGGTGCGTCTGCAGCTGTGGGACATAGCCGGTTAGTAGCCTAAATGAATTACCTTATTGTAATGACCTACCCTACTTCGCCTACCTTTTTGGTTTTAATAACTGTTCTATTTTATTAGACACACAAGTCTACAATATGGCTACAATATGTCACGCACTTAGGCCATGCTTCATGTTAAATGGTAACGGCCACTCGAATGCCCTATACTTTTGTAACGTTTCTATTTTTTATTTGACACATAGGAGTCTTCACAATAGTTTAAGCTCTTAATCAGTAGCAAATGGTGCCCAAAACGCTGACATGCACGCACACATGCACGCAGCGCCGGACAAAGGCGCGCGCGCACAAGCACCTATATATTATTGAGTCTTTGTAATTGACTGTGTGTGTGTGTGTGTGTGTGTGTGTGTGTGTGTGTGTGTGTGTGTACACGTTTTACTATACTTGTGAGTACTAGAATAGTAAACCAACTAACATTCAGAGAAGTGGGGATATATTGCCAGTCCTCACTTGTAAAAAGTTTATTTTAGGCTTACGGTTAAGGTTAAAATTGAGGTTAGAGGTTATGGTTAGGGGTTAGGTTTAGGGATTAGGGAAAATAGTATTTTGAATCGGAATCAATTGTTGGTCCACAAAAAGTCTTCACAAGTATAGTAAACATTTTGTGTGTGTGTGTGTGTGTGTGTGTACTTTAGCCCATCTGTCAACAGAGCAGACCGTTTATGGTTCTGTGTCATTAGACTTTTCCTCCTAATCATCTCCAGCATAGATAATGACATCATCACACCATATCTACCAGCGCTCAGTGTGTATGAGGATCAGTCATTCTCACGCCAGGGCTCCGTAGAGAGTAGGTGTGCTCATCTAGGACCTGTCCATATAATCAGATTCATTATGACCTAAAATGGAAAGTGTATGATTGATCATTCTCACGCCAGGGCCTGTCTGAGATGCTTTATACATACAGCCCCAGGTCCCCTGCCACGTCCATATCATCCTATTTATTATAATGTATAGACCAGCAATTCCCAAACTTGATCCTCGGAACCCCCAAGCGGTGAATCTTATTGTTTTTTTTGCCCTAACACTACACAGCTGATTCAAATGATCAAAGCTTGATGATTAGTTGATTATTTCAATCAGCTGTGTAGTGCTGAATCAGCTGTGTAGTGCTGAATCAGCTGTGTAGTGCTGGGGCCAAAAAAAACAACATCAGGCCTCCTGAGTGGCGCAGCGGTCTAAGGTATAGCATCGCAGTCCTGAGGCGTCACTATAGATCCGGGTTCAATCCCAGGCTGTGTCACAGCCGGCCATCATTGGGAGACCATTGAGGCGGCGCACAATTGGCCCAACGTTGTCCGGGTTAGGGGGGGTTTGACCGGCCAGGATTTCCTTGTCCCATTGCGACTTCTGTGGCGGGCAGGGTGCAGTGCATGCTGATATGGTTGCCAGTTGGACGGTGTTCCTTCCTAAAAACATTGGTGTGGCTGGCTACCAGGTTAAGCAAGCAGTGTGTCAAGAAGCAGTGAGACTTGGCAGGGTCGTATTTCAGAGGACGCATGGCTCTCGACCTTCTCCTCTCCCGAGTCCGTACGGGAGGTGCAGCGATGGGACAAGACTGTAACTACCAATTTGGATATCACGAAAAAGGGGTAAAAGTACTACCAAAAATTATACAAAAGCAACAACAACGTGCACCCCTTGATGTCCAGAGGACCGAGTTTGGGAAACGCTGCTGTATAAGGATATAAAACTGATCCTACATTAGCACTCCTGCCCTGAGACTCATTGTCAATACGAGTCCTAAAGTTTGTCCTTAGGGCTATGTGTTTAAAGCTCAGTGGGAACTCATCTCTCCTGTAGAAGCATATGTGGAGTTAATGAATCGAGACAGACGTTGTGGAATGGCACAATGCATGCATGCATGCATGCAGTGGATAGACAGAGATGGTGTGGTAAACAGAGATAGACATTGTAGGAAAACCTGACAGAAAAGCCCTGCTAATCTGATGTTATTCAAGCAATGCATGTTAGCAGCAACCGCTACACTTTACACCCAAAAAGGATGTGGACTCCTGCTCGTCGAACATCTCATTCCAAAATCATGGGCATTAATATGGAGTTGGTCCCCCCTTTGCTGCTATAACAGCCTCCACTCTTTTGGGAAGGCTTTCCACTAGATGTTGGAACATTGCTGCGGGGACTTGATTCCATACAGTCACAAGAGCATTAGTGAGGTCGGGCACTGATGTTGGGCGATTAGGTCTGGCTCGCAGTCGGCATTCCAATTCGTTCCAAAGGTGTTCGATGGGGTTGAGGTCAGGGCTCTGTGCAGGCCAGTCAAGTTCTTCCACACTGATCTCTACAAACCATTTCTGTATGGACCTCGCTTTGTGCACGGGGGGCATTGTCATGCTGAAACAGGAAAGAACCTTCCTCAAACTGTTGCCACAAAGTTGGAAGCACAGAATTGTCTAGAATGTCATTGTATGCTGTAGTGTTAAGATTTCACTGGAACTAAGGGGAGCCCCAGACCATTATTCTTCCTCCACCAAACTTTACAGTTGGCACTATGCATTGGGGCAGGTAGCATTCTCCTGGCATCCGCCAAATGTAGATTCATCTATCGGACTGCCATATGGTGAAGATTGATTCATCACACTGCTTCAGAGCCCAATGGAGGCTAGCTTTACACCACTCCAGCCAATGCTTGGCATTGCACATGGTGATCTTAGGCTTGTGTGCGGCTCCTCAGCCGTGGAAACCCATTTCATGAACCTCCAGACGAACAGTTCTTGTGCTGACGTTGCTTCCAGAGGCAGTTTGGGACTCGGAAGTGAGTGTTGCAAACGAGGACAGATTATTTTTACGCGCTACACGCTTAAGCACTCGGCGGTCCTGTTCTGTGAGCTTGTGTGGCCTACCACTTCGTGGCTGTTGCTCCTAGACGTTTCCACCTTACAATAACAGCACTTACCGTTGACCGGAGCAGCTCTTGCAGGGCAGAAATTTGACGAACTGACTTGTTGGAAAGATGGCATCCTATGACGGTGCCACGTTGAAAGTCACTGAGCTCTTCAGTAAGGCCATTCTACTGCCAAAGTTTGTCTGGAGATTCAGCAACGGGTGTGGCTGAAATAGCCCGAATCCACTAATTTGAAGACATACTTTTGTAATATAGTTTATTTCATTACACATCCTGAACATAATGTGTTGTTGTTAAGAGAGAGCCTGTTCTCTCTCTCGGTCTCTCGGTCTCTCTGTCTCTCGGTCTCTCTGTGTGTGTGTGTGTTATGATCAGAGGAAATTCATTTCCACCAGGTTTCTTACGGTATTTTCAGACGTGTGTGTATTTGTGCATGCTTGCCCTAAAATAGCGTGCCTGTCTGTCAGCTGGTTTTCCCCAGTATATTAGTATCATGTGAGAGAGGTTAACTTCCAGGAGAAATTACATTTACACACTAGAAAACTCTCACACACATACACACACACACACACACACACACACACACACACACACACACACACACACACACACACACACACACACACACACACACACACACACACACACATGTAGTTGCTTATATCATTTTATTGAATCAGATTGTTGTTATTGTTGGTATATCATCATCGTTGTTGTGTCCCCAGGCCAGGAGCGCTATGGCAACATGACGCGGGTGTACTACCGTGAGGCTGTGGGTGCGCTGGTGGTGTTTGACATGACCCGAGCCTCTACCTTCCAGGCTGTCCTCAAGTGGAAGGGAGACCTCGACTCCAAGGTTACTGACAAGTCATGTTTAGAACATGCTTATAACCAGTAATAATGCATTATAGCTGGTGGTGTTTGACATGACACGGGCCTGCACTTTCCAGGCTGTTTTTCAAGTGGAAGGGAGACCTAGACTCCAAGGTCTGAGACAAGGGACATAATATGCTTATAACCAGTTGTAATGCTCCGCGCATGCATGGAAATAACAAAGAACAGAAAGACATAGTAGATTCTGCTGAGGCTCAAGTTCTGTTTACATTTCATAGAGCTTTGTTTACATTCCCCCTTCACTCTTCTATTTCACCCTTCCCTCCTTCATTCCTATCTGTCTTTGTCTCTCTTTTCTCTTCTCTCTCTTCTCTCTCTCTCTCTAGCAGCCAGTGGCTGCTGTCATATTTGCTAATAATAACCTTTGTTAACATTTTATAAAGACCTTGATCAGTCATTCTCTCTCTCTCTCTCTCTCTCTCTCTCTCTCCACAACTCTGTCTCACCACTCCTTCATCCCTCTCTCCTCCCAGGTTGCTCTGGGTAACGGGAGGCCAGTTCCGGCCGTCCTATTGGGTAATAAGTGTGACCAGCTGAGCACTGGTCTCTGCTCCAAACTGCCCAAACTGGAGAACTTCACCAGAGACCACGGCTTTGTGGGGTGGTACGAGACCTCAGCCAAGGTGAGAGGTCGCAGCATAGGGAGGGATAAGTCTCTTTTGTTGCTGTATGGAGTGTATATCAGGGGATTTATGCTTTATGTTAGGAGATGTTAGCAGACAGTGTGTCTGTGTGTGAGTCTTGACAGAGCTCAGTCATAGAATGTAAATACCTACTAACTGCTGGCTGAGTGAGGGACTGTGATTATAAACAGTCTTTTTTTACCTCTCTCTCTCTCTCTCTCTGGTCTCTCTCTCTGGTCTGTCTCTCTCTCTCTCTCTCTCTCTGGGCTCTCTCTGGTCTCTCTCTCTGGTCTGTCTCTCTCTCTCTCTCTGGTCTCTCTCTGGGCTCTCTCTCTGGTCTCTCTCTCTCTCTGGTCTCTCTGGTCTCTCTCTCCCCCTCGCAGGACAACACCAACATCGATGCGGCCATGATGTGTTTGGTAGAGAGCATCATGGCGGTAGAGGAGGAGAGGTTGCCAGGTGGAGATCCTAGAGACCCCAGTGTCCTGGTCCTACCACGCTTTGACTACAATACGAAAGAGAGGACAGGGCTGCCAGGGTGTGATGGGTGTAATAAAAAGATGACTCTGCCGGGACGGAGAGAGATGGGGGATATCTGAGGGGGACGGGGAGAGAGGGAGAGGCAGGGGGGAGAGAGAGAGGGAGAGGCATGGGGGAGAGAGAGGGAGAGGCAGGGGGAAGAGAGGGAGGGGGAGAGAGAGAGGGAGAGGCAGGAGAGAGGGAGAGGCAGGGGGAGAGAGAGGGAGAGACAGGGGAGAGAGAGGGAGAGGCAGGGGAGAGAGAGGGAGAGGCAGGGAGAGAGAGGGGAGAGACAGGGAGAGAGAGAGGGAGAGAGAGGGAGAGGCAGGGGAGAGAGAGGGAGAGGCAGGGGAGAGAGGGGGAGAGAGAGGGAGAGACAGGGAGAGAGGGAGAGGCAGGGGAGAGAGAGAGGAGAGGCAGGGGAGAGAGAGAGAGAGGCGAGAGAGAGGCAGGGAGAGAGGGGAGAGAGAGGAGAGACAGGGGAGAGAGAGAGGGAGAGGCAGGGGAGAGAGAGGGAGAGGCAGGGGAGAGAGAGGGAGAGGCAGGGGAGAGAGAGGGAGAGGCAGGGGAGAGAGAGAGGGAGAGGCAGGGGGAGAGAGAGGGAGAGACAGGGAGAGAGAGAGAGGAGACAGGGGGAGAGAGGGAGAGGCAGGGGGAGAGAGAGGGAGAGGCAGGGGGAGAGAGAGAGGGAGAGGCAGAGGGGAGAGAGAGGGAGAGGCAGAGAGGAGAGAGAGGGGAGAGGCAGGAGAGAGAGGGAGAGACAGGGGAGAGAGAGGGAGAGACAGGGGGAGAGAGAGAGGGTGAGACAGGGGGGGGAGAGAGAGGGAGAGACAGGGGAGAGAGGAGAGAGACAGGGGAGAGAGAGGGAGAGACAGGGGAGAGAGAGGAGAGGCAGGGAGAGAGAGAGGGAGAGGCAGGGGAGAGAGAGGGAGAGGCAGGGGAGAGAGAGAGAGGGGAGAGGCAGGAGAGAGGGGAGAGAGAGGGAGAGGCAGGGGAGAGAGAGGGAGGGGAGAGAGAGGGGAGAGAGAGGGGAGACAGGGGAGAGAGAGAGGAGAGACAGGGGAGAGAGAGAGGGAGAGGCAGGGAGAGAGAGGGAGAGACAGGGGAGAGAGAGAGAGGGAGAGAGAGGGAGAGGGAGAGGCAGGGAGAGAGAGGAGAGGCAGGGGAGAGAGAGGGAGAGGCAGGGGAGAGAGAGAGGGAGAGGCAGGGAGAGAGAGAGGAGAGGCAGGGGGAGAGAGAGAGGGGAGAGAGGAGAGAGGCAGGGAGAGAGAGGGAGAGAGGGAGAGGCAGGGAGAGAGGGGGAGAGAGAGGGAGAGGCAGGGGAGAGAGAGGGAGAGGCAGGGGAGAGAGAGAGAGAGAGAGGGGAGAGAGAGGAGAGGCAGGGAGAGAGAGAGGCAGGGGAGAGAGAGGGAGAGACAGGGAGAGAGAGAGAGGGAGAGGCAGGGGGAGAGAGAGGGAGAGGCAGGGGAGAGAGAGGGAGAGGCAGGGGGAGAGAGAGGGAGAGGCAGGGGGAGAGAGAGGGAGGAGGGAGAGAGAACATTAGATATAGATGGATTATTGTTGAACCTGGATGACATGGCAGATCACAGTGGAGGATAGAAGCTTCGGCATCATCGAGGAAACATCTGAGATGTTATCAGATGTGTTACTGTTGTATCACACTCATCACGAAGACATAGTGGAATAGAGTCGTTCTGAACTGTTGCATCACACTCATCACGAAGACATAGTGGAACAGAGTCGTTCTGAACTGTTGCATCACACTCATCACGAAGACATAGTGGAATAGAGTCGTTCTGAACTGTTGCATCACACTCATCACGAAGACATAGTGGAATAGAGTCGTTCTGAACTGTTGTATCACACTCATCACGAAGACATAGTGGAATAGAGTCGTTCTGAACTGTTGCATCACACTCATCACGAAGACATAGTGGAATAGAGTCGTTCTGAACTGTTGCATCACACTCATCACGAAGACATAGTGGAATAGAGTCGTTCTGAACTGTTGTATCACACTCATCACGAAGACATAGTGGAACAGAGTCGTTCTGAACTGTTGCATCACACTCATCACGAAGACATAGTGGAATAGAGTCGTCCTGAACTGTTGCATCACACTCATCACGAAGACATAGTGGAATAGAGTCGTTCTGAACTGAAAGAAGAGTGTGTGTGGTGAGTTTAGTAATCATAGCCCCCAACATTAGACTTCTGCCTCTACACGGCTTTGTCCAGTATAATGTTCAACAAGCCTTTTAACAGAAAGCTTTAGCCAGGTCACACCCACTAACCAACAGCTTGAGAAAATGTTATTGTCTGTGATGATAAAACCGGAAGGCTGAGAGGAGTCAGTCAGTCAGTCAGTCAGTCAGTTAGTTAGTTAGTTAGTTATTTGTTGGTCAGTTAGGTAGTTAGTTATTGTTGGTCAGTTAGGTAGTTAGTTATTGTTGGTCAGTTAGGTAGTTAGTTATTGTTGGTCAGTTAGGTAGTTAGTTATTGTTGGTCATTTAGGTAGTTAGTTATTTGTTGGTCAGTTAGTTAGTTATTTGTTGGTCAGTTAGGTAGTTAGTTATTGTTGGTCAGTTAGGTAGTTAGTTATTTGTTGGTCAGTTAGGTAGTTAGTTATTGTTGGTCAGTTAGGTAGTTAGTTATTGTTGGTCAGTTAGGTAGTTAGTTATTGTTGGTCAGTTAGGTAGTTAGTTATTGTTGGTCAGTTAGGTAGTTAGTTATTGTTGGTCAGTTAGTTAGGTAGTTAGTCAGTCAGTCAGTCAGTCAGTTAGTTATTTGCAGTTAGTCAGTCCCTCAGTTATTTAGGTAGTTAGTCAGTCAGTCAGTTAGTTGTCAGCCAGTCAGTTATTTGTAGGTAGGTAGTTAGTAGTCAGTCAGTCAGTTAGTGAGTCAGTCAGTCAGTCAGTCAGTTATTTGTAGTTAGTCAGTCAGTTAGTTATTTGTAGTCAGTCAGTCAGTTATTTGTAGTTAGTCAGTCAGTTAGTTATTTGTAGTCAGTCAGTCAGTCAGTCAGTTATTTGTAGTCAGTCAGTTAGTTATTTGTAGTCAGTCAGTCAGTTATTTGTAGTCAGTCAGTCAGTTAGTTATTTGTAGTTAGTCAGTCAGTTAGTTATTTGTAGTCAGTCAGTCAGTTAGTTATTTGTAGTTAGTCAGTCAGTCAGTTAGTTAGGTAGTTAGTCAGTCAGTTAGTTATTTGTAGTCAGTCAGTCAGTCAGTTAGTTGTCAGCCAGTCAGTCAGTCAGTCAGTCAGTTATGTGTCCATCAGTCAGTCAGCTAGCCAGTCAGCCAGTCAGTCAGCTAGTCACAGTCAGTCAGTCAGCACATGCTCATGTACAACACATACTATAACAAAGTGATGACTTACAGTTGAAGTGGGAAGTTTACATACACCTCAATACATTTAAACTCAGTTTTTCACAATTCCTGACATTTAATCCTATTAAAAATTCCCTGTCTTAGGTCAGTTAGGATCACCACTTTATTTTAGGAATGTGAAATGTCAGAATAATAGTAGAGAGAATGATTTATTTCAGCTTTTACTTATTTAATCACATTCCCAGTGGGTCTGAAGTTTACATACACTCAATTAGTATTTGGAAGCATTGCCTTTAAATTGTTGAACTTGGGTCAAACATTTCGGGGTAGCCTTCCACAAGCTTCCCACAATAAGTTGGGTGAATTTTGGCCCATTCCTCATGACAGAGCTGGTGTAACTGAGTCAGGTTTGTAGGCCTCCTTGCTCGCACACGCTTTTTCAGTTCTGCCCACACATTTTCTATAGGATTGAGGTCAGGGCTATATGATGGCCACTCCAATACCTTGACTTTGTTGTCCTTAAGCCATTTTGCCACATCTTTGGAAGTATGCTTGGGGTTATTGTCCATTTGTAAGACCCAATTGCGACCAAGCTTTAACTTCCTGACAGATGTCTTGAGATGTTGCTTCAATATATCCACATAATTTTCCTCCCTCATGATGCCATCTATTTTGTAAAGTGCACCAGTCCCTCCTGCAGCAAAGCACCCCCACAACATGATGCTGCCACCCCCGTGCTTCATGGTTGGGATGGTGTTTTTCGGCTTTCAAGCCTCCCCCTTTTCCTCCAAACATAACAATGGTCATTATGGCCAAACCGTTCTATTTTTGTTTCATCAGACCATTTCTCCAAAAAGTACGATCTTTGTCCCCATGTGCAGTTGCAAACCGTAGTCTGGCTTTTTTTATGGCGGTTTTGGAGCAGTGGCTTCTTCCTTGCTGAGCAGCCTTTCAGGTTAAGTCGATATTGGACTCGTTTTACTGTGGATATAGATACTTTTGTACCTGTTTCTTCCAGCATCTTCACAAGGTCCTTTGCTGTTGTTCTGGGATTGATTTGCACTTTTCGCACCAAAGTACGTTCATCTCTAGGAGACAGAATGCGTCTCCTTCCTAAGCGGTATGACGGCTGCGTGGTCCCATGGTGTTTATACTTGCGTACTATTGTTTGTACAGATGAACGTGGTACCTTCAGGCATTTGGAAATTGCTCCCAAGGATGAACCAGGCTTATGGAGGTCTGAGGTCTTGGCTGATTTCTTTTGATTTTCCCATGATGTCAAGCAAAGAGTTTGAAGGTAGGCCTTGAAATACATCCACAGGTACACCTCCATTTGACTCAAATGATGTCAATTATCCTATCAGAAGCTTCTAAAGCCATGACATAATTTTCTGCAATTTTCCAAGCTGTTTAAAGGCACAGTCAACTTAGTGTATGTAATCTTCTGACCCACTGGAATTGTGATACAGTGAATTATAAGTGAAATAATCTGTCTGTAAACAATTGTTGGAAAAATAACTTGTGTCATGCACAAAGTAGATGTCATGTAGATGTCAAAGTAGATGTCATGTAGATGTCAAAGTAGATGTCCTAACCGACTTACCAAAACTATAGTTTGTTAACAAGATATTGGTGGAGTGGTTGAAAAACGAGTTTTAATGACTCCAACCTAAGTGTATGGAAACTTCTGACTTCAACTGTACCTCTCTGTCTCTCTCTCTGATGACTTTATCAATAAACACTTTTTGACAAACAGGACTATTTTGTGATATTTTCTTCTTACAGCAACATCATTAGTATTGTGTATTGTGCAAAATAGCAACAGCTGTGTGTGTGTGTCAGTACTAGTGTGATTGACATGTTAAGCTGTGTGTGTGTGTCAGTACTAGTGTGATTGACATGTTAAGCTGTGTGTGTGTGTCAGTACTAGTGTGATTGACATGTTAAGCTGTGTGTGTGTGTGTCAGTACTAGTGTGATTGACATGTTAAGCTGCCATACCAGGCAGGCTAAAGCAAATGCTGAAAATATTTGACCATTTGAAAGATTTGGATACCATTTCTATGTCTCTACACGTTTGAAATGGTTGAAACTCTCAACCTCAACACAAGGTGAAGAAAATGAACTCACCTACCAGACCAGGACATCGCCAGTCTGCAGTTGCTGTGTAAAGTGGAGACCAATGTTTATGTTGTGCATGTTACTGTTCAATAAAACAAAAACAAAAGTGGAGACCAAGACAACTAAGAAGGACATTGGGACCTCTTGTGGACAATCAGAGCATTACACCCACAGGAGACCACCAAAACCCTTTCCAATAAGGCTTGGTTCCGTCAGAGATAAACGTCGAACAAAGGCATTTCACACGGAAAATACGTTCTTGATTTCTTACTCCAAACGGGTGGCGGATCGTGTGCAAACTATATGACTAATGTGAGAATAATTCTGAAATGGTGTAAATTATCAGTGGTGTAAAGTACTTAAGTAAAAATACTTTAAAGTGCTCCTTAAGTAGTTTTTTGGGGGTATCTGTACTTTACTATTTATATTTTTGGCAACTTTAACTTCTACTTCACTACATTCCTAAAGAAAATAATGTACTTTCTACTCCATACATTTTCCCTGATACCCAAAAGTACTCGTTACATTTTGACAGGACATTGGTCCAATTCACACACTTATCAATAGAACATCCCTGGTCATCCCTACTGCCTCTGATCTGGCAGACTCATTAAACATAAATGCTTTGTAAATTATATCTGAGTGTTGTAGTGTTGTAGTGTCGCATTGTCGGAGTGTTGGAGTGTCGGAGTGTGCCCCTGACTATCCATCAATAAAAAGAAAAAAGAAATGGTGCCATCTGGTTTGCATTAAATACGGAATTTGAAATGGTTTATACTTTTACTTTTGATACTAAAGTACATTTTTAGCAATTCCATGTACTTTTAATACTTAAGTATATTTAAAACCAAATACTTTTAGACTTTTACTCAAGTAGTATTTTACTGGGTGACGTTTACTTGAGTCATTTTATATGAAGGTATCTTTACTTTTACTCAAGTATGACAATTGAGTACTTTTTCTACCACTGAATAAGTGCTCACTCTACCCTCAGAGAAAGGTCCAACTTTATTGACGATAAGTGTCTCTTTTTCTCTTTCCTTTCCCCCTCTCCATCTCTGTGGAATAAGACGTCATATTGTGTCAGTCCTCTAGAGACCCTTGTCTCATGTAAAGGGTGTTATTATTTAGTTAGCTAGTAAATAAATAATTAAACCAATTTGTGTAGCACTGAATAATGAGCAAGGCTGTTTTTTTTTGTTGCAGATGCATGAGGTTACGACTGTTCAGAATGATGATTTGATAAGAGGTGTTGATTAATCAGATGACTGTTTATCGATGTAAGAGACATAGACCGTATAAAGTTTAATTCGGGAGATGGTAACGCTTTAAACAACCTCTTCCGTGGTGCCCCAAATCCCAATGAGTTAGTTGTTACATTATTAATGTAATCATGTAACAATTAAACATTCAACACCATAGATAGCCTATTGTCATACATGACTGTAAATGACAGCTCTAAAGTCTGCTCCGTTGAGTCCAGAAACATAAATACCTGTCGCCTAAAGGACATTACCAGTTTCAGTGACGGGTGCTTGCAACCATGCAAAATCATTTTAATCCCACTTACAGACTTCAAAACACCCAGTAGCTCATTGGGAAGGAAGGGTGACACATTCAAAATCGGAACCCGAGTAGACGGGGAGAAGAGCGGCGTGACTTGAACTAACACATCATTAAGGATAATGCCATTCTCAACAATCCGAATGACGCTTCTCTTTTCAGAAAAATCACAACAACTTTTGTTCATCCTCAATGCATAAGCAACATTCTCATAGCCTCTTCCACAGTGACAGTATCTTCAGTAGCATACCTGAAACCATGCCGCAGCGATAGGGACGGCGCCCCCACCAAACTCCCGGCAAACTAACCAAACTGACCAAAACTAACAACTAAACCAACCCCTATAATTCCATTATTAAACCCATTCAACAAAGGAAAAGAACCCAGGTAAAAGAGCCCAGGAAAAAGGACCCAGGAATGAGAACCCAGGAATGAGAACTCAGGAATGAGAACCCAGGAATGAGGTGTTGTAGCTGGTCTGTAACTGGTCTTTCTCTTTAGCAAGGTTGTTGTAGCCGGTCTGTAACTGGTCTTTCTCTTTAGTCAGGGTGTTGTAGCCGGTCTGTAACTGGTCTTTCTCTTTAGCCAGGGTGTTGTAGCAGGTCTGTAACTGGTCTTTCTCTTTAGTCATGGTGTTGTAGCCGGTCTGTAACTGGTCTTTCTCTTTAGTCAGGGTGTTGTAGCCGGTCTGTAACTGGTCTTTCTCTTTAGTCAGGGTGTTGTAGCCGGTCTGTAACTGGTCTTTCTCTTTAGTCAGGGTGTTGTAGCCGGTCTGTAACTGGTCTTTCTCTTTAGTCAGGTGTTGTAGCTGGTCTGTAACTGGTCTTTCTCTTTAGTCAGGGTGTTGTAGCCGGTCTGTAACTGGTCTTTCTCTTTAGTCAGGGTGTTGTAGCTGGTCTGTAACTGGTCTTTCTCTTTAGTCAGGTTGTTGTAGCTGGTCTGTAACTGGTCTTTCTCTTTAGTCAGGGTGTTGTAGCTGGTCTGTAACTGGTCTTTCTCTTTAGTCAGGGTGTTGTAGCCGGTCTGTAACTGGTCTTTCTCTTTAGTCAGGGTGTTGTAGCTGGTCTGTAACTGGTCTTTCTCTTTAGTCAGGGTGTTGTAGCTGGTCTGTAACTGGTCTTTCTCTTTAGTCAGGGTGTTGTAGCTGTTCTGTAGCTGGTCTTTCTCTTTAGTCAGGGTGTTGTAGCCGGTCTGTAACTGGTCTTTCTCTTTAGTCAGGGTGTTGTAGCTGGTCTGTAGCTGGTCTTTCTCTTTAGTCAGGGTGTTGTAGCCGGTCTGTAACTGGTCTTTCTCTTTAGTCAGGGTGTTGTAGCCTGTCTGTAACTGGTCTTTCTCTTTAGTCAGGGTGTTGTAGCTGGTCTGTAACTGGTCTTTCTCTTTAGTCAGGGTGTTGTAGCCGGTCTGTAACTGGTCTTTCTCTTTAGTCAGGGTGTTGTAGCTGGTCTGTAACTGGTCTTTCTCTTTAGTCAGGGTGTTGTAGCCGGTCTGTAACTGGTCTTTCTCTTTAGTCAGGGTGTTGTAGCTGGTCTGTAACTGGTCTTTCTCTTTAGTCAGGTTGTTGTAGCTGGTCTGTAGCTGGTCTTTCTCTTTAGTCAGGGTGTTGTAGCCGGTCTGTAACTGGTCTTTCTCTTTAGTCAGGGTGTTGTAGCTGGTCTGTAACTGGTCTTTCTCTTTAGCCAGGTTGTTGTAGCCGGTCTGTAACTGGTCTTTCTCTTTAGTCAGGGTGTTGTAGCTGGTCTGTAGCTGGTCTTTCTCTTTAGTCAGGGTGTTGTAGCCGGTCTGTAGCTGGTCTTTCTCTTTAGTCAGGGTGTTGTAGCTGGTCTGTAGCTGGTCTTTCTCTTTAGTCAGGGTGTTGTAGCCGGTCTGTAACTGGTCTTTCTCTTTAGTTAGGGTGTTGTAGCTGGTCTGTAGCTGGTCTCTCTCTTCAGTCATATTGGTTTTATAAAGAGAATAAAGCTTCTATTCAGAGTCTCCAATGCCTCTGTTATCTGGAAAAGATTGATACATATAGAAGGCTTGGTTGTTTAGCAACAAAAGCGACACATGCACAACTATTGAGCAAAACAGACGGGTTGCTTAGATTGTTGACAACATGTCATTATAGTTTGTCTCCGTTGTTTATTGAAATGGAGTGGAATCTGTAGTGACTCCTCAAGCGCTGAGATGCAGTGCCTTAGACCGCTGCGCCACTCGGGGGCCAATTAAAGCAGATGGTGATAAATATTAGCCTTTCTTGTAGGCCAAGCATTTCTCCAGCCTAGTGGCTTGCGCTGTTGAGTTTGGGCGGCATGAGGGGACAGAATGTACTATTCAGCTTCAGATAAGAAATGACTGAGTGTCACGACTTCCACCGAAGTCGCCTCCTCTCCTTGTTCGGGCGGCGTTCGGCGGTCGACGTCACCGGCTTTCTAGCCATCGCCGCTCAGCTGTTATTTTGTTGTAATTGCTTTTGTCTTGTTCACCTCGCACCTGGTTTGTATTCCAGTGATTGCGGCATGTATTTATTTCCGGTGAATATGTTTTGTCATTGTGTGGAATTAATCATGTCTGTGTAGTACAGGCTCATTTTCTCCAGGTAACGTTTGTTAACCCGTATTTGTATTTTGTGATTAACCTGGACTGTGTTTATGTCGTGGCGCTAGATACTTTATATTTGTGGCCTAGAATATTGACGCGTTGTTGCGTTCCTTCTTTTGTTTGTTTGTGCCATTAAAGTGTGCGCCTTTACGACACGTTCCGCTCTCCTGCACCTGATTTCACCCCAGTAGCGCACACCGTGACACTGAGATGTTTTTGGTGTAACATATTATAGTCATACTATGCTACAGTAGACCTATATGCTATTATATTTGGTTCTGTACAATGCTAATAAATCGTTGTGATATTGCGAGACATTGATTCATATTGATTAACCAATAGTAAGTGATGAGTAGGACTATTAGGTGTAGGCAACAGATCTTGATTACTATTTTAATCGATTTGAGCGCCCTTCACATCATGGTGCTGAAAGGACAGCACCGTAACCAACTGGTCACATATGCCACCCGCACCCCTCTGTGGTTCCCAATTCATGGCTTGATCTTTTATTTCTGAGGCTCCGTACCCGTGAGTATTAAAATTCTCGCAATATCTCGCGGGACTTGGGGACCACTAATTTTCTCATGCCGAAAGTGTCAGTGCATTTGGAAAGTATTGTTCCCTCATCAATCTACACACAATACCCCATAATGACATCACAATACCCAGTAATGACATCACAATACCCCATAATGACATCACAATGTTTCTACTACTTGATTGGAGCCTGTGGTAAATTCAATTGATTGGACATGATTTGGAAAGGCACACCTGTCTATATAAGGTCCCAGAGTTGACAGTGCATGTCAGACCAAATACAAAACCATGAGGTCGAAAAAATTGTCCATAGAGCTCCGAGACAGGATTGTGTCGAGGCACAGATCTGGGGAAGGGCACCAAACACCTCTGCATCATTGAAGGTCCCCAAGAACATAGCGGTCTCCATCATCCTTAAATGGAAGAAGTTTGGAACCACCAAGACTCTTCCTAGAGCTGGCCGCCTGGCCAAACTGAGCAATCAGAGGAGAAGGGTCTTGGTCAGGGAGGTGACCAAGAACCGGATGGTTCCTCTGTGAGATGGGAGAACCTTCCAGAAGGACAACCATCTCTGCAACACTCCACCATTCAGGCCTTTATGGAAGAGTGGCCAGACAGAAGCCACTCCTCTGTGTAAGTGACAGCCCGCTTGGAGTTTGCCAAAAGGCACCTAAAGGACTCTCAGACCATGAGAAACAAGATTCTCTGGTCTGATGAAACCAAGATTGAACTCTTTGGCCTGAATGCCAAGCGTCACGTCTGGAGGAAACCTGGCACCATCCCTAAGATGAACCATGGTGGTGGGAGCATCGTGCTATGGGGATGTTTTTCAGCGGGACTGAGAGACTAGTCAGGATCAAGGGAAAGATGACCGGAGCAAAGTACAGAGAGATCCTTGATGAAAACCTGCTCCAGAGCACTCAGGACCTCAGACTGGGGCAAAGGTTCACCTTCCAACAGGACAACGACCCTAAGCACACAGCCAAGACAACGCAGAAGTGTCTCTGAATGTCCTTGAGTGGCCCAGCCAGAGCTTGGACTTGAACCCGATCGAACATCTCTGGAGAGACCTGAAAATAGCTATGCGGCGTTGCTCCCCATCCAACCTGACAGAGCTTGAGAGGATCTGCAGAGAAGAATGGGAGAAACTCCCCAAATACAGGTGTGCCATATCGGCTGCTAGGTCCATCGGACAATTTCTTGGGCCACTATATCTATTTTGCCAATTGGACTGGTCCCCTTTACCACACGGAACCCCACTAATCCATCACGACTGGTCTACCAACGGAAACGTACGAGGAGGCTATAAACACCGTCTTCTGCTAGCTTGGTAGCCTTGGCCCGCTAGCCGGGCCCGCTAGCCTTCTGCTAGCTTGCTAGCTAGCTGTCTGAATCGCCGTGTCCCCCACCAGCGTCACTACTCACTGGACCCTTATGATCACTTGGCTAAGCATGCCTCTCCTCAATGTCAATATGCCTTGTCCATTGCTGTTCTGGTTAGTGTTCATTGTCTTATTTCACTGTAGAGCCTCTAGCCCTGCTCAATATACCTTATCCAACCCTTCAGTTCCACCACCCACACATGCGATGACATCACCTGGTTTAAATGATGTTTCTAGAGACAATATCTCTTTCATCATCACTCAATGCCTAGGTTTACCTCCACTGTATTCACGTCCTACCATACCTTTGTCTGTACATTATGCCTTGAATCTATTTTATCACCCCCCGGAAACCTGCTCCTTTTACTCTCTGTTCAGGACGTCCTAGACGACCAGTCATTATAGCCTTTAGCCGTACCCTTATCCTACTCATCCTCTGTTCCTCTGGTGATATAGAGGTTAATCCAGGCCCTGCAGTGCCTAGCTCCACTCCTATTCCCCAGGCGCTCTCATTTGTTGACTTCTGTAACCGTAAAAGCCTTGGTTTCATGCATGTTAACATTAGAAGCCTCCTCCCTAAGTTTGTTTTATTCACTGCTTTAGCACACTCTGTCAACCCAGATGTCCTAGCCGTGTCTGAATCCTGGCTTAGGAAGACCACCAATAACCCTGAAATCTCCACCCCTAACTACAACATATTCGGACAAGATAGAACGGCCAAAGGGGGCGGTATTGCAATCTACTGCAGAGATAGCCTGCAGAGTTCTGTCTTACTATCCAGGTCTGTACCCAAACAATTTTAACTTCTACTTAAAAAAATCCACCTTTCTAGAAACAAGTCTCTCACTGTTGCCGCTTGCTATAGACCACCCTCTGCCCCCAGCTGTGCTCTGGACACCATAGGTGAACTGATTGCCCCCCATCTATCTTCAGAGCTTGTGCTGTTAGGTGACCTAAACTGGGACATGCTTAACACCCCGGACATCCTACAATCTAAGCTTGATGCCCTCAACCTCACACAATTATCAATGAACCTACCAGGTACAACCCCAAAGCCGTAAACACGGGCACCCTCATAGATATCATCCTAACCAACTTGCCCTCCAAATACACCTCTGCTGTTTTCAACCAAGATCTCAGCGATCACTGCCTCATTGCCTGCATCCAAAATGGGTCTGCGGTCAAACGACCTCCCCACATCACTGTCAAATGCTCCCTAAAACACTTCAGCGAGCAGGCCTTTCTAATTGACCTGGCCCGGGTATCCTGGAAGGATATTGACCTCATCCCGTCAGTAGATGATGCCTCGTTATTCTTTAAAAGTGCCTTCCTCACCATCTTAAATAAGCATGCCCCATTCAAGAAATTTAGAACCAGGAACAGATATAGCCCTTGGTTCTCTCCAGACCTGACTGCCCTTGACCAGCACAAAAACATCCTGTGGCGTTCTGCATTAGCATCGAACAGCCCCCGTGATATGCAACTCTTCAGGGAAGTTAGGAACCAACATACACAGGCAGTTAGGAAAGCCAAGGCTAGTTTTTTCAAGCAGAAATTTGTTTCCTGTAACACAAACTCAAAAAAGTTATGTGACACTGTAAAGTCCATGGAGAATAAGAGCACCTCCTCCCAGCTGGCCACTGCACTGAGGATAGGAAACTCTGTCACCACCGATAAATCCACTATAATTGAGAATTTCAATAAGCATTTTTCTACGGCTGCCCATGCTTTCCACCTGACTACCCCTATCCCGGTCAACAGCCCTGCACGTCCCACAGCAACTTGCCCAAGCCTAGCCCATTTCTCCTTCTCCCAAATCTAGTTAGCTGATGTTCTGAAAGAGCTGCAAAATCTGGACCCCTACAAATCAGCCGGGCTAGACAATCTGGACCCTTCCTTTCTAAAATTATCTGCCGAAATTGTTGCAACCCCTATTAATAGCCTGTTCTTTCGTGTCGTCTGAGATTCCCAAAGATTGGAAAGCAGCTGCGGTCATCCCACTCTTCAAAGGGGGAGACACTCTTGACCCAAACTGCTACAGACCTATATATCTATCCTACCCTGCCTTTATAAGGTCTTCGAAAGCCAATTTAACAAACAGATTACTGACCATTTCGAATCCCACCGTAACTTCTCCGCTATGCAATCTGGTTTCAGAGCTGGTCATGGGTGCACCTCAGCCACGCTCAAAGTCCTAAACGATATCATAACCGCCATAGATAAGAGACAATACTGTGCAGCCGTATTCATCGACCTGGCCAAGGCTTTCGACTCTGCCGATCACCACATCCTTATCGGCAGACTCAACAGCCTTTGTTTCTCAAATGATTGCCTCGCTTGTTTCACCAACTACTTCTCCGATATAGTTCAGTGTGTCAAATTGGCAGACTGGCAGTCTCTATGGGGGTGCCACAGGGTTCAATTCTTGGGCCGACTCTCTTCTCTGTATACATCAATGACGTCGCTCTTGCGCCACCTCAACACAGACGACACCATTCTGTATACTTCGGGCCCTTCTTTGGACACTGTATTAACTAACCTCCAGACAAGCTTCAATGCCATACAACTCTCCTTACGTGGCCTCCAACTGCTCTTAAATGCAAATAAAACTAAATGCATGCTCTTCAACCGATCGCTGTCCGCACCTGCCCGCCCGTCCAGCATCACTACTCTGGACGGTTCTGACTTAGAATATCACATCAAACATCTCCAATCCAAAATTAAATCTAGAATTGGCTTCCTATTTCGCAACAAATCATCATTCACTCATGCTGCCAAACATACCCTCGTAAATCTGACCATCCTACCGATCCTCGACTTCGGTGATGTCATTTACGAAATAGCCTCCAACACTCGACTCAACAAATTGGATGCAGTCTATCACAGTGCCATCCGTTTTGTCACCAAAGCCCCATTTACTACCCACCACTGCGACCTGTACGCTCTCGTTGGCTGGACTTCGCTTCATACTCGTCGCCAAACCCACTTGCTCCAGGTCATCTACAAGTCCCTGCTAGGTAAAGCCCCGCCTTATCTCAGCTCGCTGGTCACCGTAGCAGCACCCACCCGTAGCACACACTCCAGCAGGTATATCTCAAACATCACCCAGACCCCATCCTTCTCAGCCAAGAGCATATCTAATGCTATTATATTCTGCCACTCCATTAAACTCGTTGGTCTGTTCAGCCAATCCTTTTATGGCGTCACGAGTGTGGTTAATAAACCTCTGTTGAATGTAAAAGATATGATTCATCCAATCTACATTTTAATTAATTGTTGACCACCAAAAGAGACTCGACTCAAACCCTGCTGTGATTTAATTCCTAGCTTTAAATTCATATGGAACCCCTCGAGGTACACCTATCTCATCGATATACACTTTTCATCAAACTATCCTGGGAGGAAGTCCCACTTCTTACGCAACAAACCTCCACCCTTCGACATGTTAAACTGCTTGATGAGGGTGAAAGACATTACCAGCGGAGCCAACGCACAGGTCCCCAGGCAATTTAGGCGTTACCACCACACAACCACTAGATGTCAGCACAGGCCTGTCTCTGATCCCTAAAATTCACAGGCTTTAAGTCAGAGGTTCGATTAGTCATTGTACTAATAGATGTAACATTTTCTGTGTATGCCTGGACAGACAATAATAAACCTCCTCTGAAACTACTGACAGGGGGAATCTAGATTCGTGGGAATACAATACTGGGGGATACAGATAGTACATAGTACAAACTCACCTCCTTCCTTTCTCTCTCACTTTCTCTCTCACTCTGCTTGAACAATTTAACCATACAGGATAAACCTGATGGAGAATTAAAACCCATCAAGGGGTAGGGCATAGTTGTTATCCTAGGCTTAGCCGTGCCACAGGCATTACATTCTTCCTTAGACATGATTCTTGCCGTAATCCGTTCCAATCACGGATTCGGGTCCCTATAACCAGTCTTAACCTCAAATGCCTCCTTCCGGTCCATAGTTTGAAATATCTGTACCAGTACCCCAGCCGAATCTCCCATCTTGGTATCATTTAATGAATAGGGTGCAATGGTGGGCGTGACGCTATCAGAAGTTTTCTGATTAAACACTACCCAGAATTCCAATAATGTTTCCACCCCATTCTGATCAATTCCGATAAACCATAACTCTACGTCCTCCTTTACAGCCTGTTTCAGAGTAATTCTAACTTTGAGGCGATACTTTCCCTTATCTATGTTACACTCCCTTCTTCCTACAACTTCCCTGTCTTCACGTTGCTCCACCTGTTCCCCTACCGAGTGTGAAGGTTACCCTCTACTCCTGTCTGATCAGGAGGGTCTGAGTGTGTCAGGAATATGGCCCCCACAATTATACAACTGACTACAATCAATATTCTCATGAAGCCTCACCCTCTTCCTGCCCTGAGGTCCATTGCTAAAGGCCAACAACATGCCCCCACCCTGAGGAACTCCCACAGTGAGGAAAAGTGTTCTGACAACAATCCTCGTTGAGAGTTAACCCCCGACCCCTTTCAGTACTCAGATCCGTCTCTCATCTCCTCTGTTTGTTCAACAGTGGTGGCAGGGTTTACCTCTTTACAATGTATAATATGGACCCAGGTGGATCTTTCAGCGATCCTGACAGCAAAGGCGGTGACCAACAAAACCTGGTATGGCCCCTCCCACCGTGGCTGTTTCCAGTCTTTTCTCTCTCAAGGATTGGATTCAACCCCAATCATCATGCTGGATCGAATGGCTCACCTCCTTGGATATTTCACCTATGGGGCACAGGATCTTTGACATACGGGTGTGGTTAATGAATAATCTCCTCGTGTGTTCTACTAAGGTGTTCTCAATCTCTACATCTGCTTGTTCTAGTCTACCTAACTCTGGCATTCTATAGGGCCTACCGAATACTTCCTCAAATGGAGATAATCCCTCCTTGTCTGGGGTTATCTGAATAGTTATTAATACTATTGGCAGGCATTTCACCCAATTTCGTCCTGTACTCAGGTGTGTCTTTCTTAACCTATTTTTAATCATAGAATTAATGCGTTCTATAATATAATAATAATTAAACACTGTTTCTTTCCTTCGCTCCTGGTGAGCTCTATAAAATCAATTTCCAACTGTTGGAATGGATATTTAGCAAAGGGATATCCACCCTGTGGAGTCCTCTGTCTACATTGGTGATTACTCTGAGCACATATAACACAATGAGAACAATTGTTTTTAAGTAATTCGTGTTGTCTAACAATCTCTACCATATCTAACAATCTCTACCATATCTAACAATCATCTCTACCATATCCCTCCTGTTGATACAAGGCTCTGCCCCTGTATCAAAACTGCTGCATATCTAAAACAATTATAACAAATAAATACATTTCTGCCTGCTGCACAGAATAGTGACTAGGTCGTGATTCAGCCTCTAAGTTTTTAGGAAGAGTAGCAACATCATACCCAGTTGCATTTGAGTTCTACCTTGAAGACCTATCTACAAACATAGTAATTTTTTTTCCATCTGTTAATTGGCAAATCTGTAAAATCAGTCCTATGCAACACAACTCTCTCCATCTCAGTTACACAATCATGTGGATTCCCTTCATTAGCTATGGGAATAAAGGTGGAGGGGTTCAGAGTAGTACATCTCTCAATAGTCAAATTTGGCATGTCTAACAATATAATTATACAAGACACAAAGGCCTAGTCTGAGCCACCTTATCCAAACGAGAGGAGTGATTCCCCCCCCCTGTTTCTAGGTCAAAACTGACGTCATGAACCCCTCCCTACGGTCCACAGTCTGAGTAAATGGACGGTCATATCTAGGGAATGCCAAACAATGTCTCTATCCTCATAAACGGTTCTTCTGCCTCTGAGTTCCAAATTCCTTTATCATGGGCGGCCATTGTCTGCCCATAGATAAGGTAAACTGGGAAAATTAAATACATCCCTCAACCTTTCCAAATACTGACTGACTGTCTGTCTCCCTGTTTCCAGTCATGGATTTTAGAAAAAATCTGCATGTCAATGGCAATCTCTATGGTTATTACCTAGCTGATTAAGTTTGTCTCGGTACTCTCCATCTACAGCCCACTGTAAAACAATTATGTTCCCTTGTCTAACTGCACATTCTAGCTCACGTGTGCTTAAAACTTTCTCTCTCACTCTGCTCTATTCTTCCTGGCCTCCCCCCTCCTCTTTCTACTACTCTCAACCCCCCAAGCTCACTCTCGGGCTCGGCATAAAGCGGGGGAGCCTTTCTCTGTCTGACTACACAACTTAATCATATTGGTTATTTGCCCAAGCCTGATCAGCTATGGCAGGGTACTGTCTCACTCCTTTCCATATACAGACTGAACAAAGCGCTATTTCCCAAAAACGTCTTTATAATTTCCTAAGGAGATAATAATACTCTCCTAAAGTAATAGTACAATTTGGAAATGGTGTTTCTCACAAATGTTAAAAGGAAATTCCCCTGTTTCTTTTTAATTCATAATGAAGTTGATCATTCTTCATTAGGAATTGTTTAACTATTCAGGGCTTTTCAAAACATTTCTATACAAATTAAATCCCACACCTCAGTGAGACTTCCACAATCGCATTGATTGTCTGTGGGTGCTGGTTTGTGTGTTAAACCATATGTTAAAATCAAACAGAAATGGCCAGGCCTTTCCATGCTTAGATTAGACATTCCTACACCCATTCACATTATATTAAACATACTTATGAACAATCAACACATTTAATAGCTGTTTTACTGTAGATTATTTCTGTTAACCATTTCTAAATATAATACTTTTTTCCTGTCGCAAATGTTTTTTTTCAGATGAAGGAATATATGATATCTGCTTCTAGGTTTCTAATACATGGTCATCTATGTCTCCCTTAATTAACATACATACTGCACTTGCTTCTCCCTTCTTCTCTTTCTGGGCTGAGGTTGTCTTCCCTTTTCCTTAGCGCAATCGTGATTATTATGACCCTGTCTTCCACAATGGGTACATGCTGCCTTACACTCCCTGGCGAAGTGCCCTGACTTCTGACAATTGTAGCACTTCACCCCTCCTCTCTCTCCTACACTGAAGGAACCTTTGTTCCCAAACTTCTCTCTCTTTCCTGCCTGTGTCGGGGGTGCCGAGGGAACTGGCAACCCGACCTGTACTGTCCATGTCTGACTTGGCTCTTCCTTCTTATCGACTTCCTTTTTATCTTTTCGTCCACTTGCCTTTTTCTTTTCTATTCCTTCCACTCTTTTTCGGGCTTCAGAGAGCCAAACCCTAGCTGTATCAAGCCCTTCCACTTGCTGTCCTCCTATTCTATCTCCACATACCTTGTGGATCTCTAATGGTCTCTAATTTGTCTACGTCTAATCGCCCATCAAACCCATATTTCTTTCTCCACCTTGGACCATAATCTACATTCCTCTTATCCTTAGACTCCATATATCTCTCATCTCCCGTAAGTTCGGGAACCTTTTTTTGAGGATTCACCTCCCATGTTGATATTACCAATATATCTCCAATGTATCTCAACTCCTTTGAAAACTTTTCTCTCGGATTTCATTATTAGATGTGACTTTTGATTAGATCTATGATTACATAAATATTAATGTACCATTTAATTATTTCATCTGCATGAAACAACCGTCCTCTCACACAACCTATTATAAATCCCTTAGAAATACTTTTCCCCTTGGAGTATTGAAATACATCTCAGATGTATCTCAACTCACTTGGAACTCTATTCATTTGGATTTTACTATTAGGTGTGACTAGATTAGATCTATGATTACATAAATATTGATGAACCATTTAATTATTTCATCTGTACGAAACAATCGTCCTCTCTCACACTACCTATGCTAAATCCCAACCCTATCTTATGTGGATCTTATTATTAGGTGTGTCTTTTAAGCAAACGTATGGCTAAATATAATATTGAGTCATATAGATCATCCAACCAGTAACCCAGAGGTTTATGAAGCCTCTGGTTTCATGATGTCACGCCCTGACCAATATGAGCCTGTTTATGTTTCATTTTGGTTGGGCCAGGGTGTGAGTTGGGGTGGGCATTCTAGGTTCTTTATATTTTGTTGTTTGGCTGAGTATGGCTCTCAATCAGGGACAGCTGTCTATCGTTGTCTCTGATTGGGAACCATACTTAAGCAGCCCTTTTTCCCTCCAGTGTTTGTGGGAAGTTGACTCTGTTTGGGTGTTTGTTGCTGTTTATACTACACCAGTTGATCTTCGTTCATTGTTTTGGGAGAATAAACATGTTTTTCTCAACCCGGCATGCTGCGCCTTGGTCGATAAATGAAGATCGTGACACATGAAACCAGTTAAACAACCGTTATTCCTCACACTACCTATTTTAAATCCCATCCTTATCTTTCTTTAGTTGATCACCGCCCATGGTTTAACCTTTTTTATCTGAATAAGTTAACCATTTTGGAAACTGATTTTCTTAGACTTTATTATTAGGTACGACTTTTGTATCAGATCTATGGCTACTTCAACATTAATGAAAATAACCCTTGAGTTATCCTATTTTACGTCTAAACGCCCCTCAAATCCATACCTCTTTCTCCATTTTGGGCCATAGTCAAGACCCATCATCTATGTCTAAACGTCCATCAAATCCATACCTCTTTCTCCATTTTGGGCCATAGTCAAGACCCATCATCTATGTCTAAACGTCCATCAAATCCATACCTCTTTCTCCATTTTGGACCATAATATATCTCCCGTAAGTTCGGGAACCTCTCTTGATGATTTACCTCCCATGTTGATATTACAGATATATTTTGGTAGTCTCCTTGCAAACGACTCGAGGCTGTAATCGCTGCCAAAGGTGCTTCAACAAAGTACTGAGTAAATGGTCTGAATATTTATGTAAATGTGATATTTGTTTTGTTTGTTGTTTTTTACAACAACAAACAAAAAAAACTGTTTTTGCTTTGTCATTATGGGGTATCGTGTGTAGATTGATGAGAGGGGAGGAAAAACAAATGTAATCCATTTTAGAATAAGGCTGTAGTGTAACAAAATGTAGAGTCAAGGGTCTGACTACTTTCAGAATGCACTGCAGGCCTAGTTAGACTCTTTGAATTATTGTATGTAGGCTGTGCAATGTGCTCGCCAAGACTACGCAGCAGAACAGTATAGCGAATTCAGAGGGCAGACTGACAGGGACTCAACCACAGGTCTCTTCACAGTCAGTGACAGACAGGGACAAATCAACCTTTGTTTCTAAATCTCATGCTATTTTACACATTTTTACATGAGACTGAGAGAAAATGTTGCAGTTTTAAAGCTAATTTCCTGTATTAAAAAAAATTATAATAATGGCTTATAATGTGTTCATGGGGGGCCCGCCGGGAAATTCGTTTTAAAACTTCTAAATTGTATAAATTGCAAGTTCCTTGCACATTATCAGCCCTCATATGCTGAGAGTTTGGAGCTTTGCCAGTCACACTGCCCTCCATACCACCCTCTTCAATTCCCCCACAACCTCCCTCTGAGGCTCTCTCCCTACTCCCATCCCCAGGACAGGCCTGGGACACTCCTGCCCCCCCATGGCAGCCCCAACCCTGCAACAGGAGCCACACCAAGGCCTCCTGTGCACACCCAGAATGGAGCCACTCCGGTCACCTGCAGTAGCTCCACTCCTTTGGTGGGAGCTTCATCTGGATGGACTGAGCTCTGCCAACACTGCTCACCCAGAATTGGTGGAATGGTGTCAAATACATCAAACACATGGTTTCCCTGGTTTCCATGTGTTTGATGCCATTCCATTTGCTCCGTTCCAGACATTATTATGAGTCGTTCTCCCCTCAGCAGCCTCCACTGATACCCATAGACTTCTAGTCATTGCACTAACCCTAGTTAGCAACTTCCTTGGTATCCACGAGTTCATCTGACTCTGTGGAAGTAGATAAAGGACCTTTTAATGGCATGTTAGCAGATATCCATAGACGTCCAGTCATTGAGCTAACCCTAGTTAGCAATTGCCCTAGCACTAGTTTTTCTCCATTTTCGCCTGAATGACATGCCCAAAATAAACTGCCTGTAGCTCAGGCCTTGAAGCCAGGATATGCATATAATTGGTACCATTGGAAAGAAAACACTTTGAAGTTTATAGAAATGTTGAAATAATGTAGGAGAATATAACACAATAGATAACCTGACACAAAAAAATTTGTGAGACCATCCTCTGAGAAATGCAAGAGAAAGCTCATATTGTCTGGCTTCCACAGGGTGTCAGCAGTCTATGTTCAATGTTTCAGGCTTATAACTTCAAAAACAAATAAGAAATAACAGTTTTTGTATGAGGACACAGTCTTGAAAATCTGTGTCATTGCGCGCCTGCTGAAATCGGTTTCCTATTGAACATATTTCTTTCCGA
The DNA here is from genome assembly GCA_030435695.1 of Brachymystax lenok tsinlingensis. Classification (NCBI taxonomy): domain Eukaryota; kingdom Metazoa; phylum Chordata; class Actinopteri; order Salmoniformes; family Salmonidae; genus Brachymystax; species Brachymystax lenok. The sequence goes on along the minus strand of CM059811.1, from coordinate 9,459,780 downwards.
AATAAATATTATAGTTTGATTACATTATCTGAGGAGTAAATACAAACGTATTTTGACTTGTTGAAACAAAGTTTAGAGATTTTCGGATTCCTTTCTCTGCAAGTTGAACGAGTGGATTACTCAAATCGATGGAGCCAACTATACAGACTTTTTGGGATATAAAAAATTATTTTATCTAACAAAACGACACTACATGTTATCTCTGGGACCCTTTGGATGACAAATCAGAGGACGATTTTCAAAAGTAAGTGAATATTTACTCTTTATATGTGAATGTATGAAAACTGTGCCGGTGGAAAAATATTTTGATGTTGGGCGCTGTCCTCAAACAATCGCATTGCATGTTTTTGCTGTAATAGGTACTTTAAATTGGACAGTGCAGTTAAATTAACAAGAATTTAAGCTTTCAGCCGATATAAGACACATTTGTACCTAAATGTTTAACCTCTATAATAAATATTAGAATGTATTTGAATTACGCGCCCTCCAGTTTCACCGGAAGTTGACCCGATAGCGGGACACCGATCCTTAAGATTATAGTCTTCAAGAATCAATGGCTATATATCATTAATTTAACAGACCTCAAAATGTATGTAACAACAGTTTATTGACCCTTTTTAAACATGTCTAACAAACAAGGATCTTAGTTACACATCTGAAATTTTTTTATCTCACAGACTAGTCGCAGGGAGATGTTGAGAGTAACTTGTAGAACACACAGCATCCCAAAGCTCACAGCGACCATCCTGTAGAGTCTTCTGCCTGAATCCTCAGTTCCTGAGGAGATACACACTGATGTGAGAACACGGACACACACACACGCACTCACGCATGCACAGACTCAAAATTGTGACATTACCAGCTACGAAAGGACAATGTCTAACAGCTGCCTACAGGAAGTTACTGTATCAGAATGGACCATTTCTAACAGCTGCTTTACAGGAAGTTACTGTATCAGAATGGACCATTTCTAACAGCTGCTTTACAGGATGTTACTGTATCAGAATGGACCATTTCTAACAGCTGCTTTACAGGAAGTTACTGTATCAGAATGGACCATTTCTAACAGCTGCTTTACAGGAAGTTACTGTATCAGAATGGACCATTTCTAACAGCTGCTTTACAGGAAGTTACTGTATCAGAATGGACCATCTCTAACAGCTGCTTTACAGGAAGTTACTGTATCAGAATGGACCATTTCTAACAGCTGCTTTACAGGAAGTTACTGTATCAGAATGGACCATCTCTAACAGCTGCTTTACAGGAAGTTACTGTATCAGAATAGACCATTTCTAACAGCTGCTTTACAGGAAGTTACTGTATCAGAATGGACCATTTCTAACAGCTGCTTTACAGGAAGTTACTGTATCAGAATGGACCATTTCTAACAGCTGCTTTACAGGAAGTTACTGTATCAGAATGGACCATCTCTAACAGCTGCTTTACAGGAAGTTACTGTATCAGAATAGACCATTTCTAACAGCTGCTTTACAGGAAGTTACTGTATCAGAATGGACCATTTCTAACAGCTGCTTTACAGGAAGTTACTGTATCAGAATGGACCATTTCTAACAGCTGCTTTACAGGAAGTTACTGTATCAGTATGACATGTTAGAAGCACATTATTACATGAATACCTCTGAATACACTGAAAACACATATCTATTTGCATTATTTAAAAGTAAAATCATTTTTTTTTGAATTTTTTCAGTGGTTTTGTGTGTATGTGTGTGTGTGTCTGTGTGTGATAGAGAGTTTTCTTAATTATTACCTGAGGGATAAGTTCCAGTCTTCAGTCTCCTCATTGCTCTACTCTCGTTTTATTCATTGACGAAGTCATCCCTCTTAAACTAACTGTATGATGACCTTTCTGACTGACTCCTAATGGTAACATCTACTGTATTATTCTAACTTCACTGACAAGTAGTTGAGTGTCTCTGATGTGCTCCACCTAGTACCTCTCTGATTTGTCTGTGGTCCACTGCAGTCGACCTCAAGCAGGAAGTTGGGGGACTTGACAGGATATTCTTAATAGAGACGACATAACATGATAGCTGCATGAGTGCAGCCTTTCAGACTATCACTTTGCCAGGCCTGTTGGTGTCATCGTTCATAAGGAAGTCAAGTTGTGACCGATGGCAAGATAGGGGCCTGTTTTCTATCTGTTCTGTCTGTGTGTTGCATCAGTGTGAGGGAACATTCAGAAGTGTGTGTGGGAAATCTTTGCCTGCATCTTTCTCAGAGGTTCCAAAGGCCCTCTCGGTACTGTTCTGCTCTCTGTCTGTGTCCAGGTGACACTGTTTTAACGATCCAATAACTTTCAATAATATGCAATAGAAAAGTCCTAAAAGTCCAAACCCTGCCCGTCTGCCACTCCAGGCAGGCTAAAGCAAATGCTGAAAATATTAGAAAATGTATAAGTAGTATTTGAACCCAGGTCTGGCACTTACCTTGTAGACTGTAATAAATAGGAGATGACTGTACAAACTTAATAACCTCACGATGTGTCCTTCTATCTGTTCTAATGCAGATCTCTACTAACTTAAAACCTCACGATGTTTCCTTCTATCTGTTCTAATGCAGACCTCTACTAACTTAATAACCTCATGATGTTTCCTTTGTGACTTTTCCTATGAATTAAGCCACACAAAAACGCATTGAATCTGCTGAAATAGTTTTTGTACATATTTGCACAAATTGCGTGTGAGATTGTGCTGGACATAGATATTGTAACGCCCAGTCCCGAGTTTCAGGCTGGAGCGTTTTGGTTTTGTCTTTGTGTAGGGTTTGTTCATTCTAGGTGTCGTATTTCTATGTTGGGTAATGGTTCCCAATTAGAGGCAGCTGTGTGTCGTTGTCTCTAATTGGGAACCATATTTAGGCTAGTAGGTTTCACTCTGGGTTCGTGGGTTATTGTATGTTCATAGCTGTGTTTGTTTGTTCAGTTATGTTCATCGTTCGTTCTCCGTTCTTTGTTTTGTTCCGTCTTGTTCCGTGGATTTATTAAATCATGTATTCTGGCTACATCGCTGCGTCTTGGTCTGTCCCCTCAGAAGAGAATCGTGACAGAATAACCCACCAAACGAAGACCAAGCAGCGAGAGACCCGGGAGCTTAGGTCTTGGGAGAAGGAGCTATTCTATGGGAGTGCTTGGGACCAGCCTGGGAGTATCGTCGACCCAGAGAGGAACTGGAAGCAGCGGCGGAGCGGCGCAGGTGTGAGGATCGGATGGGAGCATGGGATCCGGTGAGTGGCAGGTTTCTCGAACCTCGCCGGGCTAGGAAGCCCGTAAGGCAGTCCCAAGAAACTTTTGGGGGGGGGCACACGAGGAGGTTGGCCGGTTCAGGAGGGACTCCTGAGCCAACTCCTCGTGCCTTGTGGAGAGAGCGTTGGGGAGAACGTCCTGCTCCGGCCCGCGCACCAAGCTCCCCGTGCGTTCAGAGAGTCCAGCACGTCCTGTCCCGGCTCCGGCACCAAGCTCCCGTGCTCAGAGAGTCCAGCACGTCCTGTCCCGGCTCCGCGCACCAAGCTCCCGTGCGTTCAGAGAGTCCAGCACGCCCTGTCCCGGCTCCGCACCAAGCTCCCCGTGCTCAGAGAGTCCAGTACGACCAGTTCCTGCTCCACGCACCAGAGTCCCAGTGAGCATCACGAGTCCAGTACTGCCAGTTCCTGCTCCACGCACCAGCGTCCCAGTGAGCATCACAAGTCCAGTACGACCAGTTCCTGCTCCACGCACCAGAGTTCCAGTGAGCATCACAAGTCCAGTACTGCCAGTTCCTGCTCCACGCACCAGAGTACCAGTGAGCATCACTAGTCCGGTACTGCCAGTTCCTGCTCCACGCACCAGAGTTCCAGTGAGCATCACAAGTTCAGTACTGCCAGTTCCTGCTCCACGCACCAGAGTTCCAGTGAGCATCACAAGTCCAGTACTGCCAGTTCCTGCTCCACGCACTCAGAGTTCCAGTGAGCATCACGAGTCCAGTACGACCAGTTCCTGCTCCACGCACCAGAGTCCCAGTGAGCATCACGAGTCCAGTACGACCAGTTCCTGCTCCACGCACCAGAGTCCCAGTGAGCATCACGAGTCCAGTACTGCCAGTTCCTGCTCCACGCACCAGAGTCCCAGTGAGCATCACGAGTCCAGTACTGCCAGTTCCTGCTCCACGCACCAGCTGCCCAGTGAGCATCACGAGTCCAGTACGCCAGTTCCAACTCCACGCACCAGAGTTCCTGGAGAAGGCCCAGGGCCTCCGGTTCTGGATGTCAGACCAGCACGGCCAGCACCGGAGCCTCCACCTGGGACAAAGCGACCCACCGAAGACCCCCCACAGACTTTCGGCGCGTCCGGAGTCCGCGCCTTTGGGTACTGTAACGCCCAGTCCCGAGTTTCAGGCTGGAGCGTTTTGGTTTTGTCTTTGTGTAGGGTTTGTTCATTCTAGGTGTCGTATTTCTATGTTGGGTAATGGTTCCCAATTAGAGGCAGCTGTGTGTCGTTGTCTCTAATTGGGAACCATATTTAGGCTAGTAGGTTTCACTCTGGGTTCGTGGGTTATTGTATGTTCATAGCTGTGTTTGTTTGTTCAGTTATGTTCATCGTTACGTTCTCCGTTCTTTGTTTTGTTCCGTCTTGTTCCCGTGGATTTATTAAATCATGTATTCTGGCTACATCGCTGCGTCTTGGTCTGTCCCCTCAGAAGAGAATCGTGACAGATATCCACAATCTTACCTCTGTCAAACTGACCTTCTTGGTCATATCTGGCTCGGTATAGATGGCCTCAGACATCTTCAACAACAATTGATGCTTTATATTATATAAGTCTACTGTACGTTACGGTTCAGGTTCTAGTGATATCGGTGCCTCTGCCATGTCTCTTTCTCTGTGTGTCTGTCTCTGTGTTGCCTCTGTCCTGTCTCTGTGTTGCCTCTGTCCTGTCTCTGTGTTGCCTCTGTCCTGTCTCTGTGTTGCCTCTGTCCTGTCTCTGTGTTGTCTCTGCCCTGTCTCTGTGTTGCCTCTGCACTGTCTCTTTCTCTGTGTGTCTGTGTCTGTGTTGCCTCTGCACTGTCTCTTTCTCTGTGTGTCTGTCTCTGTGTTGCCTCTGCACTGTCTCTGTGTTGCCTCTGCCCTGTCTCTGTGTTGCCTCTGTCCTGTCTCTGTGTTGCCTCTGTCCTGTCTCTGTGGGGGCAGGGGGCCAGTGCCCCTGTGACAACAATTTTGGACCCCCTTGTGGCCCCCCTAAATGTGGAGTATGAAATAATTTTAGCATAACAAATTTTTGCTATCGTTCTTTTTTTACATCCGTTATTAGACAGTGGCAACGTGGAACACTAATTAAACCCACACATTTACTAGAGAGACATGGTCTTTTGCCTACTAATGCCTGCAATGAAGTGAAGAAAACGATATGACAACAATAACGTCTAATGTAACTGACCCCTCTAACAGTACAACTGGCCCCAGCTTGGCCCCCCCAGTTGAAAGGGTCTAGAACCTCCACTGCCTCTGCCATGCGGACATATTAACATACTGTGATCCATTGGCGGTTAAAGTAATGAAAGCGTGGAACTCAGATATAGCATATAGGCCAATTCAGCAGTCGGACTATAACTTCTATAATCAACTAAGTAAAATACATAGGCCTAAAGCCGACAAAATAAAAACAGTAGAAAATATCCTGATGAAAATCCGAGGTCTTTTAATCCAGCGGCGATTTTAGCATGTACATCTTGGTGGGGCAAACTCAACAACAACAAAACAATCGATGAATGCCAGCAAAGCCACTACACAACACAACACAACACTAAACAATACATTCATTGCACTATAACTGTGACATACGGTGCCCACAAACTACATAAAGCGGTCCCAACAGCAGAGCTTTCTTTTCAGCACCATGGAGTTCATCCTTATCACCTCTACACCTGGAAGTCAGCGGAAACTATGGCATAAGGGGATGATGAGTGGATAAGATGCAATTTATCATTTCCATTAAGAATTTCGATTGTTCAGCACTTTTGAAATGTACAGCGACATAATTCACGATATGGGCCGTCCTTACAGTATTCTCCCTGTACACCAAGTCAGAACCATAGGATAAATAAAGGAAGCATACGAGCAGACAATAAAAGCTCTTACAATATTTGATGATGAACTTTCTCTGAAACAGGCTATAGGCTACATGTGCACCACCAAGTCAGAACAGTAGGCTAAGTTATGAAGGGGAAAGGGACAAATTATTAGGGTGGGGCACATGGGATACTAACAGATTCCTGCACAACATACACTTAGTATTACTTTCTTAGCTACAGTATACATATCTCCCTGGCATATTCATCACTTATGCAGCAGCATACAATACATTTTTGGACTCATCTTGTTGTGCTGTTCAGGAAGGAGGCACGGCGGTCCTTGTGGGCAAATTTTGTCATCAAACTTTGTTATCAAAGCCTGTAATTCTCTGGATTTATGGTGCTTTCAAAACAACTGGGAACTCAGGGGTAAAACACGGTCGAATCATGACGTCAATGATCTTCAGGTCGGAGCTCTATGACCGTTCAAAACCTTTTTTCCCAGTCAGAGATCGTTTTTTTTCAGAGTTCCCAGTTGTCTTAAACTCACTGAAGTCTGAGATTTCCCAATTCCGAGGTTCCAGTTGTTTTGAACATGGCAGAAGTCATGCTGGATTGACAGCATGGACAGTGTATTAAACCTTTTCTGGCCCATGGTGTTGCATGTGAATGTTTATCCTTTTCAACTGTGAAAAGAGACCCTTAAACACAGACTTGGACTACATACCTTCTCCACTGAATAGCAGGCTAGTGATTGCTTTGCAATGCTTGCAGTTAGCCACCGATGCCGTCCAAACACATCAATATTGAATTTGAGATTTCCAACTTGTTGTGTAATGTTTATGTCCAATGGCCAATGAGCACCGATATGTTTTATTTCTCTTCATATGACAAGGATTTAAAAGGATTTTCCAGTAGATTGTCGACGTGATTCATGATGATAACTGCTTGTCTAGCTTGCTAGCTAAGATATTAAAAGAAGGATGCTGACATGATCAGTCCAACCAAAGCAAGTAGATATAACGTGATTTGACGTCATTTTTTAACTGTGGCCGATGACCTTGAGCCTTCTTGAATGGGCAGTTCTAATGTAACTCTACGGCAGCACCCAAGGGGCTTGATTTTGCGGTAATGTAGTGTCCCCATGAGTGACAGAACACTGAGCCAATCACAGTGCAACTAGAGAACATTACCAACCCCTACGCTCTGTATTTCCGCTGGCTGCCCCACCACCACAGAAAGCACTGAGCCAGGCTGAAACACCTGCATTATGGAGCTGCCCCACCACCACAGAAAGCACTGAGCCAGGCTGAAACACCTGCATTATGGAGCTGCCCCACCACCACAGAAAGCACTGAGCCAGGCTGAAACACCTGCATTATGGAGCTGCCCCACCACCACAGAAAGCACTGAGCCAGGCTGAAACACCTGCATTATGGAGCTGCCCCACCACCACAGAAAGCACTGAGCCAGGCTGAAACACCTGCATTATGGAGCTGCCCCACCACCACAGAAAGCACTGAGCCAGGCTGAAACACCTGCATTATGGAGCTGCCCCACCACCACAGAAAGCACTGAGCCAGGCTGAAACACCTGCATTATGGAGCTGCCCCACCACCACAGAAAGCACTGAGCCAGGCTGAAACACCTGCATTATGGAGCTGCCCCACCACCACAGAAAGCACTGAGCCAGGCTGAAACACCTGTATTATGGAGCTGCCCCACCACCACAGAAAGCACTGAGCCAGGCTGAAACACCTGCATTATGGAGCTGCCCCACCACCACAGAAAGCACTGAGCCAGGCTGAAACACCTGCATTATGGAGCTAGCCCACCACCACAGAAAGCACTGAGCCAGGCTGAAACACCTGCATTATGGAGCTAGCCCACCACCACAGAAAGCACTGAGCCAGGCTGAAACACCTGCATTATGGAGCTGCTTTACTCAAGAAAACAATAAAGAGATCATGTGTGTAAGTGGCTTTATTAACTCAATGATTAACTAAAAAATTTAACCAAATTACATTTTATTTGTCACATGCACCAAATACAACAGGTGTAGACCGTGAAATGCTAGACCGTGAAAATACAGTGAAATGCTTACTTACAAGCCCTTAACCAACAATGCAGTTCAAGAAATAGAGTTAAGAAAATAGTTACTAAATCAACTAAAGTAAAAAATTTAATAAAAAGTAACACAATGAAATAACAATACAGAGGTCATATACAGGGGGTACCGGTACCGAGTCAGTGTGGAGGCCATATACAGGGGGTACCGGTACCGAGTCAGTGTGGAGGCTATATACAGGGGGTACCGGTACCGAGTCAGTGTGGAGGCTATATACAGGGGGTACCGGTACCGAGTCAGTGTGGAGCCTATATACAGGGGGTACCGGTACCGAGTCAGTGTGGAGCCTATATACAGGGGGTACCGGTACCGAGTCAGTGTGGAGGCCATATACAGGGTGTAGCGGTACCGAGTCAGTGTGGAGGCTATATACAGGGATTACCGGTACCGAGTCAGTGTGGAGGCCATATACAGGGATTACCGGTACCGAGTCAGTGTGGAGGCTATATACAGGGATTACCGGTACCGAGTCAGTGTGGAGGCCATATACAGGGATTACCGGTACCGAGTCAGTGTGGAGGCCATATACAGGGTGTACCGGTACCGAGTCAGTGTGCGGGCGGTACAGGTTAGTCGAGGTCATTTGTACATGTAGGTAGGGGTAAAGTGACTTTGCATAGATAATAAACAGCGAGTAGCAGCAGTGTAAAAACAAAGGGGGGTGGGGTCAATGTAAATAGTCCGGGTGGCCATTTGATTAACTGTTCAGGAGTCTTATGGCTTGGGGGTAGAAGCTGTTAAGGAGCCTCTTGGACCTCTTCATGACTGTCTTGGTGTGTTTGGACTATGATAGTTTGTTGGCGATGTGGACACCAAGGAACTTAAAACTCTCTACCTGCTCCACTGCAGCCCCGCCTGTTCGGCCCTCCTTTTCCTGTAGTCTATGATCATCTCCTTTTGTCTTGCTCACATTGAGGGAGAGGTTGTTGTCCTGCCACCACCCGGCCAGGTCTCTGACCTCCTCCCTATAGGCTGTCTCATTGTTGTCGGTGATCAAGCCTACCACTGATGTGTCATCAGAAAACTTATGATGGTGTTGTTCTTGGCAGTCGTGGGTGAGCAGGGAGTACAGGAGGGGACTTAGCACGCACCGGGCCCCCGTGTTAAGGATCAGTGTGGCAGATGTGTTGTTACCTACCCTTACCACCTGGGGGCGGCCCGTCAGGAAGTTGCAGAGGGAGATGCTTAGTCCCAGGGTCCTTAGCTTAGTGATGAGCTTTGTAAACACTGTGGTATTGAATGCTGAGCTGTAGTCAATGAACAGCATTCTCACGTAGGTGTTCCTTTTGTCCAGGTGGGAAAGGGCAGTGTGGAGTGTGATTGAGATTGCGTCATCTGTGGATCTGTTGGGGTGGGATGCGAATTGGAGTGGGTCTAGGGTTTCCGGGATGATGGTGTTGATGTGAACCATGACCAACCTTTCAATGCACTTCATGGCTTCATTGTTTGCAAACTGATATGTGACACGTATTAATGCCAAAATAACATGCAAAACAGGCAAAAACCTGCCCTGAATGACGGGTCACCACTATTCTGGACAGATTTTGGTGATCGTGAGTCTTGCTTCGCCTCTTCCTCTCTGCTGAAACAATATCACCGGAGAAAGCATCCGAGTGAGCAAAACAGCGCCCCTCTGTCTCAGAATCTGTAGACCATGTATCTGATGCTGTCTGGCCAGAAATAATATGACATGCCATACTCTTTTGGTCCACACAGCATCAGATATATGGTCTACATATTCTGAGACAGAGGGGCGCTGTTTCGCTCACTCGGATGCTTCAACTGCGATTGATGCGTCTTTCTGTCTATAGAGGGGCGCTGTTTCTCGGTCAAATAAATGATCAATATTTCAATATTTTATTTGGACGGGCAAGGAGGTACGTTTTATTTGGACGCCGGCCCTGCCCCCTACCCACACCGCAGCCCTGTCCATTGTACTGACAGTGCAGATTCAGATTTTTTTTCCGCCAACCTGTCACTAAATAATTGTTTCTTTTTTGATATTTTTATATTGGAAAATAAAACGAAAACTGAGGGGGCTAAAGATTGAACTGAGGGGGCTAGAGATTGAACTGAGGGGGCTAAGCCCCCTTTAGTCCCCTCGTCGAGCCCCCTCATGAGCCATACTACCCTCTCAGGCCCCAGAGCCTGAGTGGGGAGATATGGAACTTTGAAGGACGGAAGAAGTGGGAGTCTGTTTTGATTTGTTTTGTCAACTATTTTAGTTGTGAGGAGTAAGTTAGTTTTCCCCATCAAGTATGGTTTTCTTTTTACTTTGAATCCAGTAGTGGGCGGCTTTGCCGACAATACAACTTTTGGGATGTAGTCCGACCTAAAACCCCACTGAAGAAGAAGAAAAAGTAACTGAGAGACGGGGGATTAACTGGTGGGCTGGACAGCGGGAGACAGTGGCGTGCGTACCAGACCGTTAAAGAGCAGCTGTGAATAGTATACTGCTGTTCTTAAATAGCCTATACTTCAAAATGCTCTATCGGGAGAGGGGTGTGGGTGGGTCGCAGGGTGGAAAGTCAAAAATATAGTCTAATCAAGCATTATGATAACCATTAGGATTTTTAAAGTGCGCTATGGATAGCATTTTTTGTGCTCCTTGATTGTAGCCTAAATATTCCCCACAGCTAAAAAAGTTGAAGAAAATCTCTCTCTCTCTCTCTCACCCCCCCTGTCACCATCCCCCTACTCTGTCTCTCTTCCAACAAAAACACACCTTCCCCCCTGTTCTCGTTAGCAGCGACGACAGCTCACACCCCCGACACAGATCACTAGATCTTCCTACCCAGTTCTACCTCCTACTCCTGGCTCTAGCCATGGGAATATCACACCCCCCGACACAGATCACTACATCTTCCTACCCAGTTCTACCTCCTACTCCTGGCTCTAGCCATGGGAATATCACACCCCCCGACACAGATCACTACATCTTCCTATGGCCCTGAGTCGGAGGCTCTGTCCAGTGAGGTGTAATTAAATGGACATTGTGACATCTGGTGCCTCTCCTTCCTAGACACATCAAGAAAACTGAAAATAGGGAGTGCGGCTTTGCTTCTGTGAAGAAAATATAAATGGTATTGAAACGGTGTTAGTTGGAAACAAGTGTTTTAAGAGACTGAGATAGAGTTTTCAGTTTCACAGTCTTTTTTGGGGGGTGGGGGAGGATTTATAAGCCACAACGTATTTTGTTGTCAGTACATATTGAGGCTCTCTCTGGTGTTGTGTTCATTAATGCACTCTGTGACATTTACAGATGTAGGATCTTAATTTGATCACTATTTTCTTACTAAGAATTTAACTGCACCACAGGAAATACAGATGACCTTCGTATATAAATTAATTGAAAACCCCTCAGTAACACACGGTCATATTAACAGTATTACACTTTCCATGTAGCCTATTTTGGACAGCTAATAGCCTAACTGCCGATCAAGCAACATTATGGACTAAACATAAAAATCCTGTTGCTGCAGGATTATTTTGCTGTAACAATATAGGTCAAATTAAGATCCTACATATGTGGCGCCCCTCTTCCTGAATAGATCTATTGAGGCAGACCTCAAGTAAGCTACCGGAGGGTTCTTGAGTATGCCTATTCATGAGGATGCATGAGTGGTGTGATAATCAAGGTTGCCAGTCTGAAGTTAGGACATCATGGACTAATTGGACTAGATGTTTTCACACAAAAATAAATATTTGATTTTAAAGAGACAATAGAAAGATTTGACACAAATGACATGATTGCTTTACATCTAACACTATTGTACCTGCCTATACCAAACAGCACCACAAACTGCTTTTGACACTTACATTAAATAACTACTTAATGGAGGAATTTCAAGTGTTCATATGTCAGATGCCTAATTCTCTTCAATAGTGTGTCAATCAATCAAGTGTCATTATGTTCATATTGTTGACATATAACAGATGAACATAATTGGGCAATTCAGACGTGAGAGACAGCTACCTAATGAAGACACATTTCAGTTGAATAGGACTGAAGCTGACTGCTGCTGCTACTGTTTGTTGCCATCGGCTACTGGTTCACATCTAGTTGCCATGGAAATAATTCTACTCTAGTGCCGCTAGATGGCGATGTCCTCAAACTGTTTTGGGGAGAATGGAACTTTGAAATAGAATGGAACTTTGGAACATTGAAAGAGGAAGAGGAAAGAACATTTGACATTTGTTTGATACATTTTTCTATTGGATGAATGACTATATTGTATACTGAACAAAAATATGAACGCAACATGCAACAATTTCAATGATTTTACTGAGTTACAGTTCATATAAGGAAATCAGTCAATTGAAATATATAAATAAGGCCCTAATCTATGTATTTCACATCTGGGCAGGGGGTCAGCCATGGGTTCACATCTGGGCAGGGGGGCAGCCATGGGTGGCCACCCGGGCTGGGCGGGTGGGCCCACCCCACCCCCAACACCCCACCCCCACCCGAGCCAGGCCCAGCCCACCCCCACCCGAGCTAGGCCCAGCCAATCAGAATGAGTTTTGACCCACAAAAGGGCTTTATTACAGACAAAAATACTTGTCAGTTTCATCAGCTGTCCGGGTGGCTAGTCTCAGACGATCCCGCAGGTGAAAAAGCCGGATGTGGAGGTCCTGGGCTGGCGTGGTTACACGCGGTCTGCGGTTGCGAGGCCGGATGGATGTGCTGCCAAATTCTCTAAAACGACGTTGGAGGCGGCTTATGGTAGAGAAATTAACATTTAATTCTCTGGCAACAGCTCTGGTGGACATTCCTGCATGCCAATTTCACGCTCCCTCAGAATCTGAGAAATCTTTGGCATTGTGTTGTGTGACAAAACTGCACATTTTAGTGGCCTTTTATTGTCCCCAGCACAAGGTGCACCTGTGTTATGATCATGCTCTTTAATCACCTTTTTGATATGCCACACCTGTCAGTCAGGTGGATGGATTATCTTGGCAAATGAGAAATGCTCACTAACAGGGATGTAAACAAATTTGTGAACAACATTTGAAGATAAATAATATTTTTGTGCGTATGGAATATTTCTATTTATTTCAGCTCATGAAACAGTGGACCAACATTTCACATGTTGCATTTATATTTTTGTCATGTATATCTACAGATGTCGTTTGTAATTACCGGTAAACATTATCAACTGGTGATATGGCCTTATTTTAAGACTATAAATGAAAATATTCAATATTTTGGGAAGATTTCAGCAGATGCACTTATCCAGCGCAACTTACAGTAGTGAGTGCATACGTTTTCATATATTTTAAATTGTTTTAATTGTCTCCCTTCAGAATCAAACCCACAACCCTGGTGTTGCAAGCACCATGCTCTACCAGCTGAGCCACACGGGATTGGAAACAATGAACCACATCTGTTGGTTTAAAATTAAAATTAATATTATCATTCATTAATGTGTATGCATTTATTGTAGCTGGGGATTTTAACAGGGCTAATCTGAAAACAAGGCTCCCTAAATTTTATCAGCATATCAAATGCGCGACCCGGGCTAGAAAAATTCTGGATCATTTTTACTCTAACTTCCGTGACGCATACAAAGCCCGCCCCTGCCCTCCTTTCGGCAAATCTGACCACGACTCCATTTTGTTGCTCCCAGCCTATAGACAAAACTAAAACAGGAAACGCCGGTGCTCAGGTCTGTTCAACGCTGGTCCGACCAATCCGATTCCACACTTCAAGATTGCTTTGAACACGTGGACTGGGATATGTTCCGGATAGTGTCGGACAATAACATTGATGTATACGCTGATTCGGTGAGCGAGTTTATTAGCAAGTGCATCGATGATGTTGTACCCACAGTGACTATTAAAACCTTCCCTAACCAGAAGCCGTGGATTAATTGCAGCATTCACGCAAAACTGAAAGCGCAAACCACTGCTTTTAATCAGGGCAAGGCGAGGAGAAACATGACTGAATACAAACAGTGTAGCTATTCCCTCCGCAAGGCAATCAAACTAGCTAAGCGTCAGAATAGAGACAAAGTAGAGTCGCAATTCAACGGCTCAGACACGAGAGGTATGTGGCAGGGTCTACAGTCAATCATGGACTACAAAAAGAAAACCAGCCCCGTCGCGGACCACGATGTCCTGCTCCCAGACAAACTAAACAACTTCTTTGCTCGCTTTGAGGACAATACAGTGCCACCGACACGGCCCACTACCAAAACCTGCGGGCTCACCTTCACCGCAGCCAATGTGAGTAAAACATTTAAATGTGTTAACCCTCTCAAGGCTGCCGGCCCAGACGGCATCCCTAGCCGTGTCCTCAGAGCATGCGCAGACCAGCTGGCTGGTGTGTTTACGGACATATTCAATCAAGCCTTATCCCAGTCTGATGTTCCCACATGCTTCAAGAGGACCACCATTGTTCCTGTTCCCAAGAAAGCTAAGGTAACTGAGCTAAACGACTATCGCCCCGTAGCACTCACCTCCGTCATCATGAAGTGCTTTGAGAGACTAGTCAAGGATCATATCACCTCCACCCTATCTGACACCCTAGACCCACTCCAATTTGCTTACCGCCCCGACAGGTCCACATACGACGCAATCGCAATCACACTGCACACTGCCCTAGCCCATCTGGACAAGAGGAATACCTATGTAAGAATGCTGTTCATCGACTACAGCTCAGCATTTAACACCATAGTACCCTCTAAACTTGTCATTAAGCTCGAGACCCTGGGTCTCGACCCCACCCTGTGCAACTGGGTCCTGGACTTTCTGACGGGCCGCCCCCAGGTGGTGAGGGTAGGAAACAACATCTCCACCCCGCTGATCCTCAACACTGGGGCCCAACAATGGTGCGTTCTCAGCCCTCTCCTGTACTCCCTGTTCACCCATGACTGCGTGGCCATGCACGCCTCCAACTCAATCATCAAGTTTGCAGACCACACAACAGTGGTAGGCTTGATTGCCAACAACGACGAGACGGCCTACAGGGAGGAGGTGAGGGCCCCTCGGAGTGTGGTGTCAGGAAAATAACCTCACACTCAACGTCAACAAAACAAAGGAGAAGATCGTGGACTTCAGGAAACAGAAGAGGGGAGCAGCCCCATATCCACATCGACGGGACAATAGTGGAGAAGGTGGAAAGTTTTAAGTTCCTCGGCGTACACATCACGGACAAACTGAAATGGTCCACCCACACAGACAGCGTGGTGAAGAAGGCGCAACACTCATAAACTTTTACAGATGCACAATCGAGAGCATCCTGTCGGGCTGTTTCACCGCCTGGTACCGCAACTGCTCCGCCCACAACCGTAAGGCTCTCCAATGGGTAGTGCGGTCTGCACAACGCATCATCGACATCTACACCACCCGATGTCACAGGAAGGCCAAAAAGATAATCAAGGGCAACAACCACCCGAGCCACTGCCTGTTCACCCTGCTATCATCCAGAAGGTGAGGTCAGTACAGGTGCATCAAAGCTGGGACCGAGAGACTGAAAAACAGCTTCTATCTCAAGGCCATCAGACTGTTAAACATCCATCACTAACATTAAGTGGCTGCTGCCAAAATACTGAGTCAAATCTCTAGCCACTTTAATAATTAAAATGGGATGTAATAAATGTATCACTAGTCACTTTAAACAATGCCAATTTATATAATGTTTACATACCCTACATTACTCATCTCATATGTATATACTGTACTCTATATCATCTATTACATCTTGCCTATGCCGTTCGGCCATCGCTCATCCATATATTTATATTTATATGTTGTGAAATTGTTTGATTACTAGTTAGATACTACTGCATGGTCGGAACTAGAAGCACAAGCATTTTGCTACACTCGCATTAACATCTGCTAACCATGTGTATGTGACAAATAACATTTGATTTGATTTGATGAGGACTAAAGTGTACATGTGTGAGTGTGCACGTAGTATTGTTTGCACCACCCCTCCTGACCACTTCCTCTAACTACAAAGACAGAATGTGGTTCATCGCTTCTCATAAGTGCACTTCCTGGAAAATGATTTATCTGCCCACCAACCCCCTCTCCTCCCTCCTGCACGCAACGCGCGCACACACTCTACAATGTTGAACCTAGATCTGCAGAATGATCGATATGTACCTGACACAGAGACCCTTTCCAATGTGTACTCTTGAACACAGCCCTACATTAGGTTAGTCTATGCAATCCAGGTCAAACGCTGTGTGTGTGTGTGGGGGCAAATGCTTTGAGGTTCATTCTGGAACAATGGTGTCTATCTCATCATCATCATCAGGTCTTTGAACTTAACCAGGGCTTTGTAAAAGTAAGAGGTGGTCTGATAAGGGAAGGGAAAACATCTAATTTAAGCCCATAAACTATACGTTAAGCCCCTGCTATAGCCTACGTTCTAAGCAGTCTAGAAGTAATAACGATGATATACTACTGTATGAGCCCTATATTCAGTATTCGTACATCCCGTGATATTCAGTCAGGCAAAAATAAACAGTGACTTTATATGAATGATTATCATCATACAGTATAAATAGACATATGCCTTCAGTAGTGAAGTAGCCAATGGCAGGAGCAGAATGGGTTTAATTATAGGAAAATATCTATTATAGGCTATCGCCTAATTTATTGCATCCACTGTGAAATACCACCGAGGGAAAATTACCTTTTAGCGTTGTCATATATTTTGTGCGCACGTCATACAGATGGAAGGCAGACAGTCAGGCTAATAATAATTAACATCATTGTCCTTCTCAGGATTTTTAGGCACAGAATGTTCCATGCTCAGGAAGCGAGAGTCAATCAAGGACACCGAGTTTGAGAAATAATTTAATACGACCTTAAATGTGTAAATATTACATTGTTAATTCAAATCACATTTACAGTGGATAAATGAGCTTGAATAACAATTTATTCAATGAATAAAAACATTGTATATGGCTGTGGATTTTTAAACAAATATAACAAAAATGATTTCTGTATTAGTCTTAGACATGCCATGTAAATATTACATTGTTAATCGTCACATTTCTACCTTAAATTTCCGACACACTCCAGGTCCCATCCAATCAGCTGTTTCTCCGATCAGCTGATTTCTACGCTGCCATTTTGTCCGCGGTAGTAGGCAGGCAGCAAGTGGAGCCAAGCCTCTACATATTCAAGAATAAAAAAGACGACCGTATGAGTTGGATGTCAAGGCTCAGTGGTTTTGTTGTTGCCAATTTCATGCATATATTGGACCAAATACGTTAAATTCAGGTGTTCCTCTCCTGGTAGGAGACTCTGAGGAAGCAGGGTTAAGACAGAACCGGAACGTACAGCAGGTAGCTAGCTGGTGGAGTTAGCAGGAAGGCTATCCAACTAGCTGTTGGTGTTAGCAGGAAGGCTATCCAACTAGCTGGTGGAGTTAGCAGGAAGGCTATCCAACTAGCTGTTGGTGTTAGCAGGAAGGCTATCCAACTAGCTGGTGGAGTTAGCAGGAAGGCTATCCAACTAGCTGGTGGAGTTAGCAGGGAAGGCTATCCAACTAGCTGGTGGAGTTAGCAGGAAGGCTATCCAACTAGCTGGTGGAGTTAGCAGGAAGGCTATCCAACTAGCTGGTGGAGTTAGCAGGAAGGCTATCCAACTAGCTGGTGGAGTTAGCAGGAAGGCTATCCAACTAGCTGGTGGAGTTAGCAGGAAGGCTATCCAACTAGCTGTTGGTGTTAGCAGGAAGGCTATCCAACTAGCTGGTGGAGTTAGCAGGAAGGCTATCCAACTAGCTGGTGGAGTTAGCAGGGAAGGCTATCCAACTAGCTGGTGGAGTTAGCAGGAAGGCTATCCAACTAGCTGTTGGTGTTAGCAGGAAGGCTATCCAACTAGCGGGTGGAGTTAGCAGGGAAGGCTATCCAACTAGCTGGTGGAGTTAGCAGGGAAGGCTATCCAACTAGCTGGTGGAGTTAGCAGGGAAGGCTATCCAACTAGCTGGTGGAGTTAGCAGGAAGGCTATCCAACTAGCTGGTGGAGTTAGCAGGGAAGGCTATCCAACTAGCTGGTGGAGTTAGCAGGAAGGCTATCCAACTAGCTGGTGGTGTTAGCAGGAAGGCTATCCAACTAGCTGGTGGTGTTAGCAGGAAGGCTATCCAACTAGCTGGTGGAGTTAGCAGGAAGGCTATCCAACTAGCTGGTGGAGTTAGCAGGAAGGCTATCCAACTAGCTGGTGGAGTTAGCAGGAAGGCTATCCAACTAGCTGGTGGAGTTAGCAGGAAGGCTATCCAACTAGCTGGTGGAGTTAGCAGGAAGGCTATCCAACTAGCTGGTGGAGTTAGCAGGAAGGCTATCCAACTAGCTGGTGGTGTTAGCAGGAAGGCTATCCAACTAGCTGGTGGAGTTAGCAGGAAGGCTATCCAACTAGCTGGTGGAGTTAGCAGGAAGGCTATCCAACTAGCTGGTGGAGTTAGCAGGAAGGCTATCCAACTAGCTGGTGGAGTTAGCAGGAAGGCTATCCAACTAGCTGGTGGAGTTAGCAGGAAGGCTATCCAACTAGCTGGTGGAGTTAGCAGGAAGGCTATCCAACTAGCTGGTGGAGTTAGCAGGAAGGTTTCACTTTGCCCATTTTCGTTCGTTATGTTTCGCTCGAAACCAAGGGACTGGTCTGTTCGAGGTAGCCTAAACACACAACACGTCAGTGGAAGTTGAATTCAAGAATTGTGAAGAAGGATTTTATTTTTTGGCCGACGTTTGTTAGTAACTGTTAGCTGTGATCGTAATTCGTGGCACATAGCTAGCTCGCCAGTGGGCTCTGGTCTTGTTAATTTGACCGTAGCTATCCAGCTAGCTAGCGATGTTTATATGTAGCCAGCGAGCTGACATTTCTGTTTACAAATTGCCCAGCGGGACTCATTCCTGGTTCGAGTGCAGCAACGGAAATATTAGCTAACACAAGCTAGTTTACGTGTTAGATGTCGACGTTGTTTTGTGTATTATTATTATTATTATTATTTTTTGTTTTTTTTTGTTTTACTATACAGAATACCTTGTTAATGATAGCTAACGTTAACCAGCTAGATAATTGTTAACTGATTTGCCTATTCTAGACAATAACGTATTGTGTGTCCGGATTTTTTAACGCCAGCCAGCTGTCAGCTGAAACCCCAAGTTTGAGGTTGCAACAAATAGCTAAAATTAGCCGGACATTTTTCAACGGTTCTGCTCTAGGACGTCATACCGCTTGCTTGCTTTCTTTTTTTTTTACGGAACCGATTGACGTGGCCCGAAACCTCCACACTCTTGCCATCACTGGTGTTACTCACGTCGGCTAATATCCGATCATTGGACATTGTGTGTGAGTGTGTGTTTATCATCTAACTAGTCATTGTGGGTTTTGTAGCGAAACGGTGAAACACAATGTCAGGACAGTCTATAACGGATCGCTTCGCAGCGGCACAGCACAGCATGACCGGGTCTGCTATCAGTAAAGCCGTGTGCAAGGCCACGACGCACGAAGTCAGCGGCCCCAAGAAGAAACACCTTGATTGTGAGTACGTGTGTGGGGAGGGAGGGGGGCTGCCTGTCTCTGTCTGTCTGTCTGTCTCTGTCTGTCTGTCTGTCTGTCTACTTTGTGTCTGTCTGTCTACTTTGTGCCTGTCTGTCTACTGTCTGCCTGTCTGTCTACTGTCAATCCTCATGTTTCTTGTCTGTCTGCTGTCGGTCTGAGTGTTAGCCCTTGATCATGACTCTCAGTTCCATTACACATAAGTCATTGGAAGAAGGCGTCTTCTGTATGGAGGGAGTTTTGTTAAGAGCCCTGACACTTGGTCTGAACATTAACACTCATCTATTGCGGTGTGGTTTTGAAGCACCAAAAGGTTAAATTGATACACACCTTTTTATAGAGTTAGTGTTCCCACACGGTCATATCTCCATGTTACAGCGTGTGTTTACAGAAGACTGAGGGACCACCTGCATTAATGAGATATCTAACATGCTCCAAACACCTTGTGTGTAACGCAATAAGGCTGTGTGTAATGCAATAAGGCTGTGTGTAACAGAAATGTGTTGTCACTGAGAAATCCTGTTGGCTGCAACTGTGATGATGCCGGTTAAACCAGTCTATGTATATTTAACATTTGTGAAATAATTTTACTGTGATATGAAAGTACAGAGCTTTATGTTTTTAGAACCCTATTGCAGTTGGAACTTAAGGAGTAATGGTGGCTCCTTAAGAGTACATCTTGGGATGAGTCTGTGTGCTTTGATCAAAACCAAACAGACCTGCTATCAAAACCAAACATACCGGTACTGTAACTAGCTCTAGCTCGCTACATGGTTGAATTCCATCACACTGTAGCCACTTCCCTAGCTAGAATTACATTGTAGACAGTAGCCTAGCAGACCTTGTCAGTGAATTTCTGTGGATGTTGCATCTCCGACTGTCTCTGTCTGGACAGTGGATACTGGTTGTGAATGTATTAGTAACATGATCATGAGTAGTGCTTTCCAAGGTCCAGCTGACTGATGTTATTGTGCCTTATTTACCATGCTGCCGTTCCTGGTCACCGCAGTATGCAGGTCATACCAATATATTTGTACCCTCTTATGTTCACTGGCGGAATTCCTGTGACATGTATAACATTTTGGCTGCTAAAAATGAGAACTTGATGCCTATTTATTTTCCAGTGGCCATTATTGGTTACTGTCTATGTGAAGGGACTGACGGTGAGTGAGGAAGCGGCGTTGATGAAAGCCAAGTTCAAGTGTCCCTGTCTGATGGAGATAATGAGTCAAGACCAGATCGGAGACGATACATGAAACAGAGGAAGATACTCTGCTTTTACAATGCATAGGAGGTCATTATGGTGTTGTCATAACTAGGGTTGTATCATAACTGGTGTCCCTACACTACTCAGCTGTTACAATGCATAGGAGGTCATTATGGTGTTGTCATAACTAGGGTTGTATCATAACTGGTGTCCCTACACTACTCAGCTGTTACAATGCTTAGGAGGTCATTATGGTGTTGTCATAACTAGGGTTGTATCATAACTGGTGTCCCTACACTACTCAGCTGTTAAAATGCTTAGGAGGTCATTATGGTGTTGTCATAACTAGGGTTGTATCATAACTGGTGTCCCTACACTACTCAGCTGTTACAATGCTTAGGAGGTCATTATGCTGTTGTCATAACTAGGGTTGTATCATAACTGGTGTCCCTACACTACTCAGCTGTTACAATGCTTAGGAGGTCATTATGGTGTTGTCATAACTAGGGTTGTATCATAACTGGTGTCCCTACACTACTCAGCTGTTACAATGCTTAGGAGGTCATTATGGTGTTGTCATAACTAGGCTTGTATCATAACTGGTGTCCCTACACTACTCAGCTGTTACAATGCTTAGGAGGTCATTATGCTGTTGTGACAGATAAAACGTTTTTTTGTTTTGAAGGAGACCTGGCTAATGCCAAAATGTCATAAATATGCCAACTTTGATTTCTCAATTATGCTTTTAGATATACATGTCAAATATGTGTTAACAATCCTGCCTCTAAAGAATCATTCTATGGGTTACATCTTGTGAAAATCTCCCAAATCCTAGTAATTGTTTTGGTGTTGCCCTGGTTCTGTTGGAATCACTGAATGGTGTTGTATCATTCCGGGTGTCCCCAGTGCCAAGCTACTCTGCAACAGCTATACAAGAGACAATGGATATCTATTTGGAACTGTTACAATGCTTAGTTAGTACCAATAGCTGGTGTCCATATCACGGTATTGTATCATAACTGGTGTCCCCACACTGCAGCAGGCAGCCCAGGCTGACATTCACGCATCGTTGGAGAAAATAAATGGTGTTTTGAAGCCAATTAGTCTTATGATTGGGTCTGTCCCCCTCAATTACTCCTGGCTGGGCTCCGAGAGATGACGCTGATTTTCTCCTCCATTTTAAGTAGGCTATATATACGGTAATGTATGTATGTATGTATGTATGTATGTATGTATGTATGTACGTATACATACATACATACATACATACACTACCGTTCAAAAGTTTGGGGTCACTTAGAAATGTCCTTGTTTTTTAAAGACAAGCAAAAAAAATGTGTTCATTTAAAATAACATCAAATTGATCAGAAATACAGTGTAGACATTGTTAAGTACTTAGGGAGTAGCGGCGCGCTAGCAGGCCACTCCCAACAGTACCCGGTGAAATGTAAGGCGCCAAATTCAAAATCCAAAAGTTAAACATTAATCAATATACAAGTGTTGCATAGTCATCAAAAGCCCTTCTTCTTGGCAATATCACAGCGTTGTCAGATTTCAAAAAGGCTTTACGGCGAAAGCACAACATTTGATTGTTTGAGGATAGCACCCCACATATTTTCCACATTAGCATAAATTCATATCCAGTGCGGGTCACACAAAACCCATAAAAGAGCTAAAAAATATCACTTACCTTTTGAAGAACTTCTGCTGAGGGCTTCCCAAGTGTCCAACGAAGACATCCAAAGGTTCTTTTGTTAGAAAAAGTCAGTTATTATATCCATAAATCTCTGTTTGGTTGGCGAGTTATGATCATAAAATCCACCGTTGAGTCGCCCATTGAACCGTGAAGAGAACACGTTCAAATTATACCTATACACTTTCTACAAACAAATCAAACATCATTTTTAATGTATCCTTTTATGTATATTTACTGTAATATTTCAACCGGACGATAACGTGAACAATAGGAAAGGAAAATAAAGTGGTGCGTGCGTTCACAATCTCGCGCCCGTCAAACGTTGTAAACAAAAGTGGTCCCCTGACTACTTCCTCTTCCTATCCGTTCTGCTTAGTGCTATAGCTTCCAGACTCTGTATAAAGACTGTTGACATCTAGTGGAAGCCATAGGTACTGCAGTCTCAGTCCTAGTTAAAATACAAATGAATAGGCAGCCTGGAGAAGGTCATTTACAAAAAAAAACTGCAAATCCGGATAGATTTTCCTCAGGTTTTCGCCTGCTATATCAGTTCTGTTATACTCACATACATTATTTTAACAGTTTTAGAAACGTCAGTGTTTCCTATCCAATAGTACTAATTATGTGCATATTTTCTAGGCCTGAGTGGCAGGCATTTTACTTTGGGCATGCCAGACTCTCCAAAACCGTCACCTCTGCCGCTCCCTAAGAAGTTAATAGAGGTTGACCGATCGGCAGGGCCGATTTCAAGTTTTCATAACAATCGGTAATCTGACTTTGGACGGCGATTATGGCCGATTACATTGCAATCCATGAGGAAACTGTGTGGCAGCCTGACCACCTGTTACGCGAGTGCAGCGTCAAAAGGACCTTGTGGCTGCAAGGAGCCAAGGTAAGATGCTAGCTAGCATTAAACTTATCTTATAAAAAACTATCAATCTTCACATAATCACTAGTTAACTACACATGGTTGATGATATTACTAGGGTAACTAGCTTGTCCTGCGTTGCATATAATCAATGCGGTGCCTGTTAATTTATTATAGAATCACAGCCTACTTCAACTTCGCCAAATGGGTGATGATTTAACATGAGGAATGCGAGTGCAGGAGGCATCTGTTTCTTGAACATGAAGACTTGAGGCATATGTTTCTCAAACTAGACACTAATGTACTTGTCCACTTGCTCAGTTTGCGCTGGGGCCTCCCACTCCTCTTTCTATTCTGGTTAGAGCAAGATTGCGCTGTTCTGTGAAGGGAGTAGTACACAGCGTTGTACGAGATCTTCAGTTTCTTGGCAATTTCTCGCATGGAATAGCCTTCTTTCTCAGAACAAGAATAGTTCTTTGTTTCTGGCCATTTTGAGCCTGTAATCGAACCCAAAAATGCTGATGCTCCAGATACTCAACTAGTCTAAGGCCAGTTTTGTTGCTTCTTTAATCAGACCAAGTTTTCAGCTGTGCTAACATAATTGCAAAAGGGTTTTCTAATGATCAATTAGCCTTTTAAAATGATTAGCTTGGATTAGCTAACACAACGTGCCATTGAAACACAGGAGTGATGGTTGCTGATAATGGGCCTCTGTATGCCTATGTAGTTATTACTTAAAAGCTACAATAGTCATTTATAACATTAACAAGAATTACACTGTACTTCTGATCAATTTGATGTTATTTTAATGCACAAAAAAATGTGCTTTTCTTTCAAAAACAAGGACATTTCTAAAGTGACCCCAAACGTTTGAACTGTAGTGTATATATACAAAATATAGTACCAGTCAAAAGTCTGGACACACCTACACATTCCAGGGTTTTTCTTTGTGTACAATTTTCTACATTGTAGTGAAGACATCAAAACTATGAAATAACACATATGGAATCATGTCGTAACCAAAAAAGTATTAAACAAATCAAAATATATATTTGAGATTCTTCAAAGTAGCCACCCTTTGCCTTGATGACAGCGTTGCACACCTGGAATTCTCTCAACCAGCTTCATGAGGTAGTCACCTGGAATGCATTTCAATTAACATGTGTGCCTTGTTGATTTGTGGAGTTTCATTCCTCCTTAATGCGTTTGAACCAATCAGTTGTGGTTTGACAAGGTAGGGGTGGTATACAGAAGATAGCCCTATTTGGTAAAACACCCAAGTCCATATTATGGCAAGAACAGCTCAAATAAGCAAAGAGAAACAACAGTCCATCATTACTTTAAGACATGACATGAGCTAGTCAATCTGGAACATTTCAAGAACTTTGAATGCAGTCGCAAAAAATATCAATCGCTATGATCAAAATGGCTGTCATGAGGACCGCCACAGGAAAGGAAGACCCAGAGTTACCTCTGCTGCAGAGGATAAGTTCATTAGAGTTACCTATAAATGCTTCACACATTTTCAAGTAACAGACACATCTCAACATCAACTGTTCAGAGGAGACTGCGTGAATCAGGCCTTCATTGTTGAATTGCTGCAATGAAACCACTACTAAAGGACACCAATAAGAAGAGACTTGCTTGGGCCAGGAAACACGAGCAATTGACATTAGACCGGTGGAAATCTGTCCTTTTGGTCTGAGTCCAAATTTGAGATTTTTGGTTCCATCTACCGTGTCTTTGTGAGACGCAGAGTAGGTGAAGTGATGATCTCTGCAAGTGTGGTTCCCACCGTGAAGCATGGAGGTGTGATGATGTGGGGGTGTTTTGCTGGTGACACTGTCTGTGATTTATTTAGAATTCAAGGCACACTTAACCAGCATGGTTACCACAGAATTCTGCAGCGATACGCCATCCCATGTGGTTTGCGCTTAGTGGTGAAGGTACAATGAGATGGTTTTGGATACGTTGGACCACAGAGTGAAGGAAAAGCAGTCAACAAGTGCTCAGCATATGTGGGAACTCCTTCAAGATTGTTGGGAAAGCATTCCTCATGAAGCTGGTTGAGAGAATGCCAAGACTGTGCAAAGCTGTCATCAGGGCATTGGGTGGCTACTTTGAAGAATTTCAAATATAAAATATATTTTGATTTGTTTAACACTTTTTGTGTGTCATAGTTTTGATATCTTCACTATTATTCTACAATGTAGAAAATAGTAAAAATAAAGAAAAATCCTTTAATCTGTGCACCATTGGTTATAACGTGAACTGGTGCATGTGATTTCTTAGGCTTTATTTAGGCTTGTCTATCGTGACTGATGTTAACTTTTATGTTTAATCAAGTAGCAGGAAATTTGGTACTGTTTGCAGAGATGACGTATCCTAGCTGTTGCTAAAGGGAAAAGACAGCGAATGTGGGTCCAGGTAAACAAATATGCCAAAGTAAACAGGAAGTAGTTTTCCCATTGAAAAAGGTCATACCTGATGGGTATACCACAAAGCAGGGTCCAGGTATACCACAAAGCAGGGTCCAGGTACACCACAAAGCAGGGTCCAGGTACACCACAAAGCAGGGTCCAGGTATACCACAAAGCAGGGTCCAGGAGTTAACCAGCTAATGCCTAAATATTATTTTGTAATTTTTTTGATAAAAAGATGAGCTTGAAATGGACATGGTGTAATTGATAAAAAATAAAAAAAACACACACTAAGTTTAGCTTAAAACATTTTTTTTTTTAAAGAAAGAACCAGAAAATCAATAGTTATTTCTGGTTGCTTTTCAAAGTTAGCTGGCTAACTCATTGATCCATCTTCGTAGTATACCCCTCTGATAGGGGAGATGAATTGCTCAGCTATTTGCATGTTGTAAGGGGGAGAGTTGCCTTGACGCTATCAACCAATTTGTTCTGAGACAGGTGTCTTTGTCTGCCACTCTGCCGACACAGCCTTGCCTAGGATGAGGCCCAGTTGTCATGGTTATTTTGTGGAAGTTGTGACATTTTAAACCCAATCCTTTCCTAATACTTTTGTGCTGTTGTCATGGCGGCCAACTGCCAAGAGTCACAGGACAGAGACACCGGTTGGTTGAAACAGCGGTTTGTTCCAGACAGGACCTAACCTAATTCTGCCCCTTCTCTCTGAGTTATGGTTTGACTCGTTCATAGGGCTAATCAAGTGGAACATCCCATATGAGAGGGGAATTCACCTTAGACACTCCACAATGGGTAAATAATACATCCGTTTGTTTTGCCCACTGTAGCCTAGGTCATCGTCAGGCTTGAGTAAAGTCTAGACCTACCTCTCACATACTGTTTGCTTTTCAGAATGTCCACACACTAATTTAAGATGTCCTTCCGTCCGACCAACAACGTGAGGTGACAGTTTTCATTTTTTTATTTTAACATTTTTTTTTTGTCTACTAGGACTTCTAACATATGCTGCCAGAACAGCCCTTCTCAAACCTTGAGACCTGGACCGTCCCAAAGGACACCATAGTCCTTGTATATTGCACTTCAGAGGGGTTGGGCTAAATGTGGGAGGCCACATTTCAGGTGAAGGCATTCAGTTGGACAACTGACTAGGTATCCTTTCCTTACTTTTCTTTGTAGTGAACTATAAAGGAGATAGGGGGCCGTTTTGGACACAGCTACAGGCTAGCTCGAGTCCATTACTAATACAGTTTCTCGTCCACAAAGGAAACAGCAGGTGTGTGTGTGCGTGCGTGCGTGCGTGCGTGGCTATTGAGACACTTTGTTACAGGACAGAAGAGGGTAGCATGTAGCCTAGATGGATTTATAATGGATACAATACGTGAACAATTGCTATCGTGATTCATTGCAAAGAACAACTGTCTGTAGAGTCCCCGTCCTCACCTTAACCTGTCTGTAGAGTCCCCGTCCTCACCTTAACCTGTCTGTAGAGAACCCGTCCTCACCTTAACCTGTCTGTAGAGTCCCCGTCCTCACCTTAACCTGTCTGTAGAGTCCCCGTCCTCACCTTAACCTGTCTGTAGAGTCCCCGTCCTCACCTTAACCTGTCTGTAGAGTCCCCGTCCTCACCTTAACCTGTCCGTAGAGTCCCCGTCCTCACTCTTAACCTGTCTGTAGAGTCCCCGTCCTCACCTTAACCTGTCTGTAGAGAACCCGTCCTCACCTTAACCTGTCTGTAGAGAACCCGTCCACACCTTAACCTGTCTGTAGAGTCCCCGTCCTCACCTTAACCTGTCTGTAGAGTCCCCGTCCTCACCTTAACCTGTCTGTAGAGAACCCGTCCTCACCTTAACCTGTCTGTAGAGAACCCGTCCTCACCTTAACCTGTATGCAAGCCAGCTGACAGTCGGGCTCGTTGTGGAGCCAGCTTTTAGTGAGCAGTCTAGTGCTGGAACCTCGAGATGGTGGAAAAACACTTTCAAATAGTTTGGAAAAAGTATAGTGCTCTCTCTTTAGCCGAGTTAAATGTTTGCATGTCTTTGCAAGAGTTTCTGTGTAGTAGACTCCGAATAAAAGGTGTGTGTGTTTCTGGGAACATTTCAGCGCTCCTGTCCTCTACCGGGTATTTTTAGCCGAGCTGGCTGGGTCCTTTGGCCATGTCTGTCGGCTTGTTGTGTACATACCTTCCCTGTCCTGGTTCTCTCTCTGTCTCACTCACTCACTCAGCTGGATTCACACGACCATGGAACAGACTACAGATAAAGTTGTCTAAAGGGAGAACGAAGGAGACGGAGTCTGGAAGAATGGAAGACTGGAAGACTCTACCTGGCTGGCTCTGCAGCTCTGGATTCACACGTCCATGGAACAGACTACTACAGGACTCTACAGTAGTCAGAAGGGGAGAGAGAGATCTAGCTACCAAGAGTGAGCAAGGAACCTGGGTGGCTGAGCCAATATTCACCAAGGATCAGCTCCCCTCTGTCAATATAACCCTATTGACTATAATCTAAAATGGGAAAACTGATCCTAGATCAGGCGTGGTTTCCCTTGGTTTGGTCTAAAGGCAAGTCGGCTTGATTCACATCGTAGGCGTCATTGGATTTGAAATGCAGGCGATTCAGTTGGGTTGTTAGGAAAGCAGTACAGAACCGTAGTGGCTGCAGTTCAGGATGGTTTGGTTTCTTTCTCAGTAGGTCCAGGCTCTAGTTTCTGTGTGTGTGTGTGTACACACACACACACCTCCTTTTGATATATCAGAACTGAAAATAGAGGATGCACCTCAAGCAAATCATTTGACTAGAGTCTGTCTGGAGGTGGAATTATATTTTATTCAAAAAACAGATCTTTCCAGTTCCCATTTGTGATGTGGAGGAATTGTAGAATCCCCTTCGACGTGGTTCTGAACTCGGATCACGATCATGCCTTGGTCACCATGAGAACAGAAACTGTCATCTGAAACCGGGGAAAGACGGAGTGTCACGGAGGAGACAAAGAAGGAAAAAACAATGTAACTGTCTACTCTTTTAAATAGCTATTTATACACCTTCTGCCATCTCTACCCTTTCCCCCCCTCGCTCTCTCTTTCTCTCTCTGTTCATGCAGAGGAATTTTCTTTTCGGTAAACCCACCATGCTGTGTGTGTGTGTGTGTGTGTGTAATCGTGTGTGTCAGGCAGGCAGCAGAAGATTAGAAGATATGCAAGGCGCTCCTCTTTAATCTGCCCCCTGTCCTACCCATCTTTACGTTGTGTGCTTGTATGCATCTGTGCGTTTTTGAATTCTTTGTACCGATCATATGGCAGATTAGCAAACCTTTTTATAGATATGCAAAGAGGAGGGAGGTGGGTGTAAGGCGAGGAGGGGTGAGGGGGAGGCATGGAGAGCCGACCCCAGCAAGGAGGCTGGCAGCTGGGCCAGATGTAGTCTGTCTTCCCCTGTCTGGCTGGACCACCTGGCGCTTAGTGCTCCCTCTCTCCACCTGCTCACGTCCTACTTCCTACAGCTGGCAGCACTCTGTTCCCCTTCCATCTCTCCTTCTAGGTCAGGCTGGCTATGTTGTGGCTGACCTACAGTGGGCATCTCTCAATAATCTCAAACAGCTTCCTCTCTTCTAAATGGACTGGGCAGATACATTTTACAGGGATTTCCTACTAGAGGCTTGAAATGCTTCCGCTGATGGAGGCTCTTGACTGACTTCATGTCCATTGAGAGGCCTAGCTATCCTTCCTGTCCAGTTGTTGTTTACTTGGTCTCTCTCACACCACCACAGTCCCATCCCTCTCCTAGCCGTGTGTGTGTGTGTGTGTGTGTGTGTGTGTGTGTGTGTGTGTGTGTGTGTGTGTGTGTGTGTGTGTGTGTGTGTGTGTGTGTGTGTGTGTGTGTGTGTGTGTGTGTGAGCTCAAAGCTCAGGCCTGTACCAGGAGCTTCTCATTACGGGGACTGACCAGTGCAACCCAGAGGGCTAAGGTCATGCCAGCCCTGCTGAAAGGAACAATGGCTCTGTGTGCATTGGAACACACACACAATAGAACACAGAGCGGGTTGTCTGTCAACTCTGAGAAGGACAGATGAGATCACTGCTCGTGCCCTCTTAATCACTCACTGTCCATCTCTCACTGAATCTCCAGAATCTCTGGTGTTCTAGAATGTCTTTGGAGTTCTGGAAACCCTCCGGATTCTAAAATAACTTCTAAAATCTCCCAGAATTGTGCCATGATATTAGGAGTGTTTGTGTTACACATTGCCATCGTGTGTAGGGAGCCACACACTAAGTCTAGCTGGCATGTGGGTTTTCACAGCCACTCTCAAACATGGCTGATGGCCAGTAAGACTGGGAAGAAAAGGAGGGAGGGAGGAGAGGGTGAAGAGAGGAATTGTTCAGCCCTGCGTGGTCAGGGTTTCTGCAGATTGCAGGCTGGATAAGATGGGATCCACCACCACCCCGCCCCAGATGGAGCCAGCCTCTCCTCACACTGCAGCTCTCTCTCTCCCCCTCCCTCCCTCCCTCTCTCGTCTCTCCCCCTCCCTCCCTCTCTCGTCTCTCCCTCTCTCTCCCTCTCTCGTCTCTCTCTCCCTCTCTCGTCTCTCTCCCCCTCTCTCGTCTCTCCCTCTCTCTCGTCTCGTCTCGCTCGTTTCTCCCTCTCTGTCTCTCCCCCTCACTCGTCTCTCTCTCCCCCTCACTCGCCTCTCTCTCCCCTCACTCGTCTCTCTCTCCCCCTCACTCGTCTCCCTCTCTCGTCTCTCTCTCCCCCTCTCTCGTCTCTCCCCCTCACTCGTCTCTCTCTCCCTCACTCGTCTCTCTCTCCTCCCTCTAGTCTCTCCCCCTCTCTCGTCTCTCCCCCTCACTCGTCTCTCTCTCCCCCTCACTGCCTCTCTCTCTCCTCCCTCTCTAGTCTCTCCCTCTCTCCCCCTCACTCGTCTCTCTCCCCCTCACTCGTCTCTCTCTCCCCCCCTCGCTCGTCTCTCTCTCTCACCGTTTAAGACAACTGACTGTGATCAAGGGCATCCAAATGTGTTTCCACTCCCTTTGATTAAGTCAGCACATATCCACTACATTACAGCAGACACACACAAGCCTCGCACACGCCCCCCCACACACACACGTGTGCATAGACACATTCTCTCACACACAGGTGCTTCACGCGCCGCACACACACACACACACACACACACACACACACACACACACACAGGTGGGGAGAGACTGGGGTGGGGGGAGCAAGTACAGAAATCTAAAATTGGTTTTGCTGCGTATTTGCATGACAGAAACCTGCTCTGGGAAAGAGTGATCCCATGTTTTATTACTAATTATGAACCGGGTGGTTCGAGACCTGAATGCTGATTGGCTGAAAGCCGTGTTATACCACAGGTATCACAAAACATGTATTTGTACTGCTCTAATTACGTTGGTAGCTAGTTTATAATAGCAATATGGGTAACTAGTTTATAATAGCAATACGGGTAACTAGTTTATAATAGCAATACGGGTAACTAGTTTATAATAGCAATACGGGTAACTAGTTTATAATAGCAATATGGGTAACTAGTTTATAATAGCAATACGGGTAACTAGTTTATAATAGCAATACGGGTAGCTAGTTTATAATAGCAATACGGGTAACTAGTTTATAATAGCAATACGGGTAACTAGTTTATAATAGCAATATGGGTAACTAGTTTATAATAGCAATACGGGTAGCTAGTTTATAATAGCAATACGGGTAACTAGTTTATAATAGTAATACGGGTAACTAGTTTATAATAGCAATATGGGTAACTAGTTTATAATAGCAATACGGGTAACTAGTTTATAATAGCAATACGGGAAACTAGTTTATAATAGCAATACGGGTAACTAGTTTATAATAGCAATACGGGTAACTAGTTTATAATAGCAATACGGGTAACTAGTTTATAATAGCAATACGGGTAGCTAGTTTATAATAGCAATACGGGTAACTAGTTTATAATAGTAATACGGGTAACTAGTTTATAATAGCAATACGGGTAGCTAGTTTATAATAGCAGTACGGGTAGCTAGTTTATAATAGCAGTACGGGTAACTAGTTTATAATAGCAATACGGGTAACTAGTTTATAATAGCAATACGGGTAACTAGTTTATAATAGCAGTACGGGTAACTAGTTTATAATAGCAGTACGGGTAACTAGTTTATAATAGCAGTACGGGTAACTAGTTTATAATAGCAGTACGGGTAACTAGTTTATAATAGCAGTACGGGTAACTAGTTTATAATAGTAATACGGGTAACTAGTTTATATCAGCAATACGAGTAACTAGTTTATATCAGCAATACGGGTAACTAGTTTATAATAGCAATACGGGTAACTAGTTTATAATAGCAATACGGGTAGCTAGTTTATAATAGCAATACGGGTAGCTAGTTTATAATAGCAATACGGGAAACTAGTTTATAATAGCAATACGGGAAACTAGTTTATAATAGCAATACGGGTAGCTAGTTTATAATAGCAATACGGGAAACTAGTTTATAATAGCAATACGGGGAACTAGTTTATAATAGCAATACGGGTAACTAGTTTATAATAGCAATACGGGTAACTAGTTTATAATAGCAATACGGGTAGCTAGTTTATAATAGCAGTACGGGTAACTAGTTTATAATTGCAATACGGGGAACCAGGTTATAATAGCAATACGGGGAACCAGGTTATAATAGCAATACGGGTAGCTAGTTTATAATAGCAATACGGGTAACTAGTTTATAATAGCAATATGGGTAGCTAGTTTATAATAGCAGTACGGGTAACTAGTTTATAATAGCAATACGGGGAACCAGGTTATAATAGCAATACGGGTAGCTAGTTTATAATAGCAATACGGGGAACTAGTTTATAATAGCAATATGGGGAACTAGTTTATAATAGCAATACGGGTAACTAGTTTATAATAGCAATACGGGTAAGTAGTTTATAATAGCAATACGGGTAAGTAGTTTATAATAGCAATACGGGTAACTAGTTTATAATAGTAATACGGGTAACTAGTTTATAATAGCAATACGGGTAACTAGTTTATAATAGCAATATGGGGAACTAGTTTATAATAGCAATACGGGAAACTAGTTTATAATAGCAATACGGGTAGCTAGTTTATAATAGCAATACGGGTAACTAGTTTATAATAGTAATACGGGTAACTAGTTTATCAGCAATACGGGAAACTAGTTTATAATAGCAATACGGGTAACTAGTTTATAATAGCAATACGGGTAACTAGTTTATAATAGCAATACGGGTAACTAGTTTATAATAGCAATACGGGTAGCTAGTTTATAATAGCAGTACGGGTAACTAGTTTATAATTGCAATACGGGGAACCAGGTTATAATAGCAATACGGGGAACCAGGTTATAATAGCAATACGGGTAGCTAGTTTATAATAGCAATACGGGAAACTAGTTTATATCAGCAATACGGGTAACTAGTTTATAATAGCAATATGGGTAGCTAGTTTATAATAGCAGTACGGGTAACTAGTTTATAATAGCAATACGGGGAACCAGGTTATAATAGCAATACGGGTAGCTAGTTTATAATAGCAATACGGGTAACCAGGTTATAATAGCAATACGGGTAACTAGTTTATAATAGCAATATGGGGAACTAGTTTATAATAGCAATACGGGTAACTAGTTTATAATAGCAATATGGGTAACTAGTTTATAATAGCAATACGGGTAACTAGTTTATAATAGCAATACGGGTAACTAGTTTATAATAGTAATACGGGTAACTAGTTTATAATAGCAATACGGGTAACTAGTTTATAATAGCAATATGGGGAACTAGTTTATAATAGCAATACGGGAAACTAGTTTATAATAGCAATACGGGTAGCTAGTTTATAATAGCAATACGGGTAACTAGTTTATAATAGTAATACGGGTAACTAGTTTATCAGCAATACGGGGAACCAGGTTATAATAGCAATACGGGGAACCAGGTTATAATAGCAATAAGGCACCTCTGGGGTTGTGGTATATGGTCAATATACCACGACTAAGGGCTGTTCTTAAGCACGGCGCAACGTGGATTACAGCCTGGATACAGCCCTTAGTCGTGGTATATTGACCATATACCACAACCCCCCGAGGTGCCTTATTGCTATTATAAACTGGTTACCAGTAAAAATACATTTTTTGACATACCTGTGGTATACGATCTGAAATACCACGGCTGTCAGCCAATTAGCATTCAGTGCTCGAACCACCCAGTTTATAATGGCTTGTTATACCACACCCCCCGCGGGCCTTATTGCTTAAATATTCATCTTCATATCACACTGAAATCCTAATGTAGCCTGGCCCCATTGTCCAATACCCATGTTAATATGAGAGAGATGCTACAGACTAATGAATTGGTGTTTCCAAAGTTACCAGGTGGGTGTGTGTAGTCTGTACCCGCTTTGTTGAACAAAAGAAGTAGGGATTTAGGAGAGGGGGGGGTGGACAATCCACATTCACTTGTCATGGTGGACAAGAACTAATTGGTGGCCATTAGGACTGACCCCATTTAGGCAACTGGTCGATTATTTGGTCGATAGGCTGTTGGTCGATTAGAGATTTCTTTAGTCAATGTGATGCATACATGAGTCACGTAAAGAGAGCAAGGGAATAGGGAATGTTTTTCCCTGATCGAATTAGGAATTTCAGAACTTTTCAGTTTAGAAATGGCTGTAATTATGTTACAGCTTCAGCAATACAGAGAGATGAACCCTGGTGGTCACTACATCAGGGAGGAGAGAGAGACAGAGAGATGAACCCTGGTGGTCACTACATCAGGGAGGAGAGAGAGACAGAGAGATGAACCCTGGTGGTCACTACATCAGGGAGGAGAGAGAGACAGAGAGATGAACCCTGGTGGTCACTACATCAGGGAGGAGAGAGAGACAGAGAGATGAACCCTGGTGGTCACTACATCAGGGAGGAGAGGCAGCGGGAGCTAGTCACACAGTCACTGGTTGTCTGAGCCCGGCACAATCAAATCAATAGCTGGTCGGACATAGAGACGTCCTATCAATGGAAAAATACATGTTTAAAAATGTCGACCAATCAATTGGTCGAAAGAACAGATGACTCTTGGTCGGCCAAGATGTTTTTTAGTCGGGGACTGCCCTAGTGGCCGTGACAGTTGTTGTTTTGGTGCATATGAAGGAGACCTGTGAGCCATGCAGAGTGCTGATGCAGTAAGCATAATATCAATAGAATTCTCTAAATGGAACAGCCGATGTGGAACAGGACACTGCTTTATAGGGCTGGGACCATACCAGTATCGCGATACTCTTTAGTATCACGGCAAGGTTAAGGAAAACAGCCCTGATGTTGGAAACAAACATCATGTTGTCATCCAGAGTCAGTTTTCCAAGCTATATCACAAGTTCTACTAGTTTAGGCTATATGTTTGATGTCTCTGGACAGCCCTGTGTGTGTGTTGTTCCTTTTCCTGAAATGACCCTGTTGGTCCTTCATTTCAAACTTGCATGCAGCTCCACTGTCACATCACTGTGAGTGTGTACCTGAGAGTACGTTCCTTGTCTTTGCCTTTTGACTTCCCCATCTAATACAGGCCCTGATCTCACCACCTCTCTCTTGTCCGTGTGTTTGTGTTAAACCCTAACTCTGTCTGTCTGTCTCGATCTCCTCCAGACCTGATCCACTGCACCAGTGAGATGAACGTGTCGGTCCCCCAGCTGGCTGACACACTGTTTGAGAGGACAGCCAATAGCAGCTGGGTGGTGGTCTTCAAAGCTCTGATCGCTACACACCATCTTATGATGTATGGCAATGAGGTCAGTGAAAACACACAGACACACACACACACACACACGGACTCACACACACACGGACTCACACACACACGGACTCACACACTACCAAATGCCTTCCATGGTGTTCTCAGTGAGACGCCTCGGTTTTTAAATTCAGTCTACGCCTGCGTTGAGCTCTTGAGAAATGTGTTCCTGGTCAATGTTCTATTTGACAGGAGGGCAGAACAACCACTACTGATGATGATTACATCAGCTACTGTGACTGTTTCAGCTCTGTGATGAAAGGGGACCGGACCTTTGACTGTTTCAGCTCTGTGATGAAAGGGGACCGGACCTTTGACTGTTTCAGCTCTGTGATGAAAGGGGACCGGACCTTTGACTGTTTCAGCTCTGTGATGAAAGGGGACCGGACCTTTGACTGTTTCAGCTCTGTGATATGATGATGATGTAGCCAACCATTCTTGGAGCTTTCTATTTCTCTTATGCTGTTGGTTCTAAGACGTCCTCTGGCCAGAGAAGGAGAGAGGGGGAACCAAAAGAGAGAGGGGGAAGGAACCAAAAGAGGGCGGGGGAAGGAACCAAAAGAGGGAGCAAGAGGGAGAGCTTTATCCCAGTCTCCATAGTGTTGGTCTTGATTGGATCGGTTGGCAGCACTGTGTTGTCAAGTTTAGTTTTAGTCCAACTACCCACTATCAATACTCCGTTAATTCTTCACCCGAGGTTTATCCTATACACCTGTCAAGCTTCTCTATCGCTCCTCTCCCTCCCGCTCTCGCTCCGTCTCTCTCCCTCGTGAGAGAGAGCGCGCTCTCTTTCTCTCTCTTTCTGTCTTTTTCTTTCCTCTCTTTCTCTCCTCTCCCTCTCTTCCCCCTCTCTCGTCTCTCTTTTGCTTCTCTCTCTCTCTCTCTCTCTCTCAGTATCAATACCCTATCCGATCTTCACCTCTCTTCAGCTCTGCCAAGAAACAGTTCCGTGGAGACTACATTGTTATGCAGAATGTAATAGTCTATCTTTCTAGATCAAAGGTGTTTTCCTGTTGTACATGGACGTGTGTGTGTGTGTGTGTGTGTGTGTGTGTGTGTGTGTGTGTGTGTGTGTGTGTGTGTGTGTGTGTGTGTGTGTGTGTGTGTGTGTGTGTGTGTGTGTGTGCAGCCCCAGTTATACTGAGTGTTTGTCCCAGTCGTTTCCTGTGTGTGGCGAGTGTAGGCAGGCCACAGTGTACCAAAACAAACAGATTACAGAAAGCCTTAGACAATGAGCAGGAGAGAGAGAACCAGGGCACCCACCCAGCCCGCTGCCTCAAGCCTCCGCTCAGGTGCTCTGATCCTGGCCACGGCTACTCAGGTTACTGGGCCGTCCTCCTGGGAGTCTGGAAGTCTGGCTGCTGACTGTACTATACTGCACCTGAGCCTGAACAAGGTTACTCTAGAGAGGGTAGACTGGGAGAGGGGATGGGGCATGGAAGCAGGCCAAGGGAGATGGAGATGGGTGAGAGAGGATGGAGAGACTAAGGAAAGAGGATAGAGTTATGGAGGGCACAACAGTAAGGTCGGGGGAGGAGATGGGAGTGATGGGGGAGGAGATGGGAGTGATGGGGGAGGAGATGGGAGTGATGGGGGAGGAGATGGGAGTGATGGGGGAGGAGATGGGAGTGATGGGGGAGGAGATGGGAGTGATGGGGAGGAGATGCAGTGATGGGGAGGAGATGCAGTGATGGGGAGGAGATGCAGTGATGGGGAGGAGATGGGAGTGATGGGGAGGAGATGGGAGTGATGGGGGAGGAGATGGGAGTGATGGGGAGGAGATGCAGTGATGGGGAGGAGATGGGAGTGATGGGGAGGAGATGGGAGTGATGGGGAGGAGATGGGAGTGATGGGGAGGAGATGGGAGTGATGGGGGAGGAGATGGGAGTGATGGGGAGGAGATGGGAGTGATGGGGAGGAGATGGGAGTGATGGGGAGGAGATGCAGTGATGGGGAGGAGATGGGAGTGATGGGGGAGGAGATGCGAGTGATGGGGGAGGAGATGCGAGTGTTTCCCCTATATTCATTTAGCGGCAGCAGTGCGAGTGTTTCCCCTATATTCATTTATGCTTCCCTTTGTAGTCTGTAATGGTTTGCAGGCCCTGCCACGTCAGAGCCGGTGTAGTTCCATTCGATCTTAGTCCTGTATTGACGCTTTGCTTGTTTGACAGTTCGTCGGATGATGCCCAACGATTGAACAGCAGTAACTGAGTTTGTCTGGATCAAGTGCCATTCTGCTAATACTCCCTTTTTTTTTCCTATGGTATCGTTTTGGTATTGAGTTTCATGATGGTAACGAGTATTGTGATACAAAAACCTGGTATCAGTAACGTAGTCAAAAGTTTACTCGTGTCGGTGAGCGAGATCACCCAGTCCTCGGGGACGCTCATGCAAGGGTCAGTGTTGTTTTTGTTGAAGCGTGCATAAAATGCATTGAGTCTGTCTGGTAGGGAGGCATTGTTGGGCAGATCATGCTGGGTCTTCATTCCCCTGGCACATGTGGCGGCCATCTGAACCACCTTGTTTGATGGCTCTGTGGAGGTCGTAGTGGGACTTGGTGTCCTCAGCCGTAGCCCCGGGGTTGGCTGTGATAGCCCTGTGTTCTGTAGGCCTGTCCTTTTAGAGTAGCGCCAACCTCTGTTAATCCAGGGCTTTTGATTGGGGAATTGGCGAACCTTCACTGTGGGGACAACGTCAGCGATGCATTTCCTAATGAAGCAGGTGACTATCGACCGGAGTCCCGTAAAACATATTCCAGTCAGCATTAACAAAGCAGTCCTGTAGCATAGCCTCCGATACGGAGGTCCATTTCTCTACGGAGTACGTCAAGGGTACTTCCTGTTTGAGCCTCTGCTTGTTGACCGGAAGCAGGAGTAGAGAGTTGTGAAGTAATTTGCCAGAAGGGGAGACCTTGAGTGGGAAGAGTGAGCGACGTATAGAGATATAGAAAGGGGGGCATAGTGAATGTGTGTGTGTTTATATTTAAGAAATAAGGAATGAGAACATGGGGATTATTGTGTGCTAACTCCCAACTAAGGGGTGTTCTTATGCCCGAGGCGAAGCCAAGGCCCTTTGGAGGGTGTTATTCTCGATAAGTCCCGGGTTCGTGGCCTTATTGCTTTTATACAACGGTTGCCGACATGTATTAAAAAAGCTTTCATTCATAACGTTATTACATTGAGTGAGTTCTGAGATTCTGAAGTTGCTAGCCAAGTAGCATTGCTAGCCTTGTAGCATGGGGAAATATTGTCTAGATTATTTTTTTTATAAATTAACTGGCTGGGCTGGGAGACAGTCAAATTGATAAATCTAATGAACTTGTTAATTGTTAGAGATTCTCCTCTACTTTTGATTACTTTTTAGTTAGTAGTTCTGAAAGTAGTGCTCCCAAGCTAAAATTGGTCCCCAAAAATGGTTTACTACGTCACATTGTGTGCAGATATGTGCACCACGTCATTGCTCGCTCTGCTATGTGTGTATGACGTGCCTCTTGCTAGCTGTCACTCACATGAAGCTCATTGGCTGAACTCTAATTGTTAGGGGGCTGGCCCACATGGGGGGAAATTAAGGGAAACGGCGCAGTGCAGCTTCCAGAAAAAGTTGCTTTCAAATGAGGGGTTTTGTTGCTAATTGAGGCAAGACCGTAATTCTTCTTATGGATTATGCTTGTATGAAACTACACATTGACACATCAAGCCCAAAGCGGGAGGTTTAAATAGTAGTTAGTGTTCGCCAATGTTCCGGAGCATGTCTTTAACAGGCATTACCCGGAGAATGCTGGGTTTGTGGTTCTATAACTCCCTGCTATCAACCAGTCAGCATCCAGGATCCATAAACACCCGGTTTCTAAACTATACTAACACTGAGTCACCTCCCTGCTGTCCCAGATACTGAATGGACCAATCTGCCTCAGTGACGTTACTAGAAGAAAGAGGTAGAGGAGGAGAGAGAGAGAGAGAATGGAGGGGGAGAAAATGATAAGAAAGCAAAATGGGAGAGGGAGTGAGTCAGAAGAGAGAGCGAGAGAGATAGAGGGGGAGAATGGGCCAATCTGCTTCAGTGATGCCACTGGAAGATTGTGTCGTCAGTAAAACTACTAATAACCCTGGAAGGGAGAGCGGGAGTGAATAGAGGAGAAAGAGAGAAGGATGGGGGAGAGAAGGAGAGAAGGAGAGATGGATGAGAGGGAATGAATAGAAGAGAGAGAGAAGCATGGGGGAGAGAAGGAGAGATGGATGAGAGGGAATGAATAGGAGAGAGAGAGAGAAGGATGGGGGAGAGAAGGAGAGATGGATGAGAGGGAATGAATAGAAGAGAGAGAGAGAAGGATGGGGGAGAGAAGGAGAGATGGATGAGAGGGAATGAATAGAAGAGAGAGAGAGAGAAGGACAAAGCGTGAGGGGATGAGGGAGCTAGAGAGAGACAGAGAGGAAGGCAGAGAGCTAGCAAGAGATGGGAAGAGGGCAAGAGAAGGTGGGAGTGTCAGATAAAAAATACGGGCTGTAGAAAAGCGTTGACCGTGACTGTTGTGTCAGAGGGGAGATTGAGGAGAGCTCTGAGAATCTGTTATCATGTGTTTGAGTGTAGGTTCAAACTGACTAATGGAGGTCGCCAAGCACAATAATCTAGAGACGCATATTGCATACTCAATGGCAGGGTGGACACGAGGTGTGGTGGGGTGTACAGGAATGATGAGTCTAAAGGGGAGAACAGAAGGGTGTGCCCCCTTATCTTAAAACACCCAGCCTCGGAGCTCCAGGCTGGCCCAGCCCAGCAGAATGTACACACACACACACGCCAGGGCTTGACATAAAACATGTTTTAGCCACTAGGCCTTTTGACAAGTAGGACATTTCTTTACTTGTCCAAAAGCTCATGTCGCTTATCCAAAATACAAATGATCTGTAACACTGTTTTTTACATCATTGAATGATGCAAAAAATAAAATGCATTATCTTCTTTTTTTTTTTTACCATAGAGACCATCAGGCAAAAATGTAGGCTGCACTCTGCCTATTGGCTTCTTTGCATATTCAAGCCTTTCTCAAAATCCAACTGCCCCTTTTTTAAGGCTCTCCTGTTGGACCTTGGTAGTCTATAAAATATTACAATTACAGCCAAATACTATTTTTATAAAATAATTCCCTCCGCTGCTCAAAATTGAAGGTAGTCCCTGGGACTATAAAAAACACAACATATGTCTACAGTTCCAAACAGACTGGGACAGTTCTGGGACAACAGACCCACTGCACATAAACATTAAAAAGCTATGAGGCTGATGCAACAAATCATACCATTTACCTTCAATATTTTAACGTTTATTTCTTTATAAGCTCAACAATGCACACGTGGCTGTAGGCTACGTGCAGATGTTCCAAAATATTAGTGGGGAAACACTGTTCTCCAAAGCACATGCCAGCGCTTTCATCTGATAGATAAAAATATCGGTTAGATGTTAACCCAAGATCTAAAGATGCATTAACTAGCATGGGTTACTAATATTACTAGGGTTATCGTTAACTAGAATGGGCTACTAATTTGACTAGGGTTATCATTAACTATCATGGGTTACTAATAGGACTAGGGTTATCGTTAACTAGTGAGGGTTATCGTTAACTAGCATGGGTTAGTAATATGACTAGGGTTATCGTTAACTAGCATGGGTTACTAATATGACGAGGGTTATCGTTAACTAGCATGGGTTACTAATATGACGAGGGTTATCGTTAACTAGCATGGGTTACTAATATGACGAGGGTTATCGTTAACTAGCAAGGGTTACTAATATGACGAGGGTTATCGTTAACTAGCATGGGTTACTAATATGACGAGGGTTATGCCTTTGGCTGCTAGACAGTAAAAGAAAGTTGATTTGAAAACGAATAGATCATGAGAGAAATGCTGTTTGTAAAATAATTCCTTAATTTCTATGGTTGAAACAAGGTTAGACATGCTTCATAAAATGACATTAAATGCCCAGGTTTTTTAACAGTTAAGTTTATGGTTAAATCGTTCCAAAATACTGACAGCCTCTGGTCAGTTTCGAGGTGGGTGACGCCTATATGTAATTAAGTCTCATTTAAAGTTTGGCTACATTTTATGGGGCCTCCCTCATGTTGGCATCTGTTTGGGCAGGAGGTTGTAGCCAATATGCATCTCACCTACACTTTGACCTGTAGGCTTTTTAGTTATGTACATTAAACATTTATTTGAATATTCTAATGTTTGCATCTCTGATCCAATTCTGATCGGAGTAATTGTTTGATATTTATTTTTTACTTACGTGCCTTCAGAAAGTATTCAATTA
This sequence comes from Brachymystax lenok tsinlingensis, assembly GCA_030435695.1. Taxonomy (NCBI): domain Eukaryota; kingdom Metazoa; phylum Chordata; class Actinopteri; order Salmoniformes; family Salmonidae; genus Brachymystax; species Brachymystax lenok. Next base: position 9,417,730 of record CM059811.1, on the reverse strand, counting down.
TTCCACATTTTGTTGTTACAGCCTGAATTAAAAATGTATTACATCGATTTTCTCACCCTCCAACCACAATACCCCATAATGGCAAAGTGATAACATGCTTCTAGAAATGTTTGCAAATGTATTGAAAAATAAATACAGATATCTAATTTACATAAGTATTCACACTCCTGAGTCAATACTTTGTAGAAGTACACCTGGATAGTACAATATTTGTCCATCCTTTTAAATATTGATAATTGCTAGACAGCCATTTTCAAGTCATGCCATAGATTTTCAATTTGACTTTAAGTGATTAGGCCTCTCAGGAACATTCATTGTCGTCTTGGTAAGCAACTCCAGTGTAGATTTGGCCTCGTGTTTAATGTCGCTGTCCTGTTGGAAGGTGAACCTTCACCCCAGTCTGAGGTCCTGAGAACCTTGGAGCAGGTTTTCAATCCTGACTAGTCTCCCAGTACCTGCCACTGAAAAACATCCCCACAGCATGATGCTGCTACCACCAAGCTTCACCGTAGGGATGGTGCCAGGTTTCCTCCAGACGTGACGCTTGGCATTCAGGCCAAAGAGTTCAATCTTGGTTTCATCAGACCAGAGCATCTTGTTTCTTATGGTCAGAGAGTCGTTTAGGTGCCCTTTGGCAAACTCCAAGCAGGTAGTTATGTCCCCTTTACTGAGGAGTAGCTTCCGTCTGGCCACTCTACCATAAAGGCCAGATTAGTGGAGTGCTGCAGAGATGGTTGTCCTTCTGGAAGGTTCTCCCATCTCCACAGAGGAACTCTGGAGCGCTGTCAGTGTGACTATTGGGTTCTTGGTCACCTCCCTGACCAAGGCCCTTCTCCCACGATTGCTCAGTTTGGCCGGGTGGCAAGCTCTAGGAAGTCTAGGTGGTTCCAAACTTCTTCCATTTAAGAATGATGGAGGCTACTGTGTTCTTGGGGACCTTCAATGCTGCAGACATTTTTTTTGTACCCTTCCCCAGATCTGTGCCTCGGCACAATCCTGTCGGACCTCTACAGACAACTCCTTCAACCTCATAGCTTGGTGTTTGCTCTGACATGCACCGCCCCACTGCTCCCTAAGTAGTTTTTAAGCATCATTAAGGAGCGCTGGGGCGCTAGCGCCCCGTTCCCGACACTACCCGGTGAAATGTAAGAGTTGAATGATTAAACATTCATCAATATACAAGTGTTGCATAGTCAGCAAAATCTCTGAGCGTTGTCAGATTTCAAAAAGTCTTTACGGCGAAAGCACAACATTAGATGTTTTTGAGGATAGCACCTCTCATATTTTATGCATTAGTGTAAATCTATAACCAGCGCGGGTCACACAAAACACATATAAGAGCTAAAATAAATCACTTACCTTTTGAAGATCTTCTGCTGAGGGCATCCCAAGTGTCCAACCAAGACAATCCATGGTTCTTTTGTTAGAAAAAGTAATTTATTATATCCATAAATCTCTGTTTGGTTGGCGCGTTATGTTCAGAAAATCCACCGTCGATTCGCCCGTTGTACAGTGAAGAGAAAGTGTTCAAATTATACCTATCAACTTTGCCCAAACAAATCAAACATCATTTATAATGTATCCTTAGGTGTCCTTTTATGAATATTAACGATTATATTTTACACTGATGATATCCTAAACGATATAAAAGGAAAATAAAGAGGAGCGCGCTCACGGTCTCGCGCCCAGGAAAAGTTATTGGCATCCGTGGTTCTTTCACCAATTCTTCTTCTGTTCGGTTCTGTTCCATGATAAAGCCTTGAAACACTGTCTAAAGACTGTTGACATCTAGTGGAAGCCATAGGTACTGCAATCTGGGAGCTATTATACTGGGATTTCAATAGGAAGCCTATCAAACTGAGGATTTTCGCTTGAAGTTTCTAAAACTGTTAAAATAATGTCTGTGAGTATAACAGAACTGATAGCAGTTCTGTTATACTCACAGACATTATTTTAACAGTTTTAGAAACTTCAGTGTTCCCTATCCAATAGTACTAATTATGTTTCTGGGCCTGAGTGGCAGGCATTTTTCTTTGGGCACGCCAGACTCTACAAAACCGACACCACTGCTGCTGATCCCTAAGTTAAGGTCTGTTGGAAAGCCGACTGAACCAGGTTTTCCTCCTGGATTTTGCCTGTGGTTATAGCTGTATTACGTTTCTCTTTATCCCCCCCAAAAAACTCCCTAGCCGTTGTCTGATACAGCCACCACCATGTTTGAAAATATGAAGACTGGTACTCAGTGATGTGATGTGTTGGATTTGCCCCAAATGTAACACTTTGTATTCAGGACATAACGTTAATTTCTTAGCCACATTGCAGTAGTAACTGCCTTGTTGCAAACAGGATGCATGTTTTGTAATATTTCTATTCTGTACAGGCTTCCTTTATTTCACTCAGTCATTTAGCTAAGTATTGTGGAATAACTACAATGTTGTTGATTCATCCTCAGTTTTCTCCTATCACAGTCATTAAACTCTGTAACGGTTCTAAAGTTACCATTGGCCTTATGGTGAAATCCCTGAGCAGGTTCCTTCCTCTCTGGCAACTGAGTTAGGAAGGACACCTGTGTCTTTGCAGTGACTGGGTGTGTTGATACATCATCCAAATCCTATTTAATAACTTAATTGTGCTCAAAGGGATATTCAGCAACTGCTTTTTCTTTCTTCTACCATTCAGTGCCCTTCTTTACGAGGCCTTGGAAAGACCTCCCTGGTCTTTGTGGTTGAATCTGTGCTTGAAATTCACTACTTGACTGAGGGACCTTACAGATAATTGTATGTGTTGGGTACAGAGATTGCGTAGCTATACAAAAATCATATTATTGAACACGGGATGAGTCCATGCAATTTATTATGCGATTTCTTAAGCACGTTGTTACTCCTGAACTTATTTAGGCTTGCCGTAACAAAGGGGTTGAATACGTATTGACTCAAGACATTTCAGCTTTGAATTGTTTAATTCCTAAAATGTTCTACAAACAAAATTCCACTTTGACCTTATGGAGTATTTTGTGTAGATCAGTGACCCAATCTCAATGAAATCCCACTTTGTAACACAACAAAACGTGGAAAAGTTAAAAGGTGTGAATGCTTTCTGTAGGCATTAAATCTAGTCTTGTTTTCCTGGAAAATGTTTTTGCTTTTCACGGACAAGAGAACAAGCATTTAATGTTGAGCCCTACACACACACACACACACACACACACACACACACACACACACACACACACACACACACACACACTGGAAGCCTTTTGATTAGTGTTGGTCGGCAAGTTGAAGTCTGTAGTGCAGCATTCTATTCCAGCGCTGCAGTCAGTTTCTGCATACAGATTGTCAGGGGAGTTACATATGCATTACTTCCTAGAATGGTTTGCCTAGAATGGTTTGCCTAGAATGGTTTGTCTAGAATGGTTTGTGAACCTCTCGTTCTTGTTAGGATATTGGCCCTGTGTGGTAATAATAGCTTTTTATAAAGTAGGTGTCTGACTAACACCACTGACCAGCTCCCTCCCTCCCTCCCTCCCTCCCTCCCTCCCTCTTTCCTTTCTGCCTTCAGGGGAAGTACATCGTATTTTTCTTCTGGAGTAAACGGTCCGTTACTAATCGATAGGTGTGTGTGTGTGTGTGTGTGTGTGTGTGTGTGTGTGTGTGTAAGGGTTTAGATCAGCATCACTAACAGTGAGTCATTGTGGCTGCACCATCGTCCACCAACATCTGTGTGTCTGTGTGGGGTTTTTATCATACAGGTCATTGGTAGTTCTGCCACAGTGGCAACAGGAGCCCACACACCATTACCCCGTCACTACCACACACGTTGTCGCACCGCCCGGCAAACAAACTACATGGAACGAAATATAGACGCGACATGTAAAGTATAGGTCCCATTTTTCATGAGCTGAAAAACAAGATCCCAAAAATGTTCCATATGCACAAAAAGCTTATTTCTAACAGGTTTTTAGCACACATTTGTTTACATCACTGTTTGTGAGCATTTGTCCTTTGCCAAGATAATCCATCCACCTGACAGGAGTGGCATATCAAGAAACTGATGAAACACCATGATCATTACACAGGTGCACCTTGTGACAATAAAAGGCCACTCTAAAAGGTGCCGTCCCTCAACACAAGGCCACAAATGTTTTGAGGCAGCGTGTCATTGGCATGCTGACTGCAGGAATGTCCACCAGAGCTGTTGCCAGAGAATGTCATGTTCATTTCTTTACCATAAGCCGCCTCCTAACGTTGATTTAGATAATTTGGCAGTACGTCCAACCCGGGTCTTGACCTGACTGCAGTTCGCCATTGTAACTGACTTCAGTGGGAAAATACTCACCTTCGATGGAGCACGCTGGAGAAGTGTGCTGTTCATGGATGAATTCTGGTTTTAAATGTACCGGTCAGATGGCAGACCCTGTGTATGGTGTTGTGTGGGAGTGCAGTTTGCTGATGTCAACGTTGTGAACAGAGTGCCCCATGGCGCCTTTGGGCTTATGGTATGGGGCAGGCATAAGCTACGGACAATGAACACAATTGCATTTTATCTTTGGCAATTTGAATACACAGAGATACCGTAACGAGATCCTGAGGCCCTTTGTTGTGCCATTCATCCGCCGCCATCAACTCATGTTTCAGCGTGATCATGCACAGCCCCATGTCGCAAGGATCTGTACACAATACTCGGAAGCTGAAAATGTCCGTTCTTCCATAACCTGCATACTCACCAGACATACAGTACCTGTCAAAGGTTTGGACACACCTACTCATTTCAGGATTTATTTTATTTTTTACTATTTTCAAAATGTTAGAATAATAGGGAAGGGAGCATCCCAAACATGCTCAATGGGTGACAGGACCAGTCAAAAGTTTGGACACACTCATTCAAGTGTTCATTTATTTTTACTATTTTCTACATTGTAGAATAATAGGGAAGACATCAAAACTATGAAATAACACATGGAATCTAAATTCTTCAAAGTAGCCACCCTTTGCCTTGATGACAGCCTTGCATACTCTTGGCATTCTTTAAACCAGCCTCGTGAGGTAGTCACCTGGAATGCATTTCAATTAACAGGTATGCTTTGTTAAAAGTTAATTTGTGGAATTTCTTTCCTTAATGCTTTTGAGCCAATCAGTTGTGTCGTGACAAGGTAGGGGTGGTATACAGAAGATATCCCTATTTGGTAAAATAGGACTTCCCAAAGACTGGAAAGCAGCTGCGGTCATCCCCCTCTTCAAAGGGGGAGACACTCTTGACCCTAACTGCTACAGACCTATATCTATCCTACTCTGCCTTTCTAAGGTCTTTGAAAGCCAAGTTAACAAACAGCTTACCGACCATTTCGAATCCCACCGTACCTTCTCCGCTATGCAATCTGGTTTCAGAGCTGGTCATGGGTGCACCTCAGCCACGCTCAAGGTCCTAAACGACATCATAACCGCCATCGATAAGAGACATTACTGTGAAGCCGTATTCATTGATCTGGCCAAGGCTTTCGACTCTGTCAATCACCACATCCTTATCGGCAGACTTGACAGCCTTGGATTCTCAAATGATTGCATACCACGGTTCACCAACTACTTCTCCGATAGAGTTCAGTGTGTCAAATCGGAGGGCCTGTTGTCCGGGCCTCTGGCAGTCTCTATTGGGGTGCCACAGGGTTCAATTCTCGGGCCGACTCTCTTGTCTGTATACATCAATGATGTCGCGCTTGCTGCTGGTGAGTCTCTGATCCACCTCTACGCAGACGACACCATTCTGTATACTTCTGGCCCCTCTTTGGACACTGTGTTAACTACCCCCTAGACGAGCTTCAATGCCATACAACTCTCCTTCCGTGGCTTCCAACTGCTCTTAAACGTTAAGTAAAACTAAATGCATGCTCTACAACCGATCGCTGCTCGCACCTGCCCGCCCGTCCAGCATCACTACTCTGGACGGTTCTGTCTTAGATTATGTGGACAACTACAAATATCTAGGTGTCTGGTTACACTGTAAACTCTCCTTCCAGACTCACATCAAACATCTCCAATCCAATCTAGAATTGGCTTCCTATTTCGTAACAAAGAATCCTTCACTCATGCTGCCAAACATACCCTCGTAAAACTGACCATCCTACCGATCCTCGACTTCGCTGATGTCATTTACGAAATAGCCTCCAATACTCTACTCAACAAATTGGATGCAGTCTATCACAGTGCCATCCGTTTTGTCACCAATTCCCCATATACCACCCACCACTACGACCTGTACGCTCTTGTTGGCTGGCCCTCGCTTTACACTCGTCGCCATACCCACTGGCTCCAGGTCATCTACAAGTCCCTGCTAGGTAAAGCCCCGCCTTATCTCAGCTCGCTGGTCACCATAGCAGCACCAACCCGTAGCACGCGCTCCAGCAGGTATATCTCACTGGTCACCCCCAAAGCCAATTCCTCTTTTGGCTGACTTTCCTTCCAGTTCTCTGCTGCCAATGACTTGAACGAACTACAAAAATCTCTGAAACTGGAGACACTTATCTCCCTCACCAGCTTTAAGCACCAGCTGTCAGAGCAGTTCACAGACCCCGGCACCTGTATATAGCCCATCTGTAAATATCCCAACTAACTACCTCATCCCCTACAGTATTTATTTATATTGTTCCTTTGCACCCCAGTTGTTCTACATTGCACATTCATCTACTGCACATTTACCATTCCAGTGTTTAAATGCTATATTGTAATTACTCTGCCACCATGGCCTATTTATTGCCTTACCTTCCTTATCCTACCTCATTTGCACTCTTTGTATATAGATTCGTTTTTTCTACTGTATTATTGACTGTATGTTTGTTTTACTCCTTGTGTAACTCCTTGTGTTGTTGTATGTGTCGAACTGCTTTGCTTTATCTTGGCCAGGTCGCAGTTGTAAATGAGAACTTGTTCTCAACTTGCCTACCTGGTTAAATAAAGACCAAGTCCATATTATGGAAAAAACGGCTCAAATAAGCAAAGAGAAACGACAGTCCATTACTTTAAGACATGAAGGTCAGTCAATGCAGAACATTTCAAGAACTTTTTAAGTTTCTTCAAGTGCAGTCGCAAAAACAATCAATCACTATGATGAAACTGGCTCTCATGAGGACCACCACAGGAATGGAAGACCCAGAGTTACCTCTGCTGCAGAGGTTAAGTTCATTAGAGTTACCAGCCTCCTAAATTGCAGCCCAAATAAATCCTTCACAGAGTTCAAGTAACATATACATCTCAACATCAACTCTTCAGAGGAGACTGCATGAATCAGGCCTTCATGATCGAATTGCTGCAAAGAAACCACTACTAAAGGACACCAATAAGAAGAAGACTTGCTTGGGCCAAGAAATCCGAGCAATGGACATTAGAACGGTGGAAATCTGTTAAGACATTTTTGTTTACAACTTCCGTGTCTTTGTGAGATGCAGAGTACGTGAACGGATCTCCGCATGTGTGGTTCCCACCGTTAAGCATGGAAGAGGTGGTGTGGGGGTGTTTTGCTGGTGACGCTGTCAGTGATTTATTTAGAATTCAAGGCACAGTTAACCAGCATGGCTACCACAGCATTCTGCAGCGATACGCCATCCCATCTGGTTTGGGATTAGTGGGATTATCATTTGTTTTTCAATAGGACAATGACCCTACACACCTTCAGGCTGTGTAAGGGCTATTTTACCAAGGAGAGTGATGGAGTGCTGCGTCAGATGACCTGGCCTCCACAATCACCCAACCTCAACCCAATTGAGATGGTTTGGGATGAGTTGGACAGCAGAGTGAAGGAAAAGCAGCCAACAAGTGCTCAGCATATGTGGGAACTCCACACACTGGTCACACCACATACTGACTGGTTTTCTGATCCATGCCAAGGTATCTGTAACCAACTGATGCATATCTGTATTCCCAGTCATGTGAAATCCATAGATTAGAGCCTAATATTTTTTATTTTTATTAACTGAATTCCTAATATGAGCTTTACCTGAGTAAAATCTTTGAAATTGTTGCATGTTTTCGTTTATTTTAGTTCAGTAGTGCATGTCTTAGTGATGCCTTCCCCACGGCCTCCACAATGGATCAGTCCACTCAGCCAGGAAATTATTTTGCAACTGCCCAACTAAAATCTTGGTCAACCAATAGCCTATCATCCAGACAATCGACTGGTCGACTAAATGGATTCCGCTCTTTATCCAACCCTGACCCTTTCTCACAGTCTCATCTTACATCTAACCCCCTCTGTCAGTCAGCTATCCTACCACTCCAACTTCATCTCACTATCCTCGGATGCAATCTGAAGGGTACTACGTGTGATTTTATATATTAAACACTTTTTTTCTTCGTTTTTTTTTCAACTAAGGAACTTCTGTAGCGAGGTGCTCTTTGGTTTCCGTGGTAACTGCAAACTTTCTCCTAAAGAAACAAACTGTTCTCTTTCAACACGCATTCCTTTCTCGCCTTTTTATTTACTACTTTGAGTCTAGTTACTTTAACAAAAATCGCAAGCAGCAACAGCAATGCCTTTTTCTGTCTTTTATATCTAGTTTTGAAAAGAGGACACGGGGGATAAAGATGACAGAGAGAGAGAGGGGGCGGGCGAGGCTGAACTAGAGAGAGGGGGAGACTGAACTAGAGGGGGAGACTGAACTAGAGAGAGGGGGGGCGAGACTGAACTAGAGAGAGAGGGGGCGAGACTGAACTAGAGAGAGGGGGCGAGACTGAACTAGAGAGAGAGGGGGCGAGACTGAACTAGAGAGAGAGGGGGCGAGACTGAACTAGAGAGAGAGGGGGCGAGACTGAACTAGAGAGAGAGGGGGGCGAGACTGAACTAGAGAGAGAGGGGGCAGACTGAACTAGAGAGAGAGGGGGCGAGACTGAACTAGAGAGAGAGAGAGAGAGAGGGGGCTAGACTGAACTAGAGAGAGGGGGACTGAACTAGAGAGAGGGGGACTGAACTAGAGAGAGGGGGCAGACTGAACTAGAGAGAGGGGGACTGAACTAGAGAGAGGGGGAGACTGAACTAGAGAGAGGGGGAGACTGAACTAGAGAGAGGGGGAGACTGAACTAGAGAGAGGGGGAGACTGAACTAGAGAGAGGGGGAGACTGAACTAGAGAGAGGGGGACTGAACTAGAGAGAGAGGGACTGAACTAGAGAGAGGGGGAGGACTGAACTAGAGAGAGGGGGAGGACTGAACTAGAGAGAGGGGGCAGAAATGCAGGAGAGAGTGGTCAGTTAGAGCGAGGGCTTTCTCAATGAGGACTCAGATGTCTTAATAATAGATGCCGTTTTTTCCTCTGACACAGTCAACCGTTATTCCAACAGACATTATTTGACAGGCTAGTAGACTGCTTCTGAATGCTTTTCAAGGCCTCTCCACTTCCTCTCTTCTCCCCTCCTCTCAAATCAAATGTTATTGGTCACATACATATAGTTAGCAGATGTTAATGCGAGTGTAGCGAAATGCTTGTGCTTCTAGTTCCGACAGTGCAGTAATATCTAACACGTAATCTAACAATTCCACAACTACCTAATACACACATCTAAAGGGATGGAATAAGAATATGTAAACTCAAAAAAAAAAAAGAAACATCCCTTTTCAGGACCCTGTCTTTCGAAGCTAAATCGAATAACTTCACAGTTCTTCATTGTAAAGGGTTTAACCACCGTTTCCCATGCTTGTTCAATGAACCATAAACAATTAATGAGCATGCACCTGTGGAACGGTTGTTAACTTCTTAGGGAGCGGCTCCCGAGGTGACGGTTTTGGAGAGTCTGGCGTGCCCAAAGTAAAATGCCTGCCACTCAGGCCCAGAAAATAGGATATACACATAAATAGTACTATTGGATAGGAAACACTCTGAAGTTTCTAAAAGTGTTAAAATAATGTATGTCAGTATAACAGGTCAGTTTCTTCGCTCTTTCCTCGCTCTTTTCTCGCTCGCTCTTTCCTCGCTCGCTCTTTCCTCTCCGCTCGCTCTTTCCTCTCCGCTCGCTCGCTCTTTGCTCTCCGCTCGCTCGCTCTTTGCTCTCCTCGCTCGCTCTTTCCGCTCTCTCTCTCTCTTTCCGCTCTCTCCTTGCTCGCTTTCCGCTCTGTCTCCAAGTAAACTGCCCTGTTTTAGCCATGGTTGAAGCACACACACACGCCACATTCTCCGCGTCAATAAAGAGACAAAATGTCCCCAAACACAACCATTCCGTGTGTGTGTCCCGAATGCCACCCTATTCTCCTATATAGTGTACTATATTTAACCAGAGCCCTCTGGGATGAAGAAAGGGGGTTAAGAATTTTAACAACCTGGGCCAATGCTTTAAACTAAGTTACTTTTCCACAGGCCAAATGCTTAGTTAGCTATACACACGCATGCAAACACAGACGCACACACCCAATCCGCAGAGCACATTTTCCTTATACCAGTCCTTAAAAAAATAAATAATGACAAATAATGATAAATAATGCTCCGTCAGAACCAGGAACGCCGGGATAGATGGGGAACATCAGCTAGGAACGTTGATGTTTCAGACTGCTCATGTCTCAGCAGAGCGCTCCTCTTTTCCGGGAATTCCCAGCGTTTTGTGTGTGTGTGTGTGTGTGTGTGTGTGTGTGTGTGATTGTCCCTCATCCCTGCCAATTGAATGTAGTCCATGTTGATACTTGAAGAAATGGGATGTATCTCAAATAGCGCCCTGTTCCCTAAATAGTGCAGTAGTTGTATCGAGAGCCCTTTGGGCCCAGGTTAAAGTAGTGAGATGCATAGTGAATAGGGTGGTATTTTGGACGCAGACATGGGGTTTTTCTGACCCTGTTTAGTCAGGAACTCCTAAATTCTGACCTGAGACTTCTGACTTTTTGTTCCTCCGTTTTTCTCAGCGTCTTATCCAGTATCTGGCTTCTAGAAACACCCTCTTCAACTTGAGCAACTTCTTGGACAAAGGTGCTCTGCAAGGTATGATATATGTTACAACACACACTTGTACAGTACTAGCGCATGATTCGACCCGCCCACACGGCGTTGGTCTCAGATTCTCTCCATTTTAGTGGGATGTGGGAGGTTTCACTGGGGGTACTGTGGTGGTTTCCATCAAATGAGGTTGGCTCAAAGGCTCTCTGTCGCTCTCTCTCATTCTCGCTCTCTCTCTCTCGTTCTCACTATCGTTCTCGCTCGCTCTCTCTCTCGTTCTCTCTCTTGTTCTCTCTCCAGGTTATGACATGTCTACGTTCATCCGTCGGTACAGCCGCTATCTGAATGAGAAGGCCATGTCTTACAGACTGGTGGCTGTGGACTTTACCAAGATGAAGAGAGGGTAGTACACAATAGTTCATATATCTAGCCTACTTTACACTGCTGAGCCAACTTGAGCCGTACTGTTGAGCCGTACTGTTGAGCTGTACTGCTGAGCCGTACTGTTGAGCTGTACTGCTGAGCCGAGTTGAGCTCTTCTGGGCTGGCCTGCTGAGCCAAGTTGAGCCGAGCTGAGTCAGCCCAGTACGAGTCATGTTGCTTCTATGCGATGAATCGGGTAAAACGGGCCTTAACAACCTGCCACTACCAGCTGGTCCAGGAAAAGGTAACTAACTACAAGTGTGTGTGTGTGTGTGTGTGTGTGTGTATATTTTCCAGGATTGACGGTGTGATGCGCACCATGAGCACAGAGAAGCTCATCAAGACCTTGCCCATTATCCAGAACCAACTAGACGCACTGCTAGACTTCCAGGTAAGTGTGTGTTGAGGAGGGGTGTGTATTCAATGGAATATGTCTATTTACAGTGGGAGAGATGGGCTTCAGAAGTTAACTGACGTTTAGTTTTTGGGAGATGAAGAAATATGTTTTGAAATGATTCTCTTCCTCCCTCTTTTCCTCCTCCCCCTCTCTCCTCCTCCCCCTCTTCATCCTCCTCTCTCCCTCCCTGTCTCCCTGTCTCGGTCCAGGCCAACCCTAATGAGTTAACTAACGGAGTCATTAATGCAGCCTTCATGCTGCTGTTCAAAGACTCCATCCGTCTGTTTGCTGCCTACAACGAGGGTGTCATCAACCTACTGGGTAAGGACAGGTCTAGAATCAGATGTAGCGATTCCTTCTTACTGAGTAAAGGAGTAGGGATCATCAACTACATTTAGCTGCCGGCTGATTTTATTTGAATAGAAATTATTGAGCGGATGGACGGGGGAACGGAACATAATTACATATCATTTTGGAGACTGCAATTTGACCACAAGAATCCCAAACAGATATAATATTTGACTAAAACATGATCATTTCAAACCTTGCTCTCAATTGTATACGATCACGTGTCTCCATTATGCGTGGGAATACTTGGGAACAGATTTATTTTAATGTAATCACTTGGAGTTGATTTCCTGTTCTTAGTCTTTCCTGTAGTTGTTTTGCTCCGACAACTTGGAGGGGTAAAACTCCCGCGGGCTAAATTCCTCCCACGGGGCGCCAGATGGTAAACCCTGGTATAGAGACACCTGTTAGACACTGACATAGTGTCCGTCGGGTTGGTGTCTGTTTTTGCATGTAATGTGATGTTAGCCTCTCCTTGGTGTAGAGAGTTCACACTGCTGTCAAACACTAGACTGGTTCTGCTGGATGTTGTTACCCTGTTCACACTGCTGTCAAACGCTAGACTGGTTCTGTTGGATGTTACCCTGTTCACACTGCTGTCAAACACTAGACTGGTTCTGCTGGATGTTACCCTGTTCACACTGCTGTCAAACACTAGACTGGTTCTGCTGGAGGTTACCCTGTTCACACTGCTGTCAAACACTAGACTGGTTCTGCTGGATGTTACCCTGTTCACACTGCTGTCAAACACTAGACTGGTTCTGCTGGATGTTACCCTGTTCACACTGCTGTCAAACACTAGACTGGTTCTGCTGGAGGTTACCCTGTTCACACTGCGTGGATTCTTGCATGCGGTTAAAACTTCTTAGGGAGCGGCTCCCGAGGTGACGGTTTTGGAGAGTCTGGCGTTCCCAAAGTAAAATGCCTGCCACTCAGGCCCAGAAACTAGGATATGCAATAGTAATTGGTACTATTGGATAGGAAACACTCTGAAGTTTCTAAAAGTGTTAAAATAATGTATGTCAGTATAACAGAACTGATATAGCAGGCGAAAACCCAAGGAATTTCTGTCCAGATTTTTTTTGGGTGACATTTCCTCAGTTTGATAGGCTTCCTATTGAAATCCCAGTATAATAGCTCCCAGATTGCAGTACCTATGGCTTCCACTAGATGTCAACAGTCTTTAGACAGTGTTTCAAGGCTTTATCATGGAACAGAACCGAACAGAAGAAGAATTGGTGAAGGAACCACGGATGCCAATAACTTTTCCTGGGCGCGAGACCGTGAGCGCGCTCCTCTTTATTTTCCTTTTATATCGTTTAGGATATCATCAGTGTAAAATATAATCGTTAATATTCATAAAAGGACACCTAAGGATACATTATAAATGATGTTTGATTTGTTTGGGCAAAGTTGATAGGTAGAATTTGAACGCTTTCTCTTCACTGTACGACGGGCGACTCGACGGTGGATTTTCTGAACATAACGCGCCAACCAAACGGAGATTTATGGATATAATAAATTACTTTTTCTAACAAAAGAACCATGGATTGTCTTGTTTGAACACTTGGGATGCCCTCAGCAGAAGATCTTCAAAAGGTAAGTGATTTGTTTTAGCTCTTATATGTGTTTTGTGTGACCCGCGCTGGATATGAATTTATGCTAATGCATAAATATGAGAGGTGCTAACAATCAAATGTTGTGCTTTCGCCGTAAAGCCTTTTTGAAATCTGACAATGCTGTGATATTGCCAAGACTCAGAGCTTTTAATGACTATGCAACACTTGTATATTGATTAATGTTTAATAATTCAGTTTTTGGATTTTGAATTTGGCGCCTTAGATTTCACCGGGTAGTGTCGGGAACGGGGCGCTAGCACCCCGGTTATCCCTAAGAGGTTTTAAAGTTGTTGTGCCAATTTGATGTGATTTTAAATCTGCTATGTTAGACTCTCAGACAGGGAATATCAATGAACACCACAGTGTGTCTATAGGCTGATGTGAGCAGCGCTATCTATATGTGTGTGTGTAATGCTGTGGCTCTTGACAGGTTGAGATGTATTTCTGAGTGTCTCCCTCTCTACTAATGGCTTGTTTGTCTGTCTCTCCTATCCTCTGTCTCTCTCTCTGTCTCTCCTATCCTATCCTCTGTCTCTCCTATCCTATCCTCTGCCTCTCTTTTTCTCATGCTCTGTCTCCTATCCTCTTTCTCTCGCTCTCTCTCCTATCCTCTCTTTTTCTCTCTCTCGGTCTTTCCTATCCTTTGTCTCTCTCTCCTATCCTCTGTCACTGTCTGTCTCTCTGTCCTATCCTCTCTGTCCTATCCTCTCTGTCCTATCCTCTCTGTCCTATCCTCTCTCTCCTATCCTCTGTCTCTCCTATCCTCTGTCTCTCCTATCCTCTGTCTCTCCTATCCTCTGTCTCTGTCTCAGAGAAGTATTTTGATCTGAAGAAGGGTCAGTGTAAAGAGGCGTTGGACATCTATAAGAAGTTCCTGTACAGGATGACCAAGCTGTCTGAGTTTCTCAAAGTAGCAGAGGTACACATGCACACTGTACACAAACTCACAGGCCAAGTCCTGCGTCCTCTCTCTCCGTCCTCTCTCGCCTACTTTTCAAAAAGGTCGAAGGTAATCGAGGACAGGCGGCGAGGAGAGTGAACTAGGATGAAAATGCGCTTTTATGAAACGAATGGCTGCGTTCGGGCGGATCACTTCGGTGACCATCGTTCAGTGTTGCATTGTGGTTATAAAAATTGTCAGACTTATGACTACATGTTGATGAACTTTACAAAAATCGTGTGATCCTCAGGTCATGCCGTTTTTAGATGAGGTAGCTTCTCGCCAGCTGCACCATGCGGCCATCGCCTGCGTTGTGGGAGGAACTATTTGTCAACCAGTCATCAGGGTGTTTTGGTTGACCCACGTGAACGTGGCCAACGACTGAAACAGGAAGCAGCTTTGCTGTGATTCTAAAGCTACAAATGAAAGGGATATTTGAGTAAAACGTTTATTAACCAAAAGCAGCCGTGTTGATCTGAGCCTTTTCAGCTGTGGCAGATGCACCTCCCCAGACTTTTGTCTACAGTTTGCTTCGTTAGGCTTTACCGCTGGGACAGAAGCTACTTCTCCACTCGCGCATCATCAGGCAAATGACGTTTACAGGGGTGGATCCCAAAATAAAGGTCCAATGGGATCATTTGTTTTTAACTTAGACATTTTATAGATAACGTAGTCTATCGTGTTTTTAAATGTGTGTTTCTCTCCTCTGACAACACTACAGCTGATTCAAACGGGGTATGTGGCAGATAGCAACACTCTTCCGTGGTAGGGTATGCGTGTGCTTCCGTGGCCAAAAGGAGGCTATCAACAAGGGCAGGACAATCTTTCCTTTGCCTACTAACTAACACACTCGTTGAGCACTTATTGTTTTCCGGAGGATGTGGGAGAGAGAGGACGGACTTTTTCCCAAACGAGAAATGGCCACACACACACACACACACACACACACACACACACACACACACACAGAATACGCCAACTCATGTACGTAGCCATACTGAAAATGGCCCTTAGATGGTGGTGGAGGTTAGGTGCTCTCACTCCCTCTGCCCTCCGCTCCCTCCTCCCCCTCCTTCGCCCAGTGCCAACAGATCTCCCCCTCCTTCGCCCAGTGCCAACAGATCTCTCCCCCTCTCCTTCGCCCAGTGCCAACAGATCTCCCCCTCCTTCGCCCAGTGCCAACAGATCTCTCCTCCCTCCTTCGCCCAGTGCCAACAGATCTCTCCCCCTCTCCTTCGCCCAGTGCCAACAGATCTCTCCCCCTCTCCTTCGCCCAGTGCCAACAGATCTCCCCCCTCCTTCGCCCAGTGCCAACAGATCTCCCCCTCCTTCGCCCAGTGCCAACAGATCTCTCCCCTCTCCTTCGCCCAGTGCCAACAGATCTCCCCCTCTCCTTCGCCCAGTGCCAACAGATCTCCCCTCTCCTTCGCCCAGTGCCAACAGATCTCTCCCCTCTCCTTCGCCCAGTGCCAACAGATCTCTCCCCCTCTCCTTCGCCCAGTGCCAACAGATCTCTCCCCCTCTCCTTCGCCCAGTGCCAACAGATCTCTCCCCCTCCTTCGCCCAGTGCCAACAGATCTCTCCCCCTCTCCTTCGCCCAGTGCCAACAGATCTCTCCCCCTCTCCTTCGCCCAGTGCCAACAGATCTCTCCCCCTCTCCTTCGCCCAGTGCCAACAGATCTCTCCCCTCCTTCGCCCAGTGCCAACAGATCTCTCCCCCTCTCCTTCGCCCAGTGCCAGCAGATCTCTCCCCCTCTCCTTCGCCCAGTGCCAACAGATCTCTCGCCCAGTCTTCCTCTCCTACCTAGTTTTATTATGCTGTTACTCCTTAACAAATGTCCTCTATATTGATGTTCATCTGCTGATGGTTGTCAAGTAAAGCATCCAGCCTCTCTCTCTGTAGAAAATATTATTTCAACCTAGTTTCCATGTTGTTTTGGAGCTATTTTAAATATGTGTTCAATTTGCTCACCGTTCATTCACCACACCCTCACGATGTCTCCGTCTCCCATTGGTCAGTCACAAGGACATACTCAAGATCGACCAATCATATTCATCGATCCAGTTGTGTCAGCATGTTTGATTGGAATCCTCGTTTTGTTTCCGCTGTTGTTTTTCGATGTTTACAAACGCTGCGTCCCAATAATCTCTCCTTTCTCCTGAAGTGTGCACTTGTTCACTTCTCTTTGTGGTTTGAATGATTAGGATCCCCATTAACTGACGCCGATGAGGCCCATTTAACTGACAGACATTGAAAAACGTGCGCGTGCATCTATCAGTTACACATGTCAGTACATGTGAAAGGAACTTACTGGTATATAGAAACACACTAGCATCCACCAATCCAATGCTTTTACAATTGTGGGAAGTAGTGATCAAGTGCACACTTCAGGAAGAAGGAGATATAGGGACGCAGCCGCCTTGGTCACTGCATGGAAGTAATGATTCTTTTGTTTTATTTTTGTTTGTTTTTTCTTTTCCCTTGTTTGTTTTTCCGTTGGCCTGTTTGTTTTTCCGTTGGGTGTTTGTGACAACAGCAAGTTGGAATAGATCAGGGTGATATCCCCGATCTCTCACAGGTCAGTCTACATTTTCATCTCTTCCTCTCTTCTTCTGGTTCCACCCACGTCATCCATCCGTCCGTCCATTCATTCATGTAACCTCTCTCTCACTTCTTCTCTCCTCCTTTGTTACTCATTTTGTTGTTCTGCCTCTTTTCTCTGTAGTCACTCACCGTTGTCTTTGCCTTTGATCATGATGCGTTGTGCTTTGCCCTAGGAGTCTGTTGGTCCAGTCATTTGTTTTAAAGTGAGTTTTGACCATGGAGGCCCACATAGACAGTGAGCTTGGCAGTGATGTGAAACATTATACGTTGGAGACCACTTTAAAGTAAAACAAGTCCTCTACCATTCCCCCACAGGCAGTTAAAGGATCCTGCATTGTAGGTGGTGTGTTATTTACTGTAATGCTTTACCCTAGCATCTCCCCTCCCTATAAATACCAGCAGTACTTCAGCTGAAGAGTGAAGTCAATGGCCTTCGTCATGGTGGCTGCTGTAACATGAAGTTGTTGACTTACCTTAGCGTGTGCTCTGGTTTGCATGTAGCCCCCAATGCATGAATGCACGTACAGACAGACAGACCTCACACACTGACCCAGAGTGGGACAGGGGTCAGCTATATACATTGAAAGGTTCTCTCTTTCCTCTAATCAGACAGCCGTAGAGCATTGATGAAGAATGTTTTTCAGCCATTAAACATATGAATTTAACCTATATTTGACCTCCTGATTATTACTTTAGTGTATGCTATGCAGGGCTCTACAGTGCAACCTAAATATGTTTCTGTGCGACCTGGAATTAAGGATTCCGTCTTTAATACATTCCAGTCCTACATTTCTTTATATGCACCTATATTTTTCAACTTAGGCGCACATGTGCTCGTTGTAACAAAGCACAGAGCCCTGCTATGCATTAAGACATCGTAGTTGTAACAATGACATCCAAACAGTTTCCTTTTTCTCCCTTTAAACTTCAAAGATTGTCAGGGGAAGACTACGGGTTAAAATAAAAACTATTCTCCTTTTCTTCTTTATTTCACTCTTTCTCTCCTATCTCTCTCTCTCTCTCTCTCTCTCTCTCTCTCTCTCTCTCTCTCTCTCTCTCCTATCTCTCTCTCTCTCCTATCTCTCTCTCTCTCTCTCTCTCTCTCTCTCTCTCTCTCTCTCTCTCTGTCTCCTATCTCTCTGTGTGTCAAGGTGGAATGTTTGGGACTGTGATGGAATGTGGTTCTTTTGTAGGAGGGAATAGAACAGTGTGTCTGTCTAAACAGAGGCCCCTGGCTGTGCTCTGAACGATCTACACATGGTCACAGAACCACATAGAGCTGTTCCCTTCATGTCCCATAGTGGTCAGAAGTAGTGCACTACATAGGGCTCTGGTTTTAAAGTAGTGCACTACTTTTTTGCCTTATGTCTGTATGGTCTCCACCCCCATCACAGCATATGGTATATGGTCCCTTATGTCGTTATGGTCCTCACCCCCATCACAGCATATGGTATATGGTATATGGTATATGGTCCCTTATGTCTGTATGGTCTCCACCCCCATCACAGCATATGGTATATGGTATATGGTCCCTTATGTCGTTATGGTCCTCACCCCCATCACAGCATATGGTATATGGTCCCTTATTTGAGACACAACCTCCAATTGAAGGAATCTCCTCTTGTTCTCTTGGGATGCGTCTGGAATGCCACCATAATATCTATATAATGCATTTGGGACGCACAGCCAAAGAACCAGCCTTGTCCAACTAGGCTATGACCCCCTCTGGATGTTGTGTATATTTTGGCACAAACCAGACAGGACAAAATGTGAAACGTCCGCATGTTTCCAAACCTCCTCCGCTCATCCCCTCCTTTTCCTCCTGCTGTTTCCTCCCTCTCTTCTCTGTTCAGATGTTGATCTGTTTTCCTGGAACCTGTTGTTGTTAACCTACTTTATACAGAGTGCATGTAGCTGTGAGCTTTGTCCCCAAATAGCACCATATTCCCTATGGAGTACACTGTTTTTCATCTGAGCCCTGTGCACTATGAACGGAATAGGGAGCCATTGGGGACAAAGCCCTAGTTGTTCTATTCTGAGAGGGATTTTTCTGGGACTCTGTGTTTTATCGATGTGTGTGACGTGTTCAGAGGTGAATGAGTGACTGAGAGAGAGGGTACAGTGAGAATGAGTTTAATTTGGCAAGTCTCACCCCTTCTCCTTTTACCTCTCACCTTCTCTCCTCTCCTCCTAACCCTCTCGCTTTCTCCATCTCCCTCCCCCTCGTCCTCCCCTCTCTCTTCCTCTCCTTCGCCCTCGTCCTCCCTCTCCTTCTCCCCCTCCTCTCGTCCTCCCTCTCCGTCTTCCCCCTCCTCTCGTCCTCCCTCTCCTCTCTGGTCCTCCCCCTCCTCTCGTCCTCCCTCTCCCTCCTGCTCCTCTCGTCCTCCCTCTCCTCTCGTCCTCCCTCTCGTCCTCCCTCTCCTTCCCCCTCCTCTCGTCCTCCCTCTCCTCTCGTCCTCCCCTCCTCTCGTCCTCCCTCTCCTCTCGTCCTCCCCTCCTCTCGTCCTCCCTCTCCTCTCGTCCTCCCCCTCCTCTCGTCCTCCCTCCCGCTCCTCTCGTCTTCCCTCTCCTTCCCCCTCCTCTCGTCCTCCCTCTCCTTCTGCCCTCCCTCTCCTTCCCCCTCCTCTCGTCCTCCCTCTCCTTCCCTCCTCTCGTCCTCCCTCTCCTCTCTCGTCCCTCCCCGCTCCTCTCGCCCTCCCTCTCCTCTCGTCCTCCCTCTCCCTCCGGCTCCTCCCTCTCCTCTCGTCCTCCCTCTCTCCTTCCCCTCCTCTCGCTCCTCCCTCTCCTTCCCCCTCCTCTCGTCCTCCCTCACCTTCCCCCTCCTCTCGTCCTCCTCTTGTCCTCCCTCTCCTCTCATCCTCCCCCTCTCTCCTTCCCCCTTTCTCGTCCCCCCTCTTGTCCTCCCCCAGGCCCCCAGTAGTCTCCTGGAGGCTCTGGAGCAGCACCTAGCATCTCTGGAGGGGAAGAAGACCAAGGAGCTCAGTGCTGACACCAGGTACTGTACTACTGGACTGGCATTGAACCACCGCATTATGCCTTGTGGAAGAAGCACATGCAAATTTATACTTTACCATAAAGCCTTTGTAAGAAGCACATATAGTTAGTTATACATTACCATAAAACCAGTATAAGAAGCGCATAGTTATACTTTACCATAAAACCTGTATAAGAAGCGCATAGTTATACTTTACCGTAAAACCTGTATAAGAAGCGCATAGTTATACATTACCGTAAAACCTGTATAAGAAGCGCATAGTTATACTTTACCGTAAAACCTGTATAAGAAGCGCATAGTTATACATTACCGTAAAACCTGTATAAGAAGCGCATAGTTATACTTTACCATAAAACCTGTATAAGAAGCGCATAGTTATACATTACCATAAAACCTGTATAAGAAGCGCATAGTTATACATTACCATAAAACCTGTATAAGAAGCGCATATTTATACTTTTACCATAAAACCCATAAGATATTCCTCCCAGTGGAGACAAGAGGTTTGAAATTCAACAAATTTTGTCAGCATTTACATGAAGGTAAAGGGGAATATCTAGTCAGTTGTACAACTGAATGCCTTCAACTGAAATGTGTCTTCCACATTTAACCCAACCCCTCTGAATCAGAGACTAGCACGGCTACCGGTGGTATATACACTATCTAAACCTCTGGTTCCCCTTTTCTCTCTCTCGCTCACCCTCTCCACGTTATACTGTATATAAAACCTGTCCTCTCCCTGTTCTCCCACTGTAGAGCGTCCACTCTGTCCAGTGCGGTGACGTCTCTGTCCAGTACAGGCATGTCCTTCAGCCGCATGGACGAGAAGGAGAGACTGCAAGCCTTAGAAGAGGAGCAGGCCAGGCTGCAGGCCCTCAAGGTACAGGTAACATCATCACACTGATACACTGGGGGACACAGCTGTGTGTTTGGGAAGTTTCTGGACTTTTTGGAGTGTAACATTTTTTTCCACCATTTAAAAATCTTCTTTTCCCTAACCTTACCCTAACCTTACCCTAACCTTAACCTAACCTTACCCTAACCTTAACCTAACCTTACCCTAACCTTACCCTAACCTTACCCTAACCTTACCCTAACCTTACCCTAACCTTAACTTAACCTTACCCTAACCTTACCCTAACCTTACCTAACCTTACCCTAACCTTACCCTAACCTTACCCTAACCTTACCCTAACCTTACCCTAACCTTAACTTAACCTTACCCTAACCTTACCCTAACCTTACCTAACCTTACCCTAACCTTACCCTAACCTTACCCTAACCTTACCCTAACCTTACCCTAACCTTTAACCTTACCCTAACCTTCTAATTTAACCTAACCTTACCCTTACCCTAATTTACCTAACCTTAATTTTAATTTAATTCTAATTTTATTTTAACCTAATTTAATTAATTTAATTTAATTTTAACCTAATTAACCTTAATTTTTAATTTAATTTAATTTAATTTAACTTTTAACCCTATTTTAATTTAACTTAATTTAATTTTACCTTTAATTTAACCTTAATTTAAATATTTTAATTTAACCCTTATTTTAACCTTATTTTAATTTACTTTTAATTTACTAATTTTAACCTTTTAATTTAACCTATTTTAATACCCTAACCTTAATTTACCCTAACCTATTTTAATTCTTATTTTAATTCTAACTTTAATTTTTATTTTAATTTTTTATTTTAACCTAATACCTAATTTTAATTAACCTATTTTAATTTAATTTTAACCTTACCCTAACCTTAATTTTTACTTTAATTTAACTCCTAACCTTAACTTAATTACTAACCTTTAACCTTAACCTAACCTTACCCTAACCTTACCCTTACCCTTACCCTAACCTAACTTAACCTTACCTAATTCTTACTCCTTACCCTAACCTTAACCTTACCCTAACCTTACCACTAACCTTTAACCTTAACCTAACCTTACCCTAACCTTAACCTAACCTTACCCTAACTTAACCCTAACCTCTAACCTTACCCTACCCTTACCCCCTCTCTCACCCCCAACCTCCTAACCTTAACCTTACTTACCCTAACCTTAACTTAACCCTTACCCTAACCTTACCCTAACCTTACCCTAACCTTACCCTAACCTTAACCTTAACCTAACCTTAACCTAACCCTTACCTTACCCTAACCTAACCTTAACCTAACCCTTACCCTAACTCCAAAAACCCTTACCCCAAAACCCTAAACCTAATCCTTAAGCTTAAAATAGTATTCAAACAAATTCCTCACTTTTCAAAAACGTTAATGTCCTGACAAGGTAGGAAAACAATAAGGTGAAATGTGAGGACATTGGGGTCCTGATAAGGTAGAAAACACACACACACACACACACACACACACACACACACACACACACACACACACACACACACACACACACACACACACACGAAGAAGAGGTTAGAAGGAGAGACAGCAGGCCTTAGGAAGGGAGCACCGATACACTAAACATGATCACAACAGTACACCATTTTACACTACATTGCTACACTAAACACCATTTCACTTGGGAGATAGAAATACCATAACAACCAAACTACAAACACAGCACTAGTCATATTCGGATTAAACTGCCTGAAAGCATCGCTGGAAGTTCCACTGTTTCACCGTTCCACTCCAGCTGTTATGAGGCAGTCAAACAGCTTGTCTGTTTCACCGTTCCACTCCAGCTGTTATGAGGCAGTCAAACAGCTTGCCTGTTTCACCGTTCCACTCCAGCTGTTATGAGGCAGTCAAACAGCTTGCCTGTTTCACCGTTCCACTCCAGCTGTTATGAGGCAGTCAAACAGCTTGCCGGGCGCAACACATTGTGACTTCTGGCTTATTTTGTGCTTAATTGATACAACTGCTGTGTGCGCTTAATGTTTTAGATTAGCTCTGTGGATGGTGAGTTCTAGTCTAGCTAGCAAATAGTCCTGCAGAAAACATGTGGACATTTCACATTTTCCTAGCTGAAGATTTTTGAGTTTGCTTTGGAACAGTCTATATCTGACGTTGGTCCGTCATACTGCTCTCCTATCAATGCTGAGAAATAAATCCACGTGTATTTTGTGTTTTATCAGCGCAAGGCTAAAACCTGTTAGTAAAGTAAGGTGTGTTAGCCAAGTCGTACTCAATGTTTGACAGTGGGCTTCTCTGTTCCTCCAGGACCAGCGTCTGAAGGAGATAGGCGTGTCCGTTCCTCCCTCTGCCTCCCCCAGTACACAGTCTATGGGCAGTGTCAACCACAACCACACCAACAACCAGGCCATGGAGCTATTCAACACACCATCCACCAATAGGTAGGTTATAGCATGCTAATGACAGGTTATAGGGGATTATAACAGTTAATATAGGTATACGTCTGTGGGCCGTGTCAACCACAACCACACCAACAACCAGGCCATGGAGCTATTCAACACACCATCCACCAATAGGTAGGTTATAGCATGCTAATGACAGGTTATAGGGGATTATAACAGTTAATATAGGTATACGTCTGTGGGCCGTGTCAACCACAACCACACCAACAACCAGGCCATGGAGCTATTCAACACACCATCCACCAATAGGTAGGTTATAGCATGCTAATGACAGGTTATAGGGGATTATAACAGTTAATATAGGTATGTCTGTGGGCCGTGTCAACCACAACCACCATCGTAGTCCAAAATGCCCTGATCTTATCAAATAGACATCATGAATTTAATCAACATTATTGATGTTTAAAAATGCTGTCGTTCACATGATCTGTTTTTATCGGTCTGCGTACGTCAAAGCTGATATTTAAACAAATGGAAGATCTATGATTTGATTACTTGTTGGGGTTTGTTCTTTTGGCTTAATCGTCGCTAGCAGTCCTCTTTTTAAAGATACGTTGATAAAGTAGAAGGGCAATTTGAATCACATTTAGTCACTTATTGATGTTGTTTCTCTCCCTCCCCTCCAGCATGCCCAACCTCAGTAGCGATCTGTTTGACCTGCAGCCAGCCTTCATCCCTGCTGTCCAGAGCACTCCTTCCTGGGGCGGTAGGACTTACACACGCACCGCTCGCTACTAATAAACACAGGAAAACACACACACACTTTTCCTAGTTTGTTTTTCTCACTTAACTTCCTGAACTTCAGCTTCAGAAGGAGGGTGGAGACACAGAGTGTTGATAAGCTGTGCATAGTCACATTAAACACGTGTGAAACCCTTTTTCCTGACAAGCCCCTATGTTTGGACTTGAGTTATTTTATTTTGGTCTCTGAATACGGCTCTCTTTTTAATTGTAAATATAAAAATGTATTTCCTGTGTTCAGTCATTCATGCGTTTATCCATTCATCATCCGTTCATTCGTCTAGCCACCATTTTCTTTTCTATTAGAAACACTCAAATGCGTCCTATGTAGCGGTTACGACAGTGTTATAGCCTTTACTTCAGCGTTATGTAGCTCTTATGATGGCCCCATGATTAATAAATATTATTTACTGAGAGCCAGCCAGTGCTCCCCCCTATGTCTTCCGCCTAAAGACAGTTTTATGTAGCGCTGACAACAATCTCATGACCTCTGACCTCTGTCTCCTAGGTGCTGCCGTGCAAGCTGAGTCCTCCATAAGTGTAGATTTTGACGCTGTTTTTGGGGGCGGGGCTAGAGGAATAGCCAATAACGGCGTGCAGCCAGCCACCGATGGTAAAGAGAGAACCATACACTAAATGAATAACTCCTACCTATGATTACAACTAGCCGCTGGACTTATCAACCTCTTTGGTTCAGGTTTCTGGCTTGGCTTTGTGTTGCCAACAAAATGACTCAGGTCGGCTGTTCCTACTGTTTCATCTTGCATCGCTGTGTGTTCTGATCATCTCATTCCCATTCGTCTGTCACCCGTCCATTTGTTGTCGTTCACACCGTCCTGCCATCCCACATTAGACAGACAGCCCATCTCTTCAGAGGCTCTTCAGATCTCTTCCCCTCTACCCTCTACTGTCTCTATTCCCTCCATGTATTCCTCTATTCCCTCTACTGTCTCTATTCTCTCCATGTATTCCCCTATTCCCTCTACTGTCTCTATTCTCTCCATGTATTACCCTCTACTGTCTCTATTCTCTCCATGTATTCCCCTCTACCCTCTACTGTCTCTATTCTCTCCATGTATTCCCCTCTATTCCCTCTACTGTCTCTATTCTCTCCATGTATTCCCCTCTACCCTCTACTGTCTCTATTCTCTCCATGTATTCCCTCACCCTCTACTGTCTCTATTCTCTCCATGTATTCCCCTCACCCTCTACTGTCTCTATTCTCTCCATGTATTCCCTCTACCCTCTACTGTCTCTATTCTCTCCATGTATTCCCCTCTTCCCTCTACTGTCTCTATTCTCTCCATGTATTCCCTCTACCCTCTACTGTCTCTATTCTCTCCATGTATTCCCCTCTACCCTCTACTGTCTCTATTCTCTCCATGTATTCCCCTCTACCCTCTACTGTCTCTATTCTCTCCATGTATTCCCCTCTTCCCTCTACTGTCTCTATTCTCTCCATGTATTCCCCTCTACCCTCTACTGTCTCTATTCTCTCCATGTATTCCCCTCTACCCTCTACTGTCTCTATTCTCTCCATGTATTCCCTCTACCCTCTACTGTCTCTATTCTCTCCATGTATTCCCCTCTACCCTCTACTGT
The DNA here is from genome assembly GCA_030435695.1 of Brachymystax lenok tsinlingensis. NCBI lineage: Eukaryota > Metazoa > Chordata > Actinopteri > Salmoniformes > Salmonidae > Brachymystax > Brachymystax lenok. The sequence continues at coordinate 9,391,828 of CM059811.1, read as the reverse complement.
CTCTATTCTCTCCATGTATTCCCCTCTACCCTCTACTGTCTCTATTCTCTCTATGTATTCCCCTCTACCCTCTACTGTCTCTATTCTCTCCATGTATTCCCCTCTTCCCTCTGTCTCTATTCTCTCCATGTATTCCCCTCTACCCTCTACTGTCTCTATTCTCTCCATGTATTCCCCTCTACCCTCTACTGTCTCTATTCTCTCCATGTATTCCCCTCTACCCTCTACTGTCTCTATTCCCTCCATGTATTCCTCTATTCCCTCTACTGTCTCTATTCTCTCCATGTATTCCCCTCTACCCTCTACTGTCTCTATTCTCTCCATGTATTCCCCTCTACCCTCTACTGTCTCTATTCTCTCCATGTATTCCCTCTACCCTCTACTGTCTCTATTCTCTCCATGTATTCCCCTATTCCCTCTACTGTCTCTATTCTCTCCATGTATTCCCCTCTACCCTCTACTGTCTCTATTCTCTCCATGTATTCCCCTCTATTCCCTCTACTGTCTCTATTCTCTCCATGTATTCCCCTCTACCCTCTACTGTCTCTATTCTCTCCATGTATTCCCTCTATTCCCTCTACTGTCTCTATTCTCTCCATGTATTCCCCTCACCCTCTACTGTCTCTATTCTCTCCATGTATTCCCTCTATTCCCTCTACTGTCTCTATTCTCTCCATGTATTCCCTCTACCCTCTACTGTCTCTATTCTCTCCATGTATTCCCCTCTATTCCCTCTACTGTCTCTATTCTCTCCATGTATTCCCCTATTCCCTCTACTGTCTCTATTCTCTCCATGTATTCCCCTCTACCCTCTACTGTCTCTATTCTCTCCATGTATTCCCCTATTCCCTCTACTGTCTCTATTCTCTCCATGTATTCCCCTCTACCCTCTACTGTCTCTATTCTCTCCATGTATTCCCTCTATTCCCTCTACTGTCTCTATTCTCTCCATGTATTCCCTCTACCCTCTACTGTCTCTATTCTCTCCATGTATTCCCCTCTATTCCCTCTACTGTCTCTATTCTCTCCATGTATTCCCCTCTACCCTCTACTGTCTCTATTCTCTCCATGTATTCCTCTATTCCCTCTACTGTCTCTATTCTCTCCATGTATTCCTCTCTCTCTCTCTACTGACTGTGCTAGTTTTCTCTGATCCTTCCCCTCTGTTTCCTGCTGAACGAAGCAGGAAGTTCCTACTTGATGAATGTGGAGTTCCAGATGACACTCTATTCCCTACATACTTCCTTACCCCATAGGGCTCAGGTCAAAAGTAGTGTAGTATGTAGGGAATAGGGTGCCATCTGGGACGCATTGCTATGTCAGCACACTCCTATTAGCTAGACACAGCTTCCTAACCAAATATTATTCCTCCTTTCCCCCCGCTCCCTCGCTTAATTTTCTCTCAGTCAAGTGGTGGGAGGGGCAGCTCTCATGTCTTTTTCTTCCTTTAATATGACTTGTCTCCTTCCATCCCCTCTGTCGTCGTCCTTCCATCCCCCTCTGTCGTCGTCCTTCCACCCCCCTCTGTCGTCGTCCTTCCACCCCCCTCTGTCGTCGTCCTTCCATCCCCCTCTGTCGTCGTCCTTCCATCCCCTCTGTCGCCGCCCTTCCATCCCCTCTGTCGCCGCCCTTCCATCCCCTCTGTCGCCGCCCTTCCATCCCCTCTGTCGCCGCCCTTCCATCCCCTCTGTCGCCGCCCTTCCACCCCCTCTGTCGCCGCCCTTCCATCCCCTCTGTCGCCGCCCTTCCACCCCTCTGTCGCCGCCCTTCCACCCCTCTGTCGCCGCCCTTCCACCCCTCTGTCGCCGCCCTTCCATCCCCTCTGTCGCCGCCCTTCCATCCCCTCTGTCGCCGCCCTTCCATCCCCTCTGTCGCCGCCCTTCCACCCCTCTGTCGCCGCCCTTCCACCCCTCTGTCGCCGCCCTTCCACCCCTCTGTCGCCGCCCTTCCACCCCTCTGTCGCCGCCCTTCCACCCCTCTGTCGCCGCCCTTCCACCCCTCTGTCGCCGCCCTTCCACCCCTCTGTCGCCGCCCTTCCACCCCCTCTGTCGCCGCCCTTCCACCCCTCTGTCGCCGCCCTTCCACCCCCACTGTCATCGCCCTTCCACCCCCACTGTCGCCGCCCTTCCATCCTCTCTGTCGTCGTCCTCCTCCTGTCGGCCTGTCGGTCTCTTTGCTCCTTTCTCCATTACTATCTCTCTTTGTCTCTCTCTGTCTCTGTCTCTCGCTTCTCTGTCTCGCTTCTGTCTCGCTTCTCTGTCTCGCTTTCTGTCTGTCTCGCCTTCTGTCTGTCTCGCTTCTCTGTCTGTCTCGCTCTCTCTGTCTGTCTCGCTTTCTGTCTGTCTCGCTTCTCTGTCTGTCTCGCTTTCTGTCTGTCTCGCTTTCTGTCTGTCTCGCTCTCTGTCTGTCTCGCTTTCTGTCTGTCTCGCTCGCTTCTGTCTCGCTCGCTTCTGTCTCGCTTCGCTTCTGTCTCGCTTCTCGCTTCTCTGTCTCGCCTCGCTTTCTGTCTCGCTCGCCTTCTGTCTCGCTCTCGCTTTCTCTCTGTCTCGCTGCTTTCTGTCTCGCCGCTTCTGTCTCGCTTCTTCTCTGTCTTCGCTTTCTGTCTCGCTTTCTGTCTCTGTCTCTCTCTGTCTCTCTCTCTCTCTGTCTGTCTCTCTCTCTCGCTCTTCTGTCTCTGTCTCGCTTTCTCGCTCTCTGTCTCTCTGTCTCGCTCTGTCTGTCTCTGTCTCTTCTGTCTCGCTTCTCTTCTGTCTCGCTTTCTCTGTCTCGCTTTCTGTCTCGCCGCTTCTTCTGTCTCGCCGCTTTCTGTCTCTCGCTTTCTCTCTGTCTGTGTCTCTCTCTGTCTGTCTCTCTCTCTCGCTTTCTCTCTCGCTTCTGTCTCTGTCTCGCTCTTCTGTCTCTCTCTCTGTCTCTGTCTCTCGCTTCTGTCTCGCTTCTCTGTCTCACTCTCTCTGTCTCTCTCTGTCTCTCTCTCTCTGTCTGTCTCTCTCTGTCTGTCTCTTCTCTCTCTCTCTCTCTCTCTCTGTCTCGCTTCTCTGTCTCGCTTCTGTCTGTCTCGCTTCTCTCTGTCTCGCTTCTCTGTCTCGCTTCTCTGTCTCGCTTCTGTCTCGCTTCTGTCTCGCTTCTCTGTCTTCGCTTTCTGTCTCGCTTCTGTCTCGCTTCTGTCTCGCTTCTGTCTCGCTTCGCTTCTGTCTGTCTCGCTTGTCTCGCTTCGCTTGTCTCGCTTCGCTTTCTGTCTTCGCTTCGCTTCTGTCTTCGCTTCGCTTCTGTCTCGCTTCGCTTTCTTGTCTTCGCTTCTCGCTTCTGTCTCTGTCCCGCTTTCTGTCTCTCTCTGTCTCTCTCTTCTCGCTTCTTCGCTCTCTCGCTTCTCGCTTCGCTTCGCTCTTCGCTTCTCGCTTCTCGCTTCGCTTCTCGCCTTCTCGCTTTCTGTCTCTCTGTCTCGCTCTCTCTGTCTCTCTCCCTGTCTCTGTCTCTCGCTCTCTCTGTCTGTCTCTCTGTCTCGCTCTCTGTCTGTCTGTCTCTCTGTCTCACTCTCTGTCTCTCTCTCTTTCTGTCTCTCTCTCTCTCTGTCTCTCTCTCTCTCTCTCTCTGTCTCTCTCTCTCTGTCTCTCTCTCTCTGTCTCTCTCTGTCTGTCTCTCTCTCTCTCTGTCTCTCTCTGTCTGTCTCTCTCTCTCTCTGTCTCTCTCGCTCTCTCTGTCTCGCTCTCTCTCTCTGTCTCTTTCTCTGTCTCACTCTCTGTCTCGCGCTCTCTCTCTCTCTCGCTCTCTCTGTCTCTCTCTGTCTCTCGCTCTCTGTCTCTCGCTCTGTCTCTCTCGCTCTGTCTCTCTCGTGCTGTCTCTCTCGCTCTCTCTCTGTCTCTGTGTGGTATTGTGTCCCCATTAGCAAAATGAGTACCAGACTAGACCATGGTTATAGTAATATAATTTTACGTTTACACCGTGAATTACTCCGTTTCCCATTGACTCTCACTGCTGTATAAGTACACCAATCAACCCTGTATACATTAATACAGTACAGGTGTGCCCCCCTTAAGGACAGTGGAAACTCGGACCTCCAGGGCTCTTGGCCCACACTCACACTTTGTATAATGTACCTGCTTGGCTTTGTGCTGTGTGTGTGTGTGTGTGTGTGTGTGAGAGTTCCTGGCCTACGTTTTGTATAATGCTGATATCTTTGTGTATGTATGATGTACCTGCTTGGCTTTGTGCTTTGTGAGTGTGTATTAATTGGTGTCTCCGTGTCCTGCAGGGTTTGATGTTCTTGGGGACCTGCTGAAGCCCACAGTGTCCAACCATAACCAGGCACCCCCATGGCCCTCCACCACCCCCACCCCGGTCACCCCCACCCAAGTCACCCCCATCCAGGGTACCACCCAGGGGGCAAGCTGCTGGCCAACGACCTGGACTCCTCCCTCGCCAACCTCGTAGGCAGTGAGTACTGTACAGAGACACACACACTTCTTTTGTCTGTCTCCTCCTTGTGTGTCTTTCTCTTTGTGCATTCTGCTGACTCCTCTTGTCTCTCTCCTCTCCCCCTTGGTCCATTGGATTACCTAATGGTACTGACTGGCCCTAGTAGCTATCCGAGGTTTGGGCTGACAGAGGACAGGCAGGGAAAGGACAGTGAGAGGGAACCCAGTAGGGAGCCACTGATCGCATGCTGCTACTCTAACTGTATACAGTATTTAGGAGCCTTCACTACTCCCCAGAACTGGCTGGCTTTCTGTCCGTCTGGCTTAGATACACTCTCTCCCTCTGGAGATTTATATACACCTCACCCATCCCTCTCTCTCTCCTCAGATCTGCAGTTCGGCGGAGCCCCAGCCAAGAAGTAAGTGTGTGTGTGTAGATGTGATGTAGAGCCAGACTACTGCAGAGTTTTCCCTAGACAATAGAGGGCTATGGCGGTCTGCCATCCTACAGTTCTCCAGTCCAATGCATGCAGTGCTTATAACACACAGTAGACTGCTTCTCGACATAAAATACACTGATAGTCTGGGCCTCCTGAGTGGCGCAGCGGTCTAAGGCGCCGCCTCGCGGTGCTTGAGCCTTCACTACAGACCCGGGTTAGATCCCAGGCTGTGTCACAGTCGGCCGTGACCGGGAGACCCATGAGGCGGCGGACAAATGGCCCAGCGTCATCCAGGTTAGGAAAGGGTTTGGCCGGCCGGGATTTCCTTGTCCCATCGCACTCTAGCGACTCCTTGTGGCGGGCCGGGCGCCTGCAAGCTGACTTTGGTCGCCAGTTGTACAGTGTTTTCTCCAGTACATTGGTGCGTCTGGCTTCCAGGTTAAGCGAGCAGTGTGTCAAGAAGCAGTGCAGCTTGGCAGGGTCGTGCTTCAGATGACGCACGGCTCTCGACCTTCACCCCTCCCGAGTCCGTAGGGGAGTTGCAGCGATGAGACAAGACTGTAACTATCAATTGGATATCACAAAATTGGGGAGAAAAAGGGGAAAAACGTACACAAAAAGAAATCACAAAAATAGTCTGACGTGAGTGTTTTTAATTACAAAACAATAATGTGGTAGAAACATCAACATTCTATTGTCTGGATAATTTGCTACGTAGCATGTAATGCTAGTTTTGGGACAGACACACTGTAGTGTTTTCCCTAGACGGGTTGCCATCCCACTGACTTGTGTTAAGGGCCCATCCATCTCAAAGCTTCTGTGCTACTCAAACATGTTGGAAACGAAACTTGAAACTAAAACAACTTGCCTGTCTGCGACTGAAGCAGCTTGCCTGTCTGCGACTGAAGCAGCTTGCCTGTCTGCGACTGAAGCAGCTTGCCTGTCTGCGACTGAAGCAGCTTGCCTGAATTCTGCAGAATTCTACCTGTAACAAGACACACACATTGAGACCTAGTGAAGCGCTTTAGCTGCAGTATATTAACGACATTATAGACATGCAGTTCTATTCGTTCGTATTATTTGCCTACCTGTAACAGTTGGTGTCGGATTGTTACAAATATTATAAAGTGTCATATTGTGCCAGTTGATTAACGAGTGTGGTGTTTTTGCACGGTGCATTTTGTCTCTGTGTGCTCCGGTGTTCAGGCCAGACATGCAGTGGAGCCAGCCTGGAGAGAAGAGGCTAACTGGGGGACACAACTGGCAGAGTAAGACCATGACCAGCACCACGGCCTGGACCCCTGCTCCCATGGCCCCTGCTCCCATGCCTGTACAACACCTGGTGAGTGGTTGTGCGTGTGTCTGTCTGTGTGTCACACACCGGAGAAGCAGGTGCTGTTATGTAGTCTATAACAACCAGCTGCAGTAGATGGACTCTAGCCAAGACTGTGATTGCCGTGCTTTGTGCGTCTGTGCCAGGATATCCGTTAGCCGGTAATAGCCGGATTTTGTTTGTCCAAAATCCAAAATGCTATAGGGGCATCTGCATACGTTTTGTGGAATTAAATTGCCTTCCGTGTATTTTTCTAAGTCCTTATGTTCATCACACACAGCATACAGATACAGAGCCTATGAACGCAAAATCTGTCAGACAGCGTGAAAGCTGCTGCTACGCCTCCTCAAACAGCTCGTTCATTGCTGCTGGAGTGAAACATGCTTTCATCAGCCTAATCTTTGCCTAACAATAAATGCAATCGTGTGTTAAAAACGGTTTTGCTGTTTAGCTTTTTTTTCCTTTTTATTTTTTTTTAAGAATCGATTTTTGGACTGATAATTGAAGTGTGTTTCCATGGATAATGGTAGGCAGGCTTCAGAGCATCATACACACACCACGTTGCAATGAGCTGGAGGCAGGATGCATTTTGAAAACATATACTTAATTGTTTGAAACCAAACATTTTACTTCATGTTATGAGGCCCGTCTTACCTTGTTTCAAAGTAAAATCTGGCCATAGAAAGTGGAGCCAATTATTTTATGAAGGCTACTGGTTTCAATGGCATATGGAAGTATATTTCTCTCATGTTATACTTTCTTTTATTGTCCAGTAGCCAAAAGCACACTTCTAGTCATATTAGCAACCCATGCTAGTTGTTGCATCTTTAGATCTCTCGTCTTTCAAAATTTCTAATTAATATTTTCATCTGTCACATGAAAATGCATGTGCGCTTTTGACAATTGTGTTTTCCCAAAAAATTTCGCACGTAGCCTACTGCCTTGTGCACATTGCTGGGCTTATAACAGAGAATGAGCAATGAGCCAGATATTTCACCGGGTGTATAAATGTGAAGCATCTGGTTGGAGTTTCCACTCACTACCAAATATGGTAATGAGAGGAAGCCCAGTACCCAGCAGTGGGAGAAGATGGAGCGAGATGGATTTTGGCCGACATTCTGCTAATTTACGCCTCGATAAAACCTTTGAACTCTACAGTTTTCTGTTTCCAAAACTAGACTCTGTAATAAACAGAGTGGACTACGTTTTGTAGACTTAAACGTTTCTATTACGTGACATATTAGATTGACATAGGCCGGTGATTTTGCTGTTCCTTACTGCATTTTCCTAACGGAAACCCTAGTGCTTGCCAAGACTGAGTGCTGAGCTTGCCAATGGAAATCTGTCACTAACCCCTTGCTTCCTTTCTTCCTCCCTCTCTCTGTCTCTCTCTCTCTCCCTGTCTGTCTGTCTGTCTGCCTGTCTCTCTCTCCCCTTTCTCTCTCCATTTTTTTTCATGTCGTCCTGTTTTTGCTGTCTTGACTTCTTCACCTCATCCATCATCCCTCTCTCTCTCTTCCTCTCTTTTCCCTTCAACATCTCTCTCTCTCTCTCTCTCTCTGTTCATCTTTGCCATGCAGAATGGGATGTTCTATGCCGGTTATGTAAGTAGTAGGGTGGGACCCAAATGGTGCATCACTTTTCACCAGGGGCCTATTAGGCCATGTCGTCTGTTTAGAGAGAATTCTGGTCTTTGTTCCCGTTCTCTACCCTTCACCCAGAAGTGTACAGTCGTGGCCAAAGGTTTTGAGAATGACACAAATATTAATGTTCACAAAGTCTGCTGCCTCAGTTTGTATGATGGCAATTTGCATATACTCCAGAATGTCATGAAGAGTGATCAGATGAATTGCAATTAATTTCAAAGTCCCTCTTTGCCATGCAAATGAACTGAATCCCCCAAGAACATTTCCACTGCATTTCAGCCCTGCTACAAAAGGACCAGCTGACATCATGCCAGTGATTCTCTCGTTAACACAGGTGTGAGTGTTGACCAGGACAAGGCTGGAGATCACTCTGTCATGCTGATTGAGTTCGAATAACAGACTAGAAGCTTCAAAAGGAGGGTGGTGCTTGGAATCATTGTTCTTCCTCTGTCAACCGTGGTTACCTGCAAGAAAACATGTGCCGTCATCATTGCTTTGCACAAAAATGGCTTCACAGGCAAGGATATTGCTGCCAGTAAGATTGCACCTAAATCCACCATTTATCGGATCATCAAGAACTTCAAGGAGAGCGGTTCAATTGTTGTGAAGAAGGCTTCAGGGCACCCAAGAAAGTCCAGCAAGCGCCAGGACCGTCTCCTAAAGTTGATTCATCTGAGGGATCGGGGCACCATCAGTACAGAGCTTGCTCAGGAATGGCAGCAGGCAGGTGTGAGTGCATCTGCACACACAGTGAGGCGAAGACTTTTGGAGGATGGCCTGGTGTCAAGGGCAGCATAGAAGCCACTTCTCTCCAGGAAAAACATCAGGGACAGACTGATATTCTGCAAAAGGTACAGGGATTGGACTGCTGAGGACTGGGGTAAAGTAATTTTCTCTGATGAATCCCATTTCCGATTGTTTGGGGAATCCGGAAAAAAGCTTGTCCGGAGAAGACAAGGTGAGCTCTACCATCAGTCCTGTGTCATGCCAACAGTAAAGCATCCTGAGACCATTCATGTGTGGGGTTGCTTCTCAGCCAAGGGAGTGGGCTCACTCACAGTTTTGCCTAAACACAGCCATGGATAAAGAATGGTACCAACACATCCTCCGAGAGCAACTTCTCCCAACCATCCAGGAACAGTTTGGTGATGAACAAAGCCTTTTCCAGCATGATGGAGCACCTTGCCATAAGGCAAAAGTGATAACTAAGTGGCTCGGGCGAACAAAACATCGATATTTTGGGTCCATGGCCAGGAAACTCCCCAGACCTTAATCAATTTGAGAACTTGTGGTCAATCCTCAAGAGGCGGGTGGACAAACAAAAACCCACAAATTCTGACAAACTCCAAGCATTGATTATGCAAGAATGGGCTACCATCAGTCAGGATGTGGCCCAGAAGTTAATTGACAGCATGCCAGGGCGGATTGCAGAGGTCTTGAAAAAGAAGGGTCAACACTGCAAATATTGACTCTTTGCATCAACTTCATGTAATTGTCAATAAAAACCTTTGACACTTATGAAATGCTTGTAATTATACTTCAGTATTCCATAGTAACATCTGACAAAAATATCTAAAGACACTGAAGCAGCAAACTTTGTGGAAATTAATATTTGTGTCATTCTCAAAACCTTTGGCCACGACTGTACACTCCCTCATGAATTTAAAAGCATTAGATTGGAGGAAGTTTCCACCCTATTTCTTGTTTTAAATCCTTAAGTGTATACTTCGGGTCAGTATCAGCTCAGTGTAAACTCTCCCTCATTCCTCCCCTACTTGTTTTGTTTTTTTAAAGATGCACTATATATACAGTGGACACCTCTTCAATTTAGTGGATCAGGCTATTTCAGCCACACCCGTTGCTGACAGGTGTAAAATAATTAAGCACCTAGCCATGCGATCTCCATAGACAAACATTGGCAGTATAATGGCCTCACTGAAGAGCTCCTTGACTTTCAACGTGGCACCGTCATAGGATGCCACCTTTCCAAAAAGTCATTTTGTCAAAATTCTTCCCTGCTAGAGCTGCCCAGGTCAAATGTAAGCGCTGTTATTGTGAAGTGGAAACGTCTAGGAGCAACAACGGCTCAGCCACGACGTGGTAGGCCATACAAGCTCACAGAACAGGACCACTGAGTGCTGAAGCACACAGCGCAAAAAAATGGTCTATACTCGGTTGCAACACTCACTACCAAGTTCCAAACTGCCTCTGGAAGCAACGTCAGCACAAGAACTGTTCGTCGGGAGCTTCATGAAATGGGTTTCCACGGTGGAGGAGCCGCACACAAACCTAAGATCACAATGCCAAGCATCGGCTGAGGTGGTGTAAAGCTAGCCTCCATAGGCTCTGGAGCAGTGTGATGAATCACTCTTCACCATATGGCAGTCTGACAGACAAATCTGGATTTGGCGGATGCCTGGAGAACACTACCTGCCCCAATGCATAGTGCCAACTATAATGTTTGTTGGAGGAGGAATAATGGTCTGGGGCTGTTTTTCATGGTTCAGGTGATACCCCTTAGTTCCAGTGAAGGGAAATCTTAACACTACAGAATACAATGACATTCTAGACGATTCTGTCCTTCCAACTTTGTGGCAACAGTTTGGGGAAGGCCCTTTCCTGTTTCAGCATGACAATGCCCCCGTGCATCAAGCGAGGTCCATACAGAAATGTTTTGTCGAGATCAGTGTGGAAGAACTTGACTTGCCTGCACAGAGCCCTGACCTCAATCCCATCAAAGACCTGAGTTGGAATGCCGACTGCGAGCCAGGCCTAATCGCCCAACATCAGCCCTGACCTCAACCCCTTCAAACACCTTTGGGATGAATTGGAACGGCGACTGTGAGCATGGCCTAATCGCCCAACATCAGTGCCCGACCTCATTAATGCTCTTGTGTCTGAATGGAAGCAAGTCCCCTGCAGAAATGTTCCAACATCTAGTGGAAAGCCTTCCCAGAAGAGTGGAGGCTGTTATAGCAGCAAAGGGGGGCATACAGTTAAAAATGTATGTACCTGTAGTTGTGTATTTTACCTGTGGTTGTTTATTGTACCTGTTTACCTGTGGTTGTTTATTTGACATCTTTTTGTTTATTATGCCTGCGGGTGTTTATTGTACCTGTATTCATCTGTTGTTTAGTTTACTTGTAGTAAAGTTTACCTGTAGTTATTTATAGTTTACCTGTAGTTATTTATAGTTTACCTGTAGTTATTTATAGTTTACCTGTAGTTATTTATAGTTTACCTGTAGTTATTTGTAGTTTACCTGTAGTTATTTGTAGTTTACCTGTAGTTATTTATAGTTTACCTGTAGTTATTTATAGTTTACCTGTAGTTATTTATAGTTTACCTGTAGTTATTTGTAGTTTACCTGTAGTTATTTGTAGTTTACCTGTAGTTATTTATAGTTTACCTGTAGTTATTTAGTTTACCTGTAGTTATTTATAGTTTACCTGTAGTTATTTATAGTTTACCTGTAGTTATTTATAGTTTACCTGTAGTTATTTAGTTTACCTGTAGTTATTTATAGTTTACCTGTAGTTATTTAGTTTACCTGTATTTATAGTTGATTTTAACTGTATTGATCTGTAATTTACCTGTATTGATGAATGTGGTGTCTATGAGCAACAGTCATGGAGGTCATCCCCTCAGTTTTACCTTTACATGTTACCTCTCCCTTCACCTCAGCTCTGTTAACCAGGTCTCTCTCTCTCCTCCCATACAGGCTCCAGCTCCTATGCCTTTCCCCATGACCACACCGCAAGTGCCTATGTATGGAATGGTGAGTGCTGTTCACACCGAGCCGTATTAATACCTAGTATCTATTTTGCTAGGAGAATGACCGTGGCCTAGGAAGGCCCACATCCTTCTGATGCTAAACATGTCCCCCAAACTTTCCTGTCTCTCACTGTCTTGACCCATTTAAAAACAAAAAAAAAAGCTTGATATGTCTTTTCCTCCCCAGGTCCCTCAGATGGGTCAGATGGGGGGTGTACAGGTGATGGCCCCCCAGCCCATGATGTACAACCAGCCTGTACTCAGACCCACAAACCCCTTCTCCCCCATGCCTGGAGCCCAGGTGACCCCCAGACCCTGCAACACACTGTTGTGCCTCATCCCCTGAACTCAAGTAGCCCTACCTGACCTATACCTTTAATCCAAACCCCTTTATGACCCTACAATAGTAGATCCAAACCCCTTTATGACCCTACAATAGTAGATCCAAACCCCTTTATGACCCTACAATAGTAGATCCAAACCCCTTTATGACCCTACAATAGTAGATCCAAACCCCTTTATGACCCTACAATAGTAGATCCAAACCCCTTTATGACCCTACAATAGTAGATCCAAACCCCTTTATGACCCTACAATAGTAGATCCAAACGCATTTCCCGCTGCAGTTTAGTGTTTTTTTTCTGCCATTTCCCCTCACTGACTGGCTTTCCTTCCTCTTTCCCTCTTTCTCTCTTCTTTCTCTCAATCTCTCTTTCAGATGCAGTTCATGTAATTTCATTGGGGGGAGCAGAGTGCCAAAAATGACGGCATAAAACACACAGAGCGGACAAACGAAGAATAGAGGAACGAATGAATGAAAGACTTAGGGGCAGACAGAATAAAAACCAACCAACACCAAATACAAGAGGAGAGGAAGAGGGATGAAAAAGAAGAGGCTGATGAACCCAGTATAGAGGAGGGTAGAGGGATAGAGGGGGATAGACCCGGGAGATGGAGGGTAGAGGGATAGAGGGGGATAGACCCGGGAGATGGAGGGTAGAGGGATAGAGGAGGATAGACCCGGGAGATGGAGGGTAGAGGGATAGAGGAGGATAGACCCGGGAGATGGAGGGTAGAGGGATAGAGATGGAGGGTAGAGGGATAGAGAAGGATGGACCTGGGAGATGGAGGGTAGAGGGATAGAGAATGATAGACCCGGGAGATGAAGGGTAGAGCAAAGAAGAGGGGAGATTGGGGAGTGTTTATGATCATAAAGGCTTACCTCTCTGTCTGAAACAACCCCCACCCTAAAACAAACAAATAAAAACACCTCCACCCCCCACCCCCAAATAAATACGGAACCCCATAAATGGATAGGCCATTTTGAGTAGACAGTGTGAAGGGGTCAGGTTTGAAAGGTCATGGGTTCATTACACTTAGGACCAGTGTGTTGGGTTAGTGTGTCTTCTGTTACCTTTGGTGTAGATAGATGGATTACGCCCTGTTAAAATGACTGGGACTCTTCGATGTTGTAGGTATGTTACTTAGCTGATATTGAGCACTTTGACACAGACAGAGGTGTGAATCTAGCCATGGGCAGAACAGACTGATTTGTCTAGAAATAGATCGGCAGGTTACAGTTTGAGCCATCCTCTCTGATTGGTGAGGAAGTTACAAACCGGTAGGAACTCGAGTTGTTTGGGTTCTGTTTTTCTATCTGTGTGTGTGTGTGTGTGTGTGTGTGTGTGTGTGTGTGTGTGTGTGTACACTGTTTATAAATCATTACTTAGTGAGCTGGTCTCTACCTGCGTTCAGAGACTAAAAGGTCACCAAATTAAAGCTGTTTTTGGTTTTCAACTTTCTCACTGTTACTGATACTCATCAACAAGGTGGAAATGTTTGTCCCTGCTCGCTAGCCATCCTTGACTGTTTGCTAGTTAAGAAAAAGCACTTGAGTTCTGTATGTTACCCATGGGAGATGTTTCAGACATGGAGAAGCCGTCACCAGGTGTAATCAGACTGGATAGAAAACATTGTAACCTCTGTACCTTCACCATTATCATCCTACCATCAATCAGACTGGATAGAAAATATTAAGGACACCCCTCTACCCTCACTATCATCCTACCATCAATCAGACTGGATAGAAAATATTAAGGACACCCCTCTACCCTCACTATCATCCTACCATCAATCAGACTGGATAGAAAATATTAAGGACACCCCTCTACCCTCACTATCATCCTACCATCAATCAGACTGGATAGAAAATATTAAGGACACCCCTCTACCCTCACTATCATCCTACCATCAATCTGACTGGATAGAAAACATTAAGGTCACCCCTCTACCCTCACCATCATCCCAACTCTCGGCCGCTTCTCATGTCTACTCTGTCTGTCCATGGAGAGAGCTAGAGAACTGTTGAGCGCATCTGAAATGGCACCCTATTCCCTATCAAGTGCACTACTGCCCTAAGGGCCCTGGTTAAAAGTAGTGCCCTACAGCATTTAGAGAATAGGTTACCATTTGGGAACATTCCTGCTGTAAAATGTTTGGAATCCCTCCTCTACTGCGTCTATCTTTTAAAAACAGTTTTCTCGTCCTACTGTGCCCTCGAATTTTGACGTATTCATGCTTACACAAACACACGCAGGCATGCAATAATGTGTGCATACAGATGTACACACATGCATGTAGCACGTTACACACACACACACACGCAGAAAAACACACTGAACAATGTTAGATTATTCTGGTGGTAATAATGTCAATTTGTATTATATTTTTGTATCATAATGTCAGTACTCATTATGTATTGTTTTAAAGCAATGCTCTGTCAATTTTCCTCCCAATGGTCAAGATGTCATATGAAAGGATGTCAGAGTAACTTTTGGTGTCAAGGGATGATATTATCCTGTTGTTGATGAGTCTTTAAGACAACTCCCATAACGGGGTGTTTCACGATGGCTTTGTTTTGAACAGCTCTGTGTGTCAATAAGGTTGGTACTGGTTCACACTCTGAATGAACCTTATTGCCAAGGGTTACTATCTTTGTTAAATACGTTTTTGGGGCACGTTGAGTTGAAAATGGACAACCCAATACTGGTTTGATCACACTCTGGTTCCCATATGCTTTATAAAAGGATGTCAATGTAACTGAGCTGGAAAACAGGTGTGGGGGTGACATCTTTTGGCCAAAGGTATAAAAGAAGTCCTGCCTGTAAATGGAGGTGTTTGTGTAAATTTGAGCTGGTTTCAAAATGGTGGATGGGCAGAGAAAGAGTGACCGCGTGGAGAGTCTTCTCTCCTCAATGAGTTGTGATGTCTTGTTGTCCTCGCTACACCTTAAAAGATAGCCTGGTGAAACAAGACTGAAACGTAAGCATATCAGCTTGGATTCCAGGCTAGTTAAAAGCATGATCTGATCTACTTTGTCGTCTGTCAAAACTCGTCAAGTGTCCGGGTTGTCATGAAAAGGCACCCCTAACCTAACCTGCTACAAGAACAGGCACCCTTAACCTAAACATAAGACCTATTCAATCTCAGTTGTCTTTCCTTGATTCCTTGCATCCTGTCTTCTCAAAATGCTTTGGTCTGAGGGGTGTAGGCCGAGCCTTTCACTTTTCCAAAGATGCCATGTTACTTTTACTCCTATTGAAATGGGTCTTTTTGATAATATCTGCAAGTGAAGCAGCCTCTGTTGGTGAGCCTTTTTCGTACGAGACAGCAGATCCGTGTCAGTGAATCTGAAACACAAAGGAAGAGGGAGGCTTTTGGGGTTATGAATGGATACATCTCAGGTGAAATGTATTCCTTTTATCTGAAAAAAACAAAAAACAAAAAAAAAAACGGATAAATTCCCTCATTTTCAGTTGGTGTGTTCGTTCAAAGATTTTCCTGTGCACATTATTTTTTTCTACATGTTTGTCTTTTTGAAAAGTACTACTCTTCTGACTGCTGCCTGGTGATTACTATGTACATACACACACACACACACACACATAATATACGTCCTAAATGACAGCCTGTTCCCTATAGAGTGCAATACTTAGTGAACTACGTACAGTAGGGAAGAGATTGACATTTGGGATGCATCCACACGTATCTGCTATAATGTTATTTTGTTTTATTAGATTTTTCTGAACCTGAGAGATTATTGCATTATGCGGTATATATAATATGATATAATACCCAATGGGGGATTTCACGTATGGAGAAGGAAGGAAGGCGATTGGCTGCATGTCTACAGGTCATCAATGAATTGCCCATTTGATCAGTTGTTGATCGATTGATTGGTTGTCAATGATTCAGAGAATCACACCTTCGTCTCTGATTCTTCTCGTTCTTCCCCCTCTTTGTAAATGTTTATTTATTTATGCAGAAATATAAGGATTTTATTAAGCATGGAAATAATACAAAACAAGTGTTTCAGAATATAATTCAATTATGGGCTTTTATTTTACTTACTGTGTTTTATTTTAATTTTTTTTTTTTTAAGAAATAAAGTCATTTTCCATTCCTTTTAGTATTTTGTGATTTTTGTTCTGTTTCAAAACCACACAGAATTCAAAGGTCAAGACGGTATGCTATTGAAAATAGTTTGACGTTAGTGTAGGGCAAGGGGTGGACCTACAGTAGGCCTTAGTGTGTCCAGTTTTATGTTTGTCCCAAAAAGCCAATAATAAGCCAACATTATTAGTGACAGGCCTTAGTCCAAACTACCAGGACACACACTGCCAGGGCAGGCCAGGGAGAGAGTAATGTCAAGCCACCGCTAGATAAGGACTGACAAGCGAGAGGGGCATGACGTCAGTATTCTTCAGGTCGTAGCTCTAGAAAGAGGCACGAGTTCCGGATTTACAATTCCGAGTTGGATGAAAGTTCAAAACGTATTTTCGCAGTCATAGCTCGTTTTTCCCGGGTTCTCAGTAGTCTTGAATTCACTAAAGTCAGATTTTGCAGTTCCAAGTTGTTTTGAGTGTGCCACAAATCATGCTTCTTTGACAGCATGGCCAATGTTGAGTGTTTATAATTTTAAACTAGGAATTTAGACTTAATCTTAGACTTGGGACCACACAGCCACTCCACTGAATAGCAGGCCAATGATTTATTTTGCAATGCTTGCAGTTAGCTGCTGATTTCTTCCAAACCACTCATTGCTGAATTTGCGATTTCCAACTTGTGTAATGTTTATGTCCAATGGCTGATGAGCACCGATACGTTTTATCTAGAATTTATCTTAATTATTTATCTTCATATGACAAGGATTTGCCAGTAGATTGTTGACTTGATTCATGATGATGAATGCTAGCTAAGATTTTTAAGGTATGATGTTGACATGATTAGTCCAATCAAAGCTACTAGATTTGATGTCATTTTATGTGGCCAATGACCTTGAGCCTCCTTGGATGGGCACTTCTAATATCACTATATGGCAGCACCCAAGGGTCTTGAATTGTCGAGCTCTACCCTTAGACTTGGCGGTGACGTAGTGTCCCCATGAGTGACAGAACACTGAGCCAATCATGGTGCAACGCTCTGTATTTTCTGCAGGCTTGCCCCACCACCACAGAAAGCACTGAGCTAGGCTGAAACACCAGCATTTTGGAGCTGCCTCACTCAAGAAAACAAAAAAGAGACCATGTTCGTATGTGGCATTATTAACTCCAATTGTTTTAATTTTTGGGGTAAAAATGTGGGGCTCAACCTGCTCTGAATGACGGGTCGCCACTGGTTTAGTGTGTCTTTTAGGAACACTGTGCTAAAGTAATAGTCATCCAAACATTGACATTTCATGGAGAGATTCCTGATTGAGAGATTGTATTTATTTATTCCACGGGACAAAACTAGGTCCAGAGGATGACTGTGGCAGTGAGTAGGTCCGGAGACATGTTGGACAAAACCCACTGAGTCGTTGATGGCTCCGAAAGCCTTTTGGAGTGGGTCTGTGGACTTTTCCATGTGATTATTAAAGTCACCAAAAATTAGAATACTATCTGCCATGACTACAAGGATTGATAGGAGTTCAGGGAACTCCGTGAGGAACGCTGTATATGGCCCAGGAGGCCTGTAAATAGTAGCTATACAAATTGATTGAATAGGCTGCATAGATTTCATGACTAGAAGCTCAAAAGATGAAAATGTCGTTTTTTGGGGGGGTAAATTGAAATTTGCTATCGTAAATGTTAGCAACACCTCCGCCTTTGCGAGATGCGCGGGGGATATGGTCACTAGTGTAACCAGGAGGCGAGGCCTCATTTAACAGTATTCATCAGGCTTAAGCCATGTTTCAGTCAGGCCAATCACATCAATATTATGATCAGTGATTAGTTCATTGACTATAACTGCCTTGGAAGTGAGGGATCTAACATTAAGTAGCCCTATTTTGAGATGTGAGGTATCACAATCTCTTTCAATAATGGCAGCAATGGAGGAGGTCTTTATTCCAGTGAGATTGCTGAGGCGAACACCACCATGTTTAGTTTTGCCCAACCTAGATCAAGGCACAGACACGGTCTCAATGGGGATAGCTGAGCTGACTACACTGACTGTGCTAGTGGCAGACCACTAAGCTGCAGGCTGGCATGTACTAAGCTGCAGGCTGGTTGCTGGAGTCTTTGACAATTTTTGGGGGCTTCTTCTGACACCGCCTGGTATAGAGGTCCTGGATGTCAGGAAGCTTGGCCCCAGCGATGTACTGGGCCGTTTGCACTACCCTCTGTAGCAACTTGTGGTCGGATGACGAGCAGTTGCCATACCAGGCGGTGATGCAGCCAGTCAAGATGCTCTCAATGGTGCAACTGTAGAACTTTTTGAGGAGCTGCCAAATCCTTTCAGTCTCCTGAGGGGAAAGAGACGTTGTCGTGCCTTCTTCACAACTGTGTTGGTGTGTGTGGACCATGATAGCTCCTTAGTGATGAGGACACCGAGGAACTTGAAGCTCTCGACCCAAAGTAAATCTCAGTTTTGTACAATACACTCAAGAAAAACTATTATATTTATCATAGTGATTCAGGAGTACCATTAAAACAGAAAAATATGCCTCACCAACATTATACAACTATATAGAAAAGCCTAATAGCTGAAATAAGTAAATGAATGAGGAGAGATTAATCAGTGCAGAGATGTATTATAGGTAATGAACGAGGAGAGATTAATCAGTGCAGAGATGTATTATAGGTAATGAATGTGTAGGGGACTTCTGAGAATCCTTCAGACTGTGTTGATGTTTGGACCATAGGCATCAGAGACAGCATCCCGAGTGGACTTCCCTAGTGGACATTCCTATCGTTGGGCTGTACCCACGGGCGCCGTAGCAACGAGAAGCCCCCAGGAGCCTTCGCAGCCGAACAGTGACGTCAGACAAGAACGGCATGAATTTACCAGGGGCCCAAATCAGCTGAGGCACAGCAGGAGGAGACCCAGGTAAGGGTGTGAGTCTGTGCTCTTTTGAGGATTTGGTTTTGCATTGAATCTTTTGAGACTATAGAGTTGCTTCAGACTTTTCTTAACAATACTATAGTATTCTATACTATTGATTGTCTGTCTCCTCCAGTTCAGATGAAGATGAGACCAAGCTTCTACAGAAGATGGACATCAGAAACAAGGCAGAACTAAAGCAGAAAGGTAAGAGTGTGTGTGCATATCCCATAGCTTCTTCCTTTTTCTGTGAGTTCTTGTGTTTCAATGCCTCTATTGACTGAAACCAACACATCTGTGTTGAAATAGAACATTTCAGTGACTTGGAAAATCCTTTTTTTTTTTTTTGCTGAGTAAGATTTCAGCAGGACCTTTAACCCCACGCTGTCTCTCTGACCCTTCCTCTTTCTCTTCCTCCTTTCTGTGTTTAGAGTTTTCTCATCCTCTCTCTCTCTCTCTCGCTTTCACAATCTCTCTCTCTCTCTTTCTCTGTGTGCGTGTGTGTGCATGACTTGTGTGTCACAGAGAAGCAAGTGAAAAATGTGAGGTGCAGTGACTCCTGTCTTTGTAGATGATGAATCGCTAGCGTTCTGCTGATGCAGGATAACAGCCTATTTTAGGCTGCTACTCTCTCTTAAGACAGTGGTCACTTTTTCCCATAATTCAACAGTTTTTACCAGAGCCATATGTTTGGGGCAACTTTAAGAATTTTGAATATTGTTCTAATTGTAGAAATTCAGTTACATAGCATCGTTTAAATGTTAACGGGGCGCTAACATGGCTGCCATAGAATGTTGCAGCGTCAAGTTAATTAATGCATCATAATGTAGAACCCTCAATGTATCAACTCTCTAAATACATGGCTCTGGTTTGGACCAGACATACTGTACAAGTCCAAACACTGTACGTATCCGTAAACAACGCATACTGCCAAAGCAGCTCAGCTCTTATTGAAAAGACATACACTCCAATCTCAAAGTATCCATAACAAAACACACTTCCCCAGTTTAGGAAATAAGGGGATTTATTTTGGAGAAGTTAAAAGAAGCGCTAAATGAATGCTGCTATCTGATTGGTTAAAGGGGTTGTCATAAAGTGTTGTTGCCATCTAGTGGCCAAGGTTGGTAACATTCCCTGTCCCAGGCTGAGCCTACTCTACATTCACTGCATGTTAATGATCAGAACCAGGACAAAAAGGTCACTGGTACAAATATCAGCAGGATACTAGTGTGGTACTAATGCTCCCAAATGGTATCCTATTACCCATAGGACTTTGGTCAAAAGTAGTGCACTATGTAGGGAATAGGGTGCCATTTGGGACGTATACCTTGACTTGTACTATACCCAGTGTAGATTAGAATATCATGACATATCACAACATTCGTGCTGGAGTGGCTGATGCTTGTTTGTTTATTATTGTTGATACCAAGTAACAGAGACCAATGGAGAGACCTGTACAGCTCACCCCGGAACACCACGATCAACCTGTTGACTTTTACACGCCTGTATTATACAGTACTAAAATATTCTGCTGCAGGTACAGTATTATACAATACTATTACATGCTCCTGTACAATTATAAGTACTGGAGCTGTTGCTGTGTAAAGACCATAGACTTTTATGCTTTCCTGGACAAGAAGGGCTGTACTATGGGCAAACATTGTTGGGTCCAAAAAGTGTTCAGTGTCAGCTTCCTGAAATACCTCTAACCCTTAGTACCCTTTACAACCCGCTAATGGCTGTGTTTCCATCTGTTCCCGGTGCCGTCTTCGTTTTTATATACATGAAAATCACTTTCAAATGTTGCTCTAAACAGTTAACTGTAAACTCTGGGGTTGACATATTGCCTCTCTCTCGGTCTCTCTCTCATTAAGAAGCTAGTGTGTAGACCGAATGTGACCATCTATGCCAAGAACGCCAACCCTGAACTGACTGTCCTACGTTGAGGCTATACCAACCCTGAACTGTCCTACGTTGAGGCTATACCAACCCTGAACTGTCCTACATTGAGGCTATACCAACCCTGAACTGTCCTACATTGAGGCTATACCAACCCTGAACTGTCCTACGTTGGACACCCCTTCAAATTAGTGGATTCGGCTATTTCAGCCACACCTGTTGCTGACGGGTGTATAAAATCGAGCACACAGCCATGCAATCTCCATAGACAAACATTGGCAGTAGAATGGCCTTACTGAAGAGCTCAGTGACTTTCAACGTGGCATCGTCCACCTTTCCAACAAGTCAGTCAAATGTATGCCCTGCTAGAGCTGCCCCCGGTCAACTGTAAGTGCTGTTATTGTGAAGTGGAAACGTCTAGGAGCAACAACAGCTCAGCCGCAAAGTGGTAGGCCACACAAACTCACAGAACAGGACCGCCGAGTGTTGAAGAGCGTAGCGCGTAAAAATCGTCTGTCCTCGGTTGCAACACTCACTACCGAGTTCCAAACTGCCTCTGGAAGCAACGTCGGCACAAGAACTGTTCCTCTGGGACTTCATGAAATTTCCGGGCCGAGCAGCCAAACACAAGCCTAAGGTCACCATGCACAATGCCAAGTGCCGGCTGAAGTGGTGTAAAGCTTGGAGCAGTGGAAACGCGTTCTCTGGAGTGATGAATCACGCTTCACTATCAGGCAGTCCAATGGACAAATATACGTTTGGCGGATGCCAGAAGAATGATACCTGCCCCAATGCATAGTGCCAACTGTACAGTTTGGTGGTGGAGGAATAATGGTCTGGGGCTGTTTTTCATGGTTGGGGCTAGGCCCCTTAGTTCCAGTGAAGGGAAATCTTAACGCTACAGCATACAATGATATTCTAGACGATTCTGTCCTTCCAACTTTGTGGCAACAGTTTGGGGAAGACCCTTTCCTGTTTCAGCATGACAATGCAAGCGAGGTCCATACAGAAATGGTTTGTCGAGATCGGTGTGGAAGAACTTGACTGGCCTGCACAGAGCCCTGACCTTAACCCCTTCGGGATTAATTGGAACGGCGACTGTGAGCATGGCCTAATTGCCCAACATCAGTGCCCGACCTCACTAATGCTCTTGTGGCTGAATGGAAGCAAGTCCCTGCAGCAATGTTCTAACATCTAGTGGAAAGCCTTCCCAGAAGAGTGGAGGCTGTTATAGCAGCAAAGTTGGCACTAACTCCATATTAATGCCCATAATTTTGGAATGAGATGTTGGACGAACAGGTGTAGTGTATCTATACCAACCCTGAACTGCCCTACATTGAGGCTAACTGTACAGTCTCTCTCTCTCTCTCTGTTTGAGGACAAGATGCTCTACCATCTGTGGGGGGTGAGTCGCTCTCTCTCTCTCAGTTTGAGGGCAAGATGCTCTACCATCTGTGGGGGGTGAGTCGCTCTCTCTCTCTCAGTTTGAGGGCAAGATGCTCTACCATCTGTGGGGGGTGAGTCGCTCTCTCTCAGTTTGAGGGCAAGATGCTCTACCATCTGTGGGGGGTGAGTCGCTCTCTCTCTGCTTTCTTCTCTCTCTTTACATTTCCTAGTAGGATGGTTAGTGTCTCAAATGGTATCTCTAACAAATAGGTTGTCCTCTCCCTCTCCTCTCCCCCCTTTCCTCTCCTCTCCTCTCCTCTCCTCTCCTCTAGGTAGCAGATGTAGCCAGCAGTGTGGTCAACATGGTTCCCTGTAATGTGGAAGTGTCACTCTGTAAGGTGGATGTTGTGGTCTGGGAGAAGCTAGAGAACCCCAAGTTCAAACGTGATTTAATCCGTACGTACAGTATCTAACACCAAATAGCCACTCTGATTACCTGCGTAGCAAAAATACGGCGCAGGATCACCATCTTGTGTTGCGTTTAAATGAGCCTTTATGTTTCATTTCTTATCATTATAAGAATGGCGGTGGGTGTCTGACATTGGGTGTGAAATTAAAGCATGGACTGGACAGACAGTAATGTTCACTGTATCATAATGAAAACATGGACTGGACAGACAGTAATGTTCACGGAATCATAATGAAAACATGGACTGGACAGACAGTAATGTTCACTGTATTATAATGAAAACATGGACTGGACAGACAGTAATGTTCACTGTATCATAATGAAAACATGGACTGTATTTACAGTAATGTTCACGGAATCATAACGAAAACATGGACTGGACAGACAGTAATGTTCACGGAATCATAATGAAAACATGGACTGGACAGACAGTAATGTTCACTGTATCATAATGAAAACATGGCTGGACAGACAGTAATGTTCACGGAATCATAATGAAAACATGGACTGGACAGACAGTAATGTTCACTGTATTATAATGAAAACCAGGACTGGACAGACAGTAATGTTCACTGTATCATAATGAAAACATGGACTGTATTTACAGTAATGTTCACGGAATCATAACGAAAACATGGACTGGACAGACAGTAATGTTCACGGAATCATAACGAAAACATGGACTGGACAGACAGTAATGTTCACTGTATCATAATGAAAACATGGACTGGACAGACAGTAATGTTCACTGTATCATAATGAAAACATGGACTGGATTTGCAGTAATGTTCACAGAATCATAACGAAAACATGGACTGGACAGACAGTAATGTTCACTGTATTATAATGAAACATGGACTGGACAGACAGTAATGTTCACTGTATTATAATGAAAACATGGACTGTATTTACAGTAATGTTCACGGAATCATAACGAAAACATGGACTGGACAGACAGTAATGTTCACGGAATCATAACGAAAACATGGACTGGACAGACAGTAATGTTCACTGTATCATAATGAAAACATGGACTGGACAGACAGTAATGTTCACGAAAACATGGACTGGACAGACAGTAATGTTCACTGTATCATAATGAAAACATGGACTGGATTTGCAGTAATGTTCACGGAATCATAACGAAAACATGGACTGGACAGACAGTAATGTTCACTGTATTATAATGAAAACATGGACTGGACAGACAGTAATGTTCACTGTATTATAATGAAAACATGGACTGGACAGACAGTAATGTTCACGAAAACATGGACTGTATTTACAGTAATGTTCACGGAATCATAACGAAAACATAGACTGGACAGACAGTAATATTCACGGAATCATAACGAAAACATGGACTGGACAGACAGTAATGTTCACTGTATCATAATGAAAACATGGACTGGACAGACAGTAATGTTCACGAAAACATGGACTGGACAGACAGTAATGTTCACTGTATCATAATGAAAACATGGACTGGATTTGCAGTAATGTTCACGGAATCATAACGAAAACATGGACTGGACAGACAGTAATGTTCACTGTATTATAATGAAAACATGGACTGGACAGACAGTAATGTTCACTGTATTATAATGAAAACATGGACTGGACAGACAGTAATGTTCACTGTATTATAATGAAAACATGGACTGGACAGACAGTAATGTTCACTGTATTCCAGGTTACATAGATGAGGCCAGCGACTCCAGTCAGTAGGACAGAGGCATTGATGAAATCAGTGGCTCGGATGAGGAGTGAGAGAAACCGATTGTCCAGAATCTTCGAGAAGCGTAGGAGATGCCTGTGTTAGATTAGAGTGATTGTTCCATTTTATTGTCCATTTTCCGTACAGTCCTAGGAACTGTAAGGCTGTAAGACTGTTACTGGTTTTTAATGTATAAAGACATTGTATTGATCTCTACTGTATGCACAGATACAAATATCAATCTGTTATAGATTAGTTTTCATCGTTTTCTACCCTCTGGTACGGTGTCCATATTAGGACATTGTCAGGCATCAGACAAATCTGGGTCAGAATCGATGTCCTAATATGGACACCGTACTCTGATTTTGTTGTAATGAAATAAGGCGTACTGTATTGAAAAGTCAGCTACATACTTTCTGTTTGAGTGTACGGTGTGTGACATGATGTTAAATGTGATTATGCTGTAATATTCATTACAACAAAGGAGGAACTCCATCTATCCAACTTGCATTATGTGTTGCACTTGGGAGGGAGGGAGGGAGGGAGGGACGCACGCACAGCTTAGGCCACATTTTATTTCAACCTGCTTCTCTCTCTGGGCCACACATCATTAGATACACACATAGACAGGCTAGGACCAGAGTTCAATCAAAGCAAAGGCCTGTTGTCGACAAGCCCACTGCACCCTGGGACATCGTAAATTACCTTTGAAAGTCACGTGCAGTGCGCTAGTCGGCGACAACGCGCCTTTTGATCGAATCCCAGACTAAAGTCACTGATAAAAATAATCGTATGCCTGTAAAACAAGTAAAATCATAGCTTATAGGCATGATTATCATCTTATTGGCAACGTAAACATTTGTCGAGTAACCTGTCAAAATAACGGTTTGGCTCGAAGCTGAAATAACGTATATTTGGAACACTCAAGTCCAATACATGATGACATCAAAGATTCAATTCAAGATTCGATTCACAATCACATCCCTTCTTATCAATGTATACCATTAAATAGTATAATATACAACATCTTGACACTTAGGACTACGGAATCATGTTAGGTCCAAAGGCTGCCCTCCCAGCCTGGTTACAGCGATCAACCAACTAACAGCACAATATTATTCAACATCTTGGAACAAACAACGTTCAACATCAAGTCCAGCTTTGAGCATTGCAGAGCAGAGTCCGTTCAGTTCTGTCTGCAGGGGGGAGCGTTCACAAGACAAAGTGAGTTCACAAAAACCTGGCGTCAAATACACAACCGTGGCATATTACATGTTACATACATGTAGTCCAACAAAACCATTTCCTAATGACTTGATATGTTGTTGCATTCTCCGTTCCTCTCAGTTACCTTGGCGGTTGACAGCTATATATTTTATGTCACATGAAGATTTCAATACTGTTCAGTCCAGATATCCTAGTACCGCGCAACAGACACAGAAACAGTAGCTAAGGAATGGTTGGCATAACAATGTAGTAACCTTTCAGTAACACTGTCGTGACATTTTTGAGAATACGGTCTTCCATGAGATTAGGATGTGTAGACTGAGAACATCAGGGTCGCAAATTTCCTGTGACTTTCCTTGTTGGAGGATTCCTGGATTTTCTGCAGATTCCCTTCTGGTTAAAACATCTTCCAATCAGGATTTCTAGAAAACATGGGAATTTGGGGAGTTACCGGAATTTTGCAACCCTGCAAAACATATACAGTACCGGTCAAAAGTTTGGACACACCTACTCATTCAAGGGTTTTCTTTTTATGATTTTTTACATTGTAGAATAATAGTGAAGACATCAAAACTATGAAATAACACATATGGAATCATGTAGTAACCAAAATAAGTGTTAAACAAATCAAAATATATTTTATATTTGAGATTCTTCAAAGTAGCCACCCTTTGCCTTAATGATAGCTTTGCACACTCTTGGCATGTGTGTCCAAACTTTTGACTGGTACTGTGTGCGTATATATATTTATATACACACACACACACACACACACACACACTTTAACATTCGTTTGGTTATATTTATATATTAACACACATTGATCTCTGTATAGATTTGTCATAAATATGACGGAGAGGGACCGTTGTCATAGCAATAAAAACCACAAGTGAACGGTCACTTTACAACACACACGCACAAATGTGTTCTTTAAGTTTCGCTTCGTAAAGTGCAAGGCAACATACAGTAAACTCGAACGACACAGTAAAATGAACAACACACACACAGTGTCGTTTGCACATACACACACAATCGTCATATGTCATTTAAAACCAGTGCGCCCGGTAAGAAACTTCCCACACATCTAAAAAGTACCTCATTGAAGCCTCTAACAGCTGCATGCTAACAGTAGCACATTAATATAGCGAACACTTTATCTGATTGACTAGAAACATCATTATTTCCAGTTCGTTCAGCATTAAATGGATTACATAAATGTTCAAGATATTACAGGACGTTGGAATAAATGTATCGATTTCCTAATTTATTATTAATATTTATTTATTTTTCCTATTAATAACGTAATAAAATAAAGTTTAGAAGTGTCTTCAGATAAGGCGTTACCCAATTTCTACCAGAGAATATCTATATCTATCTCTCTCTCTCTCTATATATATATATATTCAATCGAGATCATTAGGGAATGTATGAGCTCATGGTGAAAGTTAGTACTAACCACAGATCTAGAATCAGATTTCCCTCTCCTAATTCTAATCTTGACCTTAGATCAGTGTCTAGGGGGCTACTTCTTCCATCTCATAGGATAGTTAAGAGTGGAAGACATGCAGGGATGGAGATAGTGGCTTGGATATTACAGTAAGTAGCTACTACAGTACCATGTAGGCCAGTCATACCACCTTATGAATATTCACAAGGCAATATGAATATTCACACGGTAATATGAATATTCACACGGTAATACGCACACATGTAGTACATTCCTCAATATGACCCTGCAATAGTCTATTTTTGTGTATTATAATTATTATTTTTTACATTTAAGAGTCTCCAGTTCAGCAGGTGAGAATAAGAGGAGATGTTGTTTACATTGTTGTTCATTTGCATTTTTGTTGTTCTTACGGCGATAGGAACAGAAAGCAAAGTTGTCTTCAGACTTCAGATTTCTTGAGGAACCAGAAGAGTCCTGTAAGTTGTCGCGAAAGTCAAGAAAGATTAGAGAAAAGAGGAAGGGTAGAGTAAACACCTCCCAAAAAGAGGAGTTATCTAAGAATAAAAACAAAATGGCTGCTCATGTCATGCAAAGGAGAGCTCCGCCTACGTAAACACATTGCGTCGTCAAGGAAACAAAAGTTGCTAAGAGAGTGTCTCTTCTCCTCATCTCTGATTGTCTGCTTTCGTCTCAAGAAGCCACGCCCACCTCCTGGGTCAGCAGGCCAAATAGAACCAATAACAGAACCCCAAACGGTGATAGGATGCAAAGCCACACAGTCTAGTTAAAAACAACTCCTCCCTCATTTCAAAATGGAGAACATGGAGAGTCAAGGGGGGAGGTGTTAGCTGAAAGGCGGGAGGGTCGTGGAATCACCCCTCGGTAGGTAAAGCCCACGTCCCGTAGGAAGAAGAGGGCGACACCCCTCGCCTCCCCTGGTTGCCATGGTGATGGGTGTACCTTGTTAAGCCTTTGCGTTCCTCAATTGCCTGAAGGAGCCGTCTCACATGCTCCACCTTTAATATCCCAAGATCCTGTTGGAGAGAGAGAGAGAGACAGACAATAGTTCACCATTTGTTTTATACAGTATATTTGATGGTACTCTTATAAAGAGAAAAATACCTGTAGTGATTTTATATATCAACTCAAATAACTTGATAATCAAAAGTCTAACTATGTAGAAAATGTACACAATGAATACATAATAATTTGGTGGGTGCTCATGCACTATTGTACATGTGTACTAATATGCATGTGTGAATTGGAAATTTGTTTTTTTGCATATCCCATTTCTGGGTCTGCCATTATCAACAGCTGGAGATATTTGGGTTAAGTGCCATGCTCAAGGCACATCGACAGATTTTTCACTTTGACGGCTCAGGGATTTGAACTAGCAACCTTTTGTCTACTGGCCCAAAGCTCTAAGCGCAAGGCTACCTGCTGCCCTATGTGGTCCAACACCAAGTTATTCATAATTCCACATATATTTGACCAGGGTTGGTAACAAAATCCCCAGAAAATAAATAATACTTACTCTTGGTTGTCATCAACACTGGGCCTTAGACCCAAGATGCTTGTGTTAAAACCAAAATGACCACCCAGTTTCCTACTGTCCTCAAAGCAGGGGGCCTGGCCTGTATCCTTACCCGACAGAGAGCTATTGGACTTCTGCTTGTGGAGCTTCTCTCTCTCCCTCTTCACCTTGGGCATCATCTTCAGCTTAATACTGCTCTTACCGCTCACCCTCACAGTGTCCTGCAGAGAGAGAGAGAGATGGAAGGGAGGGAAGGAGAGAGCGAAAGGATAGAGAGAGGACATAAATAAAAGTTGAGGGGTTGAATAAAAATGACTCCTGCTGTTTTTGATTGCAAACACACACTCACAGCCACCTCCTCAGAGCAGTGCATGCCAGGGCAGATCCAGTGTATGTCGTCCAGCTTGTGGAGTTCAGCGCTCAGACTGCTGAGAGTAGAGAGGAGCTCCTCTTCCTGGGGAGAGTCCACCTGAAACAGTGAGAGGGGGAGGAGAGAGGGGAGAAAGGGGGAGGAGAGAGAGGAGAGAGAGAGGGGAGGAGAGAGGAAGGAGATGGAAGGAGAGAGGGAGGGGAGAGAGAGGGAGGAAAAAGGAGAAGGGAGGGGAGAGAGGAGAAGGGAGGGGAGAGAGAGGAAGGAGAGGGAAGGAGAGAGGGAGGAGAGAGGGAAGAGAGAGAGAAGGAAGGAGAGGGGGAGGAGAGGGGGGAGGAGAGAGAGAGGGAGGGACGAGAAAGGGGAGGAGAGAGGGAGGGAGGGAGGAGGGAGGATAGGGAGGAGAAAGGGATGGAGGATAGAGATAGATAACAGACATACTATTAGAAACCTTTTTTCACACTACTGAGCCAAACAGAACCAAACCAATCAGACAATCTGTAATGAGTTGGTCTGTTTACTAATCCACTATATTAGCTGAACCAGAGCAGTCCAGCAGGGGTTGGTCCTGTACTGTGAAACAGGGTCACGTGTGGTGCTGGGGTTATAGTATACCAGTAGGGGGTTACAGTATACCAGTAGGGGGTTATAGTATACCAGTAGGGGGTTACAGTATACCAGTAGGGGTTATAGTATACCAGTAGGGGTTATAGTATACCAGTAGGGGGTTATAGTATACCAGTAGGGGGTTACAGTATACCAGTAGGGGGTTATAGTATACCAGTAGGGGGTTACAGTATACCAGTAGGGGTTATATTATACCAGTAGGGGGTTACAGTATACCAGTAGGGGGTTACAGTATACCAGTAGGGGGTTACAGTATACCAGTAGGGGTTACAGTATACCAGTAGGGGTTACAGTATACCAGTAGGGGGTTACAGTATACCAGTAGGGGGTTACAGTATACCAGTAGGGGTTATAGTATACCAGTAGGGGGTTATAGTATACCAGTAGGGGGTTACAGTATACCAGTAGGGGGTTATAGTATACCAGTAGGGGTTATAGTATATCAGTAGGGGGTTATAGTATACCAGTAGGGGTTACAGTATACCAGTAGGGGTTACAGTATACCAGTAGGGGGTTACAGTATACCAGTAGGGGGTTACAGTATACCAGTAGGGGTTATAGTATACCAGTAGGGGTTACAGTATACCAGTAGGGGGTTACAGTATACCAGTAGGGGTTACAGTATACCAGTAGGGCTATAGTATACCAGTAGGGGCTATAGTATACCAGTAGGGTTATAGTATACCAGTAGGGTTATAGTATACCAGTAGGGGGTTACAGTATACCAGTAGGGGGTTACAGTATACCAGTAGGGGTTATAGTATACCAGTAGGGGTTACAGTATATCAGTAGGGGGTTATAGTATACCAGTAGGGGTTATAGTATATCAGTAGGGGGTTATAGTATACCAGTAGGGGTTATAGTATATCAGTAGGGGGTTATAGTATACCAGTAGGGGGTTACAGTATACCAGTAGGGGGTTATAGTATACCAGTAGGGGTTATAGTATACCAGTAGGGGGTTACAGTATACCAGTAGGGGGTTATAGTATACCAGTAGGGGGTTACAGTATACCAGTAGGGGGTTACAGTATACCAGTAGGGGGTTACAGTATACCAGTAGGGGTTATAGTATACCAGTAGGGGTTATAGTATACCAGTAGGGGGTTACAGTATATCAGTAGGGGGTTACAGTATACCAGTAGGGGTTATAGTATACCAGTAGGGGGTTACAGTATACCAGTAGGGGGTTACAGTATATCAGTAGGGGGTTACAGTATACCAGTAGGGGGTTACAGTATACCAGTAGGGGGTTACAGTATACCAGTAGGGGGTTATAGTATACCAGTAGGGGTTATAGTATACCAGTAGGGGGTTACAGTATATCAGTAGGGGGTTACAGTATACCAGTAGGGGGTTATAGTATACCAGTAGTTTCCCCTCCAGCAGCATCGTCGTCTCCAGCTGTAGGACTTTACTGCTGTTCACGATCTCCACTGCTGTACTGCGACTCAGACACTGAAGACCACAGAAACTGGTGAGGACATCACTTCAACATGGGGAGTTATCAAGCCCATTTTATCACAGGAGGCTGGTGGGAGGAGCTATAGGAGGTCGGGCTCATTGTAATGGCTGGAATGGAATTAATGGAACGGTATCAAACATCTGGAAACCACATGTGACTATTTAATTCATTCCATTCCAGCCATTACAACGAGCCCATCCTCCTATAGCTCCTCCCACCAGCCTCCTCTGCATTTTACCCAATTGTATTTTGATGTTCAGAGACGTAAAGAAATTGGAAAAGGCCCTGAACACACACGCAAACTCTTATACATCATCCTTTCGATTTTAATACGGTTGAAATAAATGACGTTGATCAGGAGAGGGGTCATGGGAACGGCCGTTTTAGACCTCTATAGAGTGGCTGCTGGATAGTGTAGTTGCATTACCTCAGGGCTGGACGGCTTGGAGGGGAAGGCTTCACTGAGGACCAGGGCACTGGCGTTGACAGCATGAGCTAACTCCTGTTCCACCAGCTTGTGTGTCTTAGCCGCATCTCTTATCCTTTAGGACAATACAACACTGTATTAATGTTATCCTATAGGACACAATACAACACTGTATTCATGTTCTCCTATAGGACAATACAACACTGTATTCATGTTCTCCTATAGGACAATACAACACTGTATTCATGTTCTCCTATAGGACAATACAACACTGTATTCATGTTCTCCTATAGGACACAATACAACACTGTATTCATGTTCTCCTATAGGACACAATACAACACTGTATTCATGTTCTCCTATAGGACAATACAACACTGTATTCATGTTATCCTATAGGACAATACAACACTGTATTCATGTTATCCTATAGGACAATACAACACTGTATTCATGTTCTCCTATAGGACACAATACAACACTGTATTCATGTTCTCCTATAGGACAATACAACACTGTATTCATGTTCTCCTATAGGACAATACAACACTGTATTCATGTTATCCTATAGGACAATACAACACTGTATTCATGTTCTCCTATAGGACAATACAACACTGTATTCATGTTATCCTATAGGACAATACAACACTGTATTCATGTTCTCCTATAGGACAATACAACACTGTATTCATGTTCTCCTATAGGACAACACAACACTGTATTAAGTACTGTGATAGAAGTGAAACCATTGAATTAGACTTTTTGAATTGTACTTGTGTGAAGGGTGAAAATAACAGTTTGGTTCTGGTGTTATACATTCTATTCCATGTTTTGGAGCAGCTTCTCAGGAACACAGAACACTCCCTTTCCCGAGGACAGGACGTACCATTGCTGACATGTCTTATTTTCAAGTGATCGGAAAAGGTTAAATAGGTTGAGCACAGGTCAATGATAACCCCTTACCAAATCATCTGTCTGGAATCTTAAGTTCAACACTTTTTTGCCCAATATCTCAAGATACAAATCTTCATGCTTTAATGCAAAACTGAGATTTTGTAACAATTTGAAACAACGTGAAATAAAACATTTTTTATGCTACTACTACGAATTATGCAAATGAGTTATTGCATTACAATGTTCCATTCATTTAAATGGGAAGTGGAAATGCTGCTGCTCTTTAGAGACAGACACACCAAACTAACTCCATGTTTACACGGAAGACTAGGTGAAACACACAGAGAGTAGTAACAGTACGTTTAAATGACATAACATCATCATGAACACAAAGCAGGGTAACTATTCACCATTTCGTAACAGTTAGCCTATATATTATCAGTCCATTGTCTGTCACGTCACCTGACACCGGACAGGATCAAATCTAAACTGACCAATCAAAATACAAACATTTAAAATTCAATTTGTTAATCTAAAATGTCATTGAAAACCAACACACACATACACATACACACCTAGTGATGAGCGTGTCTGCCACCAAGCCCAGCTGCTGTACTTGCGCACACTCCTCCTCGGTCAGGTATTCCATAGATTGCTGAGAGTTGAGGCGAGGCCTGGAGGAATGGTAGCTGTCAATCTTCCTCTTGTCCTCCCATGACGTTAGAGTCCTCTCAAAGTTCTGGAATGGAAACACAGAGCAGACAGAATTAGAGCCATAGAGAGACTTCAGAGTCCTCTCAAAGTTCTGCAACTTATAAACAAAATGTAGAAATACAACGTAGAAATAGAATGAACAGACTGGACATGATGGACGCGTAGAGGTTTATCAGATAAATCTGTTTCCCTAATGCAGTGTTTCTCAATCCTGGGCTTGTAGGCTTCTGTTCCAGCCCGGCACTCATCTCATTCGACAAACCAAACTAATATTTGCTAAATGGAATTAGGTGTGTCAGAACTGGCCTGGAACAAAAGCTTGCTGCTCAAAACACAGTCACACACCTACCCTGTCTCTGGTGAGCATCTGAGCTCTGTTCTTGTGAGTAATCTTGACTATCCCTGGGGGCTGGATCCATGCTTCACCATCCACCTGTACTGGTACCCCCTCGTCTCCTAGGATAGTGATCTTTACCTGACGACACTGGAGAGGGAGATGGAGAGGGAGAAGGAGAAGGAGAGAGGGAGGGAGGGGGACAGAGAGAGAGAGCGAGGGAGGGAGAGAGCGAGGGAGGGAGGGAGGGGGACAGAGAGAGAGAGCGAGGGAGGGAGAGAGCGAGGGAGGGAGGGGGACAGAGAGAGAGAGCGAGGGAGGGAGAGAGCGAGGGAGGGAGGGAGGGGGACAGAGAGAGAGAGCGAGGGAGGGAGAGAGCGAGGAGGGAGGGAGGGGGACAGAGAGAGAGAGCGAGAGGGGGGAGGGAGGGGACAGAGAGAGAGAGCGAGGGAGAGAGCGAGGGAGGGGGAGAGAAGAAAATAAATCAGAAACAGGAGAAAGAGTTGTTTAACAATAAATGTGTGTTACCTGTGTGATGTGGTGGTGTGTGTTACCTGTGTGATGTGGAGGTGTGTGTGTGTGTGTTACCTGTGTGATGGAGGTGTGTGTGTGTTACCTGTGTGATGGAGGTGTGTGTGTGTTACCTGTGTGATGTGGTGTGTGTGTGTGTTACCTGTGTGATGTGGAGGTGTGTGTGTGTTACCTGTGTGATGTGGTGGTGTGCGTGTGTTACCTGTGTGATGTGGTGGTGTGTGTGTGTTACCTGTGTGATGGAGGTGTGTGTGTGTTACCTGTGTGATGGAGGTGTGTGTGTGTTACCTGTGTGATGTGGTGTGTGTGTGTTACCTGTGTGATGTGGTGTGTGTGTGTGTGTGTTACCTGTGTGATGTGGTGTGTGTGTGTGTTACCTGTGTGATGTGGAGGTGTGTGTGTGTGTGTTACCTGTGTGATGGAGGTGTGTGTGTGTTACCTGTGTGATGGAGGTGTGTGTGTGTTACCTGTGTGATGTGGTGTGTGTGTGTGTTACCTGTGTGATGTGGAGGTGTGCGTGTGTTACCTGTGTGATGTGGAGGTGTGCGTGTGTTACCTGTGTGATGTGGTGGTGTGTGTGTGTTACCTGTGTGATGGAGGTGTGTGTGTGTTACCTGTGTGATGGAGGTGTGTGTGTGTTACCTGTGTGATGTGGTGTGTGTGTGTTACCTGTGTGATGTGGTGTGTGTGTGTGTGTTACCAGTGATGTGGTGTGTGTGTGTGTTACCTGTGTGATGTGGTGTGTGTGTGTGTGTTACCTGTGTGATGTGGTGTGTGTGTGTGTGTTACCTGTGTGATGTGGTGGTGTGTGTGTGTTACCTGTGTGATGTGGTGTGTGTGTGTTACCTGTGTGATGTGGTGTGTGTGTGTGTTACCTGTGTGATGTGGTGTGTGTGTGTTACCTGTGTGATGTGGTGTGTGTGTGTGTTACCTGTGTGATGTGGTGTGTGTGTGTGTGTGTTACCTGTGTGATGTGGAGGTGTGTGTGTGTTACCTGTGTGATGTGGAGGTGTGTGTGTGTTACCTGTGTGATGTGGTGTGTGTGTGTGTGTTACCTGTGTGATGTGGAGGTGTGTGTGTGTTACCTGTGTGATGTGGAGGTGTGTGTGTGTTACCTGTGTGATGTGGTGTGTGTGTGTTACCTGTGTGATGTGGAGGTGTGTGTGTGTGTTACCTGTGTGATGTGGAGGTGTGTGTGTGTGTTACCTGTGTGATGGAGGTGTGTGTGTGTTACCTGTGTGATGGAGGTGTGTGTGTGTTACCTGTGTGATGTGGTGTGTGTGTGTTACCTGTGTGATGTGGTGTGTGTGTGTGTGTGTGTTACCTGTGTGATGTGGTGTGTGTGTGTGTGTTACCTGTGTGATGTGGTGTGTGTGTGTGTGTTACCTGTGTGATGTGGTGTGTGTGTGTGTTACCCAGTGATGTGGTGGTGTGTGTGTGTTACCTGTGTGATGTGGTGTGTGTGTGTGTTACCTGTGTGATGTGGTGTGTGTGTGTGTTACCTGTGTGATGTGGTGTGTGTGTGTTACCTGTGTGATGTGGTGTGTGTGTGTGTTACCTGTGTGATGTGGAGTGTGTGTGTGTGTGTTACCTGTGTGATGTGGAGGTGTGTGTGTGTTACCTGTGTGATGTGGAGGTGTGTGTGTGTTACCTGTGTTATGTGGAGGTGTGTGTGTGTGTTACCTGTGTGATGTGGTGGTGTGTGTGTGTTACCTGTGTGATGTGGTGTGTGTGTGTTACCTGTGTGATGTGTGTGTGTGTGTGTGTGTTACCTGTGTGATGTGGTGTGTGTGTGTGTGTTACCTGTGTGATGTGGTGTGTGTGTGTGTTACCTGTGTGATGTGGTGGTGTGTGTGTGTTACCTGTGTGATGTGGTGTGTGTGTGTGTGTTACCTGTGTGATGTGGAGGTGTGTGTGTGTGTGTTACCTGTGTGATGGAGGTGTGTGTGTGTTACCTGTGTGATGGAGGTGTGTGTGTGTTACCTGTGTGATGTGGTGTGTGTGTGTGTTACCTGTGTGATGTGGAGGTGTGTGTGTGTTACCTGTGTGATGTGGAGGTGTGTGTGTGTTACCTGTGTGATGTGGAGGTGTGTGTGTGTTACCTGTGTGATGTGGTGGTGTGTGTGTGTTACCTGTGTGATGGAGTGTGTGTGTGTTACCTGTGTGATGGAGGTGTGTGTGTGTTACCTGTGTGATGGAGGTGTGTGTGTGTGTTACCTGTGTGATGGAGGTGTGTGTGTGTTACCTGTGTGATGTGGTGTGTGTGTGTTACCTGTGTGATGTGGTGTGTGTGTGTGTGTGTGTTACCTGTGTGATGTGGTGTGTGTGTGTGTGTTACCTGTGTGATGTGGTGTGTGTGTGTGTGTTACCTGTGTGATGTGGTGTGTGTGTGTGTTACCTGTGTGATGTGGTGGTGTGTGTGTGTTACCCTGTGTGATGTGGTGTGTGTGTGTGTTAACTGTGTGATGTGGTGTGTGTGTGTGTGTTACCTGTGTGATGTGGTGTGTGTGTGTGTTACCTGTGTGATGTGGTGTGTGTGTGTTACCTGTGTGATGTGGTGTGTGTGTGTGTGTGTTACCTGTGTGATGTGGTGTGTGTGTGTGTGTTACCTGTGTGATGTGGAGGTGTGTGTGTTACCTGTGTGATGTGGAGTGTGTGTGTTACCTGTGTGATGTGGAGGTGTGTGTGTTACCTGTGTGATGTGGAGGTGTGTGTGTGTTACCTGTGTGATGTGGAGTGTGTGTGTGTTACCTGTGTGATGTGGAGGTGTGTGTGTGTTACCTGTGTGATGTGGTGTGTGTGTGTTACCTGTGTGATGTGGAGGTGTGTGTGTTACCTGTGTGATGTGGTGGTGTGTGTGTGTTACCTGTGTGATGGAGGTGTGTGTGTGTTACCTGTGTGATGGAGGTGTGTGTGTGTTACCTGTGTGATGTGGTGTGTGTGTGTTACCTGTGTGATGTGGTGTGTGTGTGTGTGTGTGTTACCTGTGTGATGTGGTGTGTGTGTGTGTGTGTTACCTGTGTGATGTGGTGTGTGTGTGTGTTACCTGTGTGATGTGGTGGTGTGTGTGTGTTACCTGTGTGATGTGGTGTGTGTGTGTGTTACCTGTGTGATGTGGTGTGTGTGTGTGTTACCTGTGTGATGTGGTGTGTGTGTGTTACCTGTGTGATGTGGTGTGTGTGTGTGTGTGTTACCTGTGTGATGTGGAGGTGTGTGTGTTACCTGTGTGATGTGGAGGTGTGTGTGTGTTACCTGTGTGATGTGGAGTGTGTGTGTGTGTGTGTTACCTGTGTGATGTGGTGTGTGTGTGTGTGTTACCTGTGTGATGTGGTGTGTGTGTGTGTGTGTTACCTGTGTGATGTGGTGTGTGTGTGTGTGTGTTACCTGTGTGATGTGGTGTGTGTGTGTGTGTGTTACCTGTGTGATGTGGTGTGTGTGTGTGTTACCTGTGTGATGTGGTGTGTGTGTGTTACCTGTGTGATGTGGTGTGTGTGTGTGTTACCTGTGTGATGTGGTGTGTGTGTGTTACCTGTGTGATGTGGTGTGTGTGTGTGTGTGTTACCTGTGTGATGTGGAGGTGTGTGTGTGTTACCTGTGTGATGTGGAGGTGTGTGTGTGTTACCTGTGTGATGTGGTGTGTGTGTGTGTTACCTGTGTGATGTGGTGTGTGTGTGTGTTACCTGTGTGATGTGGTGTGTGTGTGTTACCTGTGTGATGTGGTGTGTGTGTGTGTGTGTGTTACCTGTGTGATGTGGTGTGTGTGTGTTACCTGTGTGATGTGGTGTGTGTGTGTGTTACCTGTGTGATGTGGTGTGTGTGTGTGTTACCTGTGTGATGTGGTGTGTGTGTGTGTGTTACCTGTGTGATGTGGTGTGTGTGTGTTACCCAGTGGATGTGAGGTGTGTGTGTGTCAGTGATGTGTGTGTGTGTGTGTTACCTGTGTGATGTGGTGTGTGTGTGTGTGTTACCTGTGTGATGTGGTGTGTGTGTGTTACCTGTGTGATGTGGTGTGTGTGTGTGTGTGTTACCTGTGTGATGTGGTGTGTGTGTGTTACCTGTGTGATGTGGTGTGTGTGTGTACCTGTGTGATGTGGTGTGTGTGTGTGTTACCTGTGTGATGTGGTGTGTGTGTGTGTGTTACCTGTGTGATGTGGTGTGTGTGTGTGTGTTACCTGTGTGATGTGGTGTGTGTGTGTGTTACCTGTGTGATGTGGTGGTGTGTGTGTGTTACCTGTGTGATGTGGTGTGTGTGTGTTACCTGTGTGATGTGGTGTGTGTGTGTGTGTGTGTGTTACCTGTGTGATGTGGAGGTGTGTGTGTGTGTTACCTGTGTGATGTGGTGTGTGTGTGTTACCTGTGTGATGTGGTGTGTGTGTGTGTTACCTGTGTGATGTGGTGTGTGTGTGTGTGTGTTACCTGTGTGATGTGGTGTGTGTGTGTGTTACCTGTGTGATGTGGTGGTGTGTGTGTGTTACCTGTGTGATGTGGTGGTGTGTGTGTGTTACCTGTGTGATGTGGTGTGTGTGTGTGTTACCTGTGTGATGTGGTGTGTGTGTGTGTGTTACCTGTGTGATGTGGAGGTGTGTGTGTGTGTTACCTGTGTGATGTGGAGGTGTGTGTGTGTTACCTGTGTGATGTGGAGGTGTGTGTGTGTTACCTGTGTGATGTGGTGTGTGTGTTACCTGTGTGATGTGGTGTGTGTGTTACCTGTGTGATGTGGAGGTGTGTGTGTTACCTGTGTGATGTGGTGTGTGTGTGTTACCTGTGTGATGTGGTGGTGTGTGTGTGTTACCTGTGTGATGTGGTGTGTGTGTGTTACCTGTGTGATGTGGTGGTGTGTGTTACCTGTGTGATGTGGAGGTGTGTGTGTGTTACCTGTGTGATGTGGAGGTGTGTGTGTGTTACCTGTGTGATGTGGAGGTGTGTGTGTGTTACCTGTGTGATGTGGTGTGTGTGTGTGTGTTACCTGTGTGATGTGGAGGTGTGTGTGTGTTACCTGTGTGATGTGGAGGTGTGTGTGTGTGTTACCTGTGTGATGTGGTGTGTGTGTGTTACCTGTGTGATGTGGTGTGTGTTACCTGTGTGATGTGGTGTGTGTGTGTGTTACCTGTGTGATGTGGAGGTGTGTGTGTGTTACCTGTGTGATGTGGTGTGTGTGTGTGTGTGTGTTACCTGTGTGGTGTGTGTGTGTGTGTGTGTTACCTGTGTGATGTGGAGGTGTGTGTGTGTTACCTGTGTGATGGAGGTGTGTGTGT
The DNA here is from genome assembly GCA_030435695.1 of Brachymystax lenok tsinlingensis. Lineage (NCBI taxonomy): Eukaryota > Metazoa > Chordata > Actinopteri > Salmoniformes > Salmonidae > Brachymystax > Brachymystax lenok. The sequence continues at coordinate 9,352,560 of CM059811.1, read as the reverse complement.
GTGTGTGTTACCTGTGTGATGTGGTGTGTGTGTGTGTTACCTGTGTGATGTGGTGGTGTGTGTGTGTTACCTGTGTGATGTGGTGTGTGTGTGTGTGTTACCTGTGTGATGTGGAGGTGTGTGTGTGTTACCTGTGTGATGTGGTGTGTGTGTGTGTGTTACCTGTGTGATGTGGAGGTGTGTGTGTGTTACCTGTGTGATGTGGTGTGTGTGTGTTACCTGTGTGATGTGGTGTGTGTGTGTGTTACCTGTGTGATGTGGTGTGTGTGTGTGTTACCTGTGTGATGTGGAGGTGTGTGTGTGTTACCTGTGTGATGTGGTGTGTGTGTGTGTTACCTGTGTGATGTGGAGGTGTGTGTGTGTTACCTGTGTGATGTGGTGTGTGTGTGTGTGTGTGTGTTACCTGTGTGATGTGGAGGTGTGTGTGTGTTACCTGTGTGATGGAGGTGTGTGTGTGTGTGTTACCTGTGTGATGTGGTGTGTGTGTGTGTTACCTGTGTGATGTGGTGGTGTGTGTGTGTTACCTGTGTGATGTGGTGTGTGTGTGTTACCTGTGTGATGTGGAGGTGTGTGTGTGTTACCTGTGTGATGTGGTGTGTGTGTGTTACCTGTGTGATGTGGTGTGTGTGTGTTACCTGTGTGATGTGGTGGTGTGTGTTACCTGTGTGATGTGGTGGTGTGTGTGTGTTACCTGTGTGATGTGGTGTGTGTGTGTGTTACCTGTGTGATGTGGAGGTGTGTGTGTGTTACCTGTGTGATGTGGTGTGTGTGTGTGTTACCTGTGTGATGTGGTGTGTGTGTGTGTTACCTGTGTGATGTGGTGTGTGTGTGTGTGTGTGTGTTACCTGTGTGGTGTGTGTGTGTGTGTGTGTGTTACCTGTGTGATGTGGAGGTGTGTGTGTGTTACCTGTGTGATGGAGGTGTGTGTGTGTGTGTGTTACCTGTGTGATGTGGTGTGTGTGTGTGTTACCTGTGTGATGTGGTGGTGTGTGTGTGTTACCTGTGTGATGTGGTGTGTGTGTGTGTGTTACCTGTGTGATGTGGAGGTGTGTGTGTGTTACCTGTGTGATGTGGAGGTGTGTGTGTGTTACCTGTGTGATGTGGTGTGTGTGTGTTACCTGTGTGATGTGGAGGTGTGTGTGTGTTACCTGTGTGATGTGGTGTGTGTGTGTGTTACCTGTGTGATGTGGTGTGTGTGTGTGTTACCTGTGTGATGTGGAGGTGTGTGTGTGTTACCTGTGTGATGTGGTGTGTGTGTGTGTTACCTGTGTGATGTGGAGGTGTGTGTGTGTTACCTGTGTGATGTGGTGTGTGTGTGTGTGTTACCTGTGTGATGTGGAGGTGTGTGTGTGTTACCTGTGTGATGGAGGTGTGTGTGTGTGTGTTACCTGTGTGATGTGGAGGTGTGTGTGTGTGTGTGTGATGTGGTGGTGTGTGTGTGTTACCTGTGTGATGTGGTGTGTGTGTGTGTGTTACCTGTGTGATGTGGAGGTGTGTGTGTGTTACCTGTGTGATGTGGTGTGTGTGTGTGTGTTACCTGTGTGATGTGGTGTGTGTGTTACCTGTGTGATGTGGTGTGTGTGTGTGTGTTACCTGTGTGATGTGGTGTGTGTGTGTGTGTTACCTGTGTGATGGAGGTGTGTGTGTGTGTTACCTGTGTGATGGAGGTGTGTGTGTGTGTGTGTGTGTTACCTGTGTGATGTGGAGGTGTGTGTGTGTTACCTGTGTGATGTGGAGGTGTGTGTGTGTGTGTTACCTGTGTGATGTGGTGTGTGTGTGTGTTACCTGTGTGATGTGGTGTGTGTGTGTGTTACCTGTGTGATGTGGAGGTGTGTGTGTGTTACCTGTGTGATGTGGTGTGTGTGTGTGTTACCTGTGTGATGTGGTGTGTGTGTGTGTTACCTGTGTGATGTGGAGGTGTGTGTGTGTGTGTGTGTTACCTGTGTAATGTGGTGTGTGTGTGTGTGTTACCTGTGTGATGTGGTGTGTGTGTGTGTTACCTGTGTGATGTGGTGGTGTGTGTGTGTTACCTGTGTGATGTGGAGGTGTGTGTGTGTTACCTGTGTGATGTGGTGTGTGTGTGTGTTACCTGTGTGATGTGGAGGTGTGTGTGTGTTACCTGTGCTATGCGGTGGTGTTGGATGTTGATGACTCTGGATACAGCCATCTGCATACTGCCAAACACAGCCACCACCTCCAGCTTCTTATCGTCAAACGACGGGGCGCCAAAGTTCTTCACACACACAATTATAATGATATTACATTTAACTTTCATTATAACACTCCACTAATGCAAAGACAAAACACATACAGGACTAACATTCTATTCTGACACAGAATACTATCGAGGACCACTTTGGAAACAAGTGTTTTCATTAACGTTTTCCTGAGTGGGAAATTCTATTCAATAAGGCATAAGACTGTCTAAATGTAAACAGAGGAATACTAACGCTGTCCTCTTTGGTGCCACCCCAGAAGTTGATTCCTCCGGCATAGCTGGGGATGTTGAGAACAGCTAGTCCCTGAAGACTGGGCAGACAAATAGAGACACCATCACACTGGAGAGAGAGAGAGGTAGAGAGAGAGAGGTAGAGAGGTAGAGAGAGAGGTAGAGAGGTAGAGAGAGAGAGGTAGAGAGGTAGAGAGAGAGAGGTAGAGAGGTAGAGAGAGAGGTAGAGAGGTAGAGAGAGAGGTAGAGAGAGAGAGAGAGAGAGAGAGAGAGAGAGAGAGAGAGAGAGAGAGAGAGAGAGAGAGAGAGAGAGAGAGAGAGAGAGAGAGAGAGAGAGAGAGAGAGAAAACACTTGTTTGTTATACAAGTCATACCCGTGTCTGTGACCTTACCTCCAAAACTACCCGTGTCTGTGACCTTACCTCCAAAACTACCCGTGTCTGTGACCTTACCTCCAAAACTACCCGTGTCTGTGACCTTACCTCCAAAACTACCCGTGTCTGTGACCTTACCTCCAACACTACCCGTGTCTGTGACCTTACCTCCAACACTACCCGTGTCTGTGACCTTACCTCCAACACTACCCGTGTCTGTGACCTTACCTCCAACACTACCCGTTGCTCCAGGTTCTTATACGTCTTATGCACCAGCTCCTTGGTTCCCATCACCCCATACCACAACTTGTTCTTAGTACGACTACTGCAGAGTGAGAGAGTGAGTGAGTGAGTGAGTGAGGTAGAAAGAGAAAGACAGAGGGAGACTCAAAATATCAACAACTGCACACAGAATGTTACATTTCAACTTGAATGCTTCTGTGTTCATGGAGGCAGTACCTGCATTTCTTGGGGTGTTCATCTCTCTTGTTGTTGAACTCCAGGGAGATCTTAGCATCCAGACCGATCCCAAAGTAGTTGTTCAGTACACATTTCTCTGAGCACTGACTGGAAAGGAGCACACAGACACACACAACCATCATTAGCATCCACAATGTATGACCTTTTAAGAGGTAGCCATGTATTGTGATTGTTTGAAATATGAACAAACTAACAATTGTAAACATCACAGCCACTGTCATATCTTTAATGAGGAATACATTGATTGATTGACTGATTGATTCTTACTCCTCGTTAAAGGATGGAGGGCTGAGACTCTCTGGTTTCTCCAAGACGATGGTAGAGGAAGTGGTGGGGCTCAAACTGATGTGACCTGAGAGAGGCATCATGGGTAAATGGACCAAGAGGGATTTTTTTTATTTGACATCGTTATTTAGAAATAAAACATTATGGCTACAATATGTAACTTTTTGGGAGACCCAACCAAATTCACATAGAAATGTGAGTTATAGATCTGTCATTCTCATCGAAAGCTAAAGTCTAAGAAGTGGTATATCTGTTCTATGTGTCCAATTCATATGCTTCCGGTACTGAAGTTTTGTTTAATGTATCTTTTACTTTGGGTTTTGTACACCAGCTTCAAACAGCTGAAAATACAATATTGTTGGTTAAGGAAAATATATTTTACAGCAGTTTAGATGGTACAATAATGCTCTACTCAATGACTGAAATTAGGCAAACAATTATAATTTTAGCAACCAGGAAATGGCGGACTGATTCCTGCATAGTGCATCTTTAACTGGGCCCTCCTCAGTCCAATAAATGCTATTGACTGGAAATGGAAGTTCGAGATTTTAGAGTAGGACTCATAATTAAGTAATTGATAAAATGACGGAACAAAGATTGTAATTTATCCATAACTTCTTCATGGTATCATAATGTGTCATAATGATATCATTAACATACATCCTGTATTGTAAGTGTGCTGCTATTTTAACTGGTTGTCACTCACGTGGCTCTGGCTCTTTCAGCTCTTCACTGTTCTCTCTCTTCATGGACGAGGAGGAAGACATGCGCTGGATATGAGTGTGTCTGTTCTGTTCATCTACCACTAGAGAGAGAGAGAGCGAGAGCGAGAGCGAGAGCGAGAGAGAGAGAGAGCGAGAGGCAGTGTGTTTATGTTAGCTTAGTGTTTTCAGCTTCTGTACATGTGTGTGTACAGTATGTACAGTTACAGTGTATAATTATTCATTTTATGTGTGTATTTCTTGTTTGTGTACATGTACACAAAAAAAAGTATTCCGAAAGTATTCCGACTCCTCAACTTTTTCCACATTTTGTTATATTACAGCCTTACAGCTATGAGGTCAAGGGTACCAAAAAATGTCTGCAGCATTAAAGGTCCCCAAGAGCACAGTGGCCTCCATCATTCTTAATGGGAAGAAGTTTGGAACCACCAAGACTCTTCCTAGAGCTGGCCGATTGGGCCAAACTGAGCAATCGGGGGACAAGGGCCTTGGTCAGGGAGGTGACCAAGAACCCAACGGTCACTCTGACAGAGATGGGAGAACCTTCCAGAAGGACAAACATCTCTGCAGCACTCCACCAAATCAGGCCTTTATGGTAGAGTGGCCAGACGGAAGCCAATCCTCAGTAAAAGGCACATGATAGCCAGCTTGGAGTTTTCCAAAAGGCACCTAAAGGACTCTCAGATCATGAGAAACAAGATTCACTGGTCTGATGAAACCAAAATTGAACTCTTTGGCCTGAATGCCAAGCATCACATCTGGAGGAAACCTGGCACCATCCCTACGGTGAAGCATGGTGGTGGCAGCATCATGCTGTGGGGATATTTTTTAGCGACAGTGACTGGGAGACTAGTCAGGATCGCGGCAAAGATGAACGGATTAATGCCATGTTAGAATAAGGCTGTAACGTAACAAAAAATGGAACAAGTCAAATGGTGTGAATACATTCCGAAGGCCCTGTAGGTGTGTTGTACCTTTCTCAGCCTGTTCTATGATCTGGCTCAGTGCTTTCTTCAGACTGTTGGCTCTCATCATCAGCTGTTCTCTGGACCTGTACCAGGGTTGGAGACAATTCAAATTCCAGTCAGTCAATTCAGGAAGTAAAATGAAATTCCAATTAAATATTTGAGAAAAAAAAACATTTTTAATGACTTAATCAGCTGAAAAGTATATTTTTGTTTTATTTATCAACCCCTTCATGAATTCACTAAAAATTCTAATTGACCCAAACCCTGACCTGTACGGGGACCGGGGTTCCCCTGCAGGGGTGTCTGTGCCCCCCTCCTGGTCCTCGTGGGGTGGCACGCTGCCCACTGGCACCACCTTGGCATCAGCCTCCTCACTCAGAGCCTTCACCAGGCTGTCCAGCTTCTCATTCAACAGGGTACACTGAGAGAGAGAGAGACATACAGAGAGAAAGACAGAAACAGAGAGACACACAAAGAGAGAAAGACAGACAGAGAGAGACAGAGAGAGACAGAGAGAGACACAAAGAGAGGAAGAGAGAGAGAGAGAAAGCGAGAGAGACAGAGACAGAGAGGGTAACAACTGAACATTCTGTTCTACAAGTGGCATAGGTCTGTTTGGGTTGTCAGTTCAGCTGAATATAATATATACATTATGTAAATGCAGAAGCAGAATCCATTCAATTAGAATATATGAATAAATGTTAAAAAATACTACATTATTATACTGGCCACCAGCCAGTTACAGAGGCTTCTGTCTACATCCCTAATGGAGCCCTATTCCCTATATAGTGCACTACTTTAGACAAGGGCCCATAAGGGTCTGGTACAACGTAGTGCCCTATAATGTGAATAGGACTCCATTTGGGATATAGACAGAACTAACTTGTTTATTTCTTTCTATTGACCTGGATGCTACTGTACCGCCACACACACCACACACACACACACACACACACACACACACACACACACACACACACACCTCTCTCCTGCCCACTGGCTAGATGTATTATACAATCTGTTACATAATACACACACATTAACACACATGAACGCACACACACAGACCTTCTTGGCCATAGCATCGGCCTCCTCCTTGTTCTCTGTGGCTTTCTCATACGCTCTCCCCACCTCTGCTACGAAATCATTCACCGTCCCACACAAAAACCTGATAGATAGAGAGAGAAGAGATAGAGGGAGGGAGGGAGTTGGAAGGAGAGAGAGAGAGAGAGAGAGAGAGAGAGAGAGAGAGAAGGAGAGGGAGAGGGAGAGAAGGAGAGGGAGAGAAGGAGAGAGAGAGGGAGAGAAGGAGAGGGAGAGAGAGAAGGAGAGGGAGAGCAGGAGAGGGAGAGCAGGAGAGGGAGAGAGAGAGAAGGAGAGGGAGAGAGAGAAGGAGAGCGAGAGCGAGAGAAGGAGAGGGAGAGAGAGAAGGAGAGGGAGAGAGAGAGAGAGAGAGAGAGAGAGAGAGAGAGAGAGAGAGAGAGAGAGAGAGAGAGAGAGAGAGAGAGAGAGAGAGAGAGAGGGAGAGGGAGAGCGAGTGGATGAGAGGTTGGGGGGGAGAGATAGTGATACCAGTGTGAAACATATTTCTCCATTCCTGTATTATGTACTGCATGAACATTCCTTTATAGACCATACTTCACCTTTCAGGAGAGAGATTGTATATATATATAAGTACAGAGCAGACATGACATGATGATAACTGATGAGGTCCCCTAAGTAGTGTCTAGTCTTGTGTAACCCAGCTGGCACAGGGACTGAACAGTGAGATGAATCAATACAGACATCCTCCCTCTCTCCCCCCCTCCCTCACTCACTCACTCCCTCCCTCTTCAGAGATACACTACATCTCCCTCTCCCTCCCTCTTCAGAGATACTCTCCCTCTCCCTCCCTCCCCCACTCCCTCCCTCTTCAGAGATACTCTACCTCTCCCTCCCTCTCTCTCCTCCATTCCAGACATCCCCAGGATATTCAGACATGATTACACACTCCCTCCCTCCCTCCCTCTCATCCTCCCTCCTAACCACCCCGCAGCCTAGCATGCAGTGCACGTACTTGGCAGAGGATATGACATCCGTGTGTTTGTCCGAGTCCAGGATTTTGGTGAGGTGGGAGGCCACAGAGTCTGCATACTGAGTGATGTGGACCTGAGGGGCGAGGAACAACCCGTTTCATGGTAAAGTCTGTGTATTTTGAGAAACTGAGGTGTCATTTTGGCTCAAAGAGAAACTACCAGTAGCGTGATAAAGCCTGTTTATTTTGAGAAACTGCAGCGTCTTTTCGGCTCAAACCGGAGCCCTATAGTACCTGTAAGGGTGAGTCGGGACTAAAATAGTCTTCCTTCACCATTGGACAGTGTTTGGTGGGAAGCTCGTATGTCATCACACTCCACCTGAGAACACACACACACACACAGACGTCAGATGCCAGGAAATCAACAGCTAATAGCAGACATCGACAGTTAATCTGACTCAACACAGTGACCTCATTATATCTCAGAGAACAGATCAATGTAATCCTTCAGTCTTCCATAAGAAGTGTTGTGTGTGTGTGTGTGTGTGTGTGTGTGTGTGGGGGTAAGCTTGTGTGTGTGTGAAAACCGCTGAGTTAAATCCTTCACTATCGTGATAATAACCATGTGAAGAGGAGCATGCAGAAAGTTACTGATCCAGTCCTGAAGACACAGATACAGGCTAGAAAGCCTGGCTCATTCATCTCCTGTCCACCTGACACAAGTCAACCACTTTTAAAGTGTCAGACTTCGTTAATATCTAGTTGTAGAAATAGCTTTCAGGACTGCACTGGAACTGCCTGTGTAAATACACGGCTTTCATCCCCTTCAGGGTAATACAGGTAATCATTCATCCGACAATTGAGGTCGAGAGGCCTGTTTCCTGGGTTACCTGTCCAGCATCTTGGTGGTGGCTCTCTCCAGCTTCTCCAGGATCTGTAGCAGCTGAGTGTCATCGTCACACAGCGCACCCCAGCCCAGCACCCTGGCTAGGTCATTACCTGTCCCCAGGGGGAGCACACCTAGCTGGCACTGGAGAGAGGAGAGGGAGGGAGAGGGACGGGGGGAGGAGAGGGGGAAGATTAGGGAGGGAGAGGGACGGTGGGGGAGCAGGGAGGGAGAGGGATGGGGTGGAGGGGGAGGAGTAGGGAGGGTGAGGGATGGGGTGGAGGGGGAGGAGTAGGGAGGGTGAGGGATGGGGTGAGGGGAGGAGCAGGGAGGGAGAGGGACGACACACAGGACAGATATCAAGATAGATACACACAGATATTTGAAAAGACTGTTACTGGTACTGGTCAGAATCTCTCTGTCTCTCTCTCCACATTGTATCTCTCTCTCTGTATCTCTCAATTCCATTCAATTAAAGGGGCTTTATTGGCATGGGAAACATATGTTAACATTGCCAAAGCAAGTGAAGTAGATAATATACAAAAGTGAAATAAACAATACAAATTAACAGTAAACATTACACTCACAGAAGTTCCAGAAGAGTAAAGACATTACAAATGTCATATTATGTATCTCCACATTGTATTTCTCTCTCAGTGTCTCTCGCTCTTCCAGTCCTACCTGTTTGTGCAGGTTTAGTTTGTCCAGTGCAGACAGCACCCAACCAACACTGCCATCTCCTCCACACACCAAGATACGAAACGTGGCAAACTTCTGGAACACACGCAGCCTACAGAGGGAGAGACGAGGGATCAGTGGAGCACCTCTCATAGTCAAAGATGACATGAAATCAAAGATATTCAACATCACAGATTGTATAAAGACAAAGATGATGAATAACCAAGATAATCACCAAAGACATAAAACCAAGATATATAACTCTTACCCCAGCTGAGGCCCTCCGTTCATTAAGTCAAAGACCTGTGCAGGGTTGAGGAGCTGTTTAAACTTCCTCAGGAACTTAACTCCTTGGTTGTCTCCACTCTTAGAGTTACAGAGGACCAGGAGAGGAGAGGTGCAGGAGGAAGAGGACCAGGAGGGAGAGGTGCAGGAGGGAGAGGACCAGGAGGGAGAGGTGCAGGAGGGAGAGGTGGCCTTCCAGAAGCCTGGAGAGAAAGATGACCCAAACGATACAGGTTTAGGTTGGGGTCTTAGAAGGCGTCCCAAATGGCACCCTATTCCTTATGTACCTTTAACATCTGCAGGGAGAGGTGACCTTCTAGAGAAAATGACAGATGATTGAGGTGTGTGTTTGTCTCACCGTCAGAGTTTATACTGTTGAGGGCTGTAGGAGGGATGATTGAAACGCGACACTGACCCAGAGGACACACCTTTCCCATCTGCTCTTTACAGCTGCTGTGGACCTACACACACACACACACACACACACACACACACACACACACACACACACACACACACACACACACACACACACAAATCAGCGATGGTATTTAGATGGTTGGTCCCAAATATAGTGATGTAAAGTATTTAAGTAGTACTTTAAAATATTTGTACTCTTCTCCTCCCCTTCATCCTCCCTCTCTTCCTCATTTTCTATGAAGGTATCTTTACTTTTACTCAAGTATGACAATTAGGTACTTTTTCCACCCCTGCCAAATAGTGCACCCTATAGGGGATAATATGTAGGGAATAGGGTGCACTAGCCTGGTCTAAAGTAGTGCACTATGTAGGGAATAGGGTGCACTAGCCTGGTCTAAAGTAGTGCACTATGTAGGGAATAGGGTGCACTAGCCTGGTCTAAAGTAGTGCACTATGTAGGGAATAGGGTGCACTAGCCGGGTCAAAAGTAGTGCACTATGTAGGGAATAGGGAGCACTAGCCTGGTCTAAAGTAGTGCACTATGTAGGGAATAGGGAGCACTAGCCTGGTCTAAAGTAGTGCACTATGTAGGGAATAGGGTGCACTAGCCTGGTCTAAAGTAGTGCACTATGTAGGGAATAGGGAGCACTAGCCTGGTCTAAAGTAGTGCACTATGTAGGAATAGGAGCACTAGCCTGGTCTAAAGTAGTGCACTATGTAGGAATAGGGTGCACTAGCCTGGTCTAAAGTAGTGCACTATGTAGGGAATAGGGTGCACTAGCCTGGTCTAAAGTAGTGCACTATGTAGGGAATAGGGTGCACTAGCCTGGTCTAAAGTAGTGCACTATGTAGGGAATAGGGTGCACTAGCCTGGTCTAAAGTAGTGCACTATGTAGGGAATAGGGAGCCATTTAAGACGTAGACAGTGATTTGTGATTTTTCAGATCTACAGCGTCACTATGGAGACCAGAGATTCTGAAGGAGAGGGTTTTTTGCTTGACGAGTGATGATCCGCTACTGTGTGTGTCTATGTGTGTGTGTGTGTGTGTGTGTGTGTCTATGTGTGTGTGTACTCACAATAGCTGTGCACCATAGACACCTCCAGTCCTGCAGTCTCCTGACACTGCCACAGTTCCGATCACACACCACACACTTAGCACTGACCGGCAGATTCCCTTCTAGCCACTGGTGAGGCATGGACACCTGGAGAGAGAGGAGGGAGTAAGAGAGAGAGAGAGGGGGAGTAAGAGAGAGGGGGTAAGAGAGAGAGAGAGAGAGAGAGAGAGAGAGAGAGAGAGAGAGAGAGAGAGAGAGAGAGAGAGAGAGAGAGAGAGAGAGAGGGGGAGTAAGAGAGAGATGGGGGGTTAAGAGAGAGAGAGAGGGGGATGGAGGTGAGGAGAGAGAGGGGGGATGAAGGGGAAGGGGGAGAGAGGGATGAAGTGTGATTAAACACCACACATTTAGCACTGACTGACTGACAAAAAGTATTTGTAATTTTTCCTCATCAATCTAAACACAATATCCCATAATGACAAAGTGAAAACTGATTTTTAGAAATGTCTTCAAATTAAACATTTGTAAAAATACAGAAATACCTCATTTAAGTATTCAGACCCTTTGCTATGAGACTCGAAATTCGAAATTGAGCTCAGGTGCATCCTGTTTCATTGATCATCCTTGAGATGTTTCTACAACTTGATTGGAGTCCACTTGTGGTAAATTCAATTGATTGGACATGATTTAGAAAGGCACACACCTGTCTATATAAGGTCCCACAGTTGACAGTGCATGTCAGAGCAAAAACCAAGCCATGACGTCGAAGGAATTGTCTGTAGAGACTTGTGTCACGGCACAGATCTGGTGAAGGGTTCCAAAATATTATTCAATGGAAGAAGTTTAGAAGCACCAAGACTCTTCCTAGAGCTGGCCACCCGGCCAAACTGAGCAATCGGGGGAGAAGGGAGAAGGGAGGTGACCAAGAACCCGATGGTCACTCTGACAGAGCTCCAGTGTCCCTCTAAGGAGATGGGAGAACTTTCCAGAAGAACAACCATCTCTGCAGCACTCCACCAATCAGGCCTTTATGGTAGAGTGGCCAGACGGAAGCCACTCCTCAGTAAAAGGCAGATGACAGCCCACTCTGGTCTGATGAAACCAAGATTGAACTCTTTGGCCTGACTGCCAAGCGTCACGCCTGAAGGAAATCTGGGACCATCCCTACGGTGAAGCATGGTGGTGGCAGCCTCATGCTGTGCGGATGTTTTTCAGAGGCAGGGACTGGGAGACTAGTCAGGATCAAGGGAAAGATGAATGGCGCAAAGTACAGAGAGATCCTTGATGAAAACTTGCTCCAAAGTGCTCAGGACCTCAGACTGGGGCGAAGGTTCACCTTCCAACAGAACAACGACCCAAAGCACACAGCCAAGACAACGCAGGAGTGGCTTCATAACAAGTCTCTGAATGTCCTTGAGTGGCCCAGTCAGAGCCCAGACTTTAACCCGATCGAACATCTATGAAAATAGCTGTGAGGCATTGCTCCCCATCCAACCTGACAGAGCTTGATAGGATCTGCAGAGAAGAATGGGAGAAACTCCACAAATACAGGTGTGCCAAGCTTGTAGCAAAAATGTCTAAAAACCTGTTTTTGCTTTGTCATTATGGGGTTCTGTGATGTCACTATGGGGTACTGTGATGTCACTATGGGGTACTGTGATGTCACTATGGGGTACTGTGATGTCACTATGGGGTACTGTGTGTAGATTGATTCAATTGTTATTTTTCCCCTCATCCATTTCAGAATAAGGCTGTAACGTAACACAATGTGAAAAATGTCAAGGGGTCTGAATACTTTCAGAATGCCCTGTATATACAGGGAACACAGAGAGATATTTAATTAAGGAATATCAGATTAGTTTTATTTGAGGCAAGTAGGTGGATCTACACAACAGAACAAATAGAATCTCAACTTTTGAGGAAAACAACATAAGGACTTGGGTTATAACTAAGAGAACTGCATTACTCACCCCATCATTGTCCTCCATGATGTCATTTCCTATGGAGGCCAGCGTGGTCCATTTACAGGTGTTGGTGGAGCGCACCGCACAGCGCTTATGGGCCTTGAACTTACACACTGGTGTGTGTGTGAGAGAGAGAGAATAGTATCTGTTAAGAGACCGACAAACCAGTCTAACAAAATAGTAAAAAGATGCCACTATGTATGTACATTGAAACATCAAGTGAAGTGATGTTCCATCGCTTCTGCGAACGTAAAGTCACGTGTGTGTGGGAGGGGGCGTGTGTACCTTCACAGGACAGTCCGTGTGAGGTGACTCCGGAGAGGGCCTCTCTACAGACGTTACAGAAGGTGGGTCTGGCGTGGGAACAGGCATACCAGTTATGCATCCCAGAGAAATGTTCCATATTAAATAGACTGGTCTAGGGAGAGAGAGAGAGGTAGAGAGAGAGAGAGAGAGAGAAAAAACACGTGTTTGTTATACAAGTCATAGAGTCAACGGTAGGACGATTCTGATCCACTAAACAACATGTTACTGTCTCAGTCTCTAAGACGTCCTGGTCGTTGTAAAGATAACTACACCACAACGTCAGACAGAGGCTGGAGCGTCACAATAGACTACCATATTTCTTACAGGTCTGTGACCTTACCTCCAACACTACCCGTGTCTGTGACCTTACCTCCAACACTACCCGTGTCTGTGACCTTACCTCCAACACTACCCGTGTCTGTGACCTTACCTCCAACACTACCCGTGTCTGTGACCTTACCTCCAACACTACCCGTGTCTGTGACCTTACCTCCAACACTACCCGTGTCTGAGAGACTTTAGTGTCCTCATACATTGTTTTTTAATGTAATTGTTTTACTCCTTTTTCTCCCCAATTTTGTGATTTCCAATTGGTAGTTACAGTCTTGTCTCATCGCTGCAACTCCCAGTACGGACTGGGAAGAGGTGAAGGTTGAGAGCCGCACTGCTTCTTGACACAATGCCCACTTAACAATGTGCCGGAGGAAACACTGTGCACCTGGCGACCGTGTCAGGGTGCACCGCACCCGGCCCGCCACAGGAGTCGCTAGGGCGGCATGGGACAAGGACATTCCTGCCAGCCAAACCCTCCCCTAACCCGGACGACTCTGGGCCAATTGTGCGCCGCCTTATGGGTCTCCCGGTCGCGGCCGGCTGAGAACCAGGATCTCTAGTGGCACAGCTAATACTGCGATGCAGTGCCTTAGACCACTGAGCCACTCGGGAGGCCCGGAAAATACATTGTTACCACCACGGTTAATAAATAAATAAATAATAAACATCATACCTAAGATGTCCCTTTTAGAAGGGTGAGAGGCCAACGGGTGAAAAGAGAGAATCAATGAAAGGATGGAGAGGATGGCGAGGATAGAGAAGATGGAGGGATGGAGGGGAGGGGGGGATGGAGGGATGGAGAGAGAGAGATGGAGGGATAGAGGGGAGGAGGGATGGAGAGAGATAGAGGGAGAGGGGAGGAGGGATAGAGAGAGAGGATGGAGTGTAGAGAGATGGAGGGATAGAGAGGAGGAGGGATAGATGGAGGAACAGAAAGGATGGAGGGATGGAGAGAGATGGAGGGATAGAGGGGAGGAGGGATGGAGGGATGGATGGATGGAGAATGGAGGGATGGAGGGGAAAAAAAGTTTATTTGTTTACCTCGTAAGTCTCCCATTTCTGTACAGACTTCAGAGCACCAATCCAATCCTCCATCTCCTTCCTGCTCTCTGCACATAGCATCAACTTCCTGAACGGAGTGATCACCTGGAAAGAGAAAGAGAGAGAGAGTGAATAACTACTGTGGGATATGCGTCAACAGCAACCTTGGAAAAATCCTCTACATTATCATTAACAGCAGACTCATACATTTCCTCAGTGAAAACAATGTACTGAGCAAATGTCAAATTGGCTTTTTACCAAATGACCGTACGACCAACCACGTATTAACTCTGCACACCCTAATTGACAAACAAACAAACCAAAACAAAGGACACTAGAACAGTCTGCAGCACCCGGCCTCACCCTTCTAGAATCTGAAGTCAAATGTCTACTGTTTGCTGATGATCTGGTGCTTCTGTCCCCAACCAAGGAGGGCCTACAGCAGCACCTAGATCTTCTTCACAGATTCTGTCAGACCTGGGCCCTGACAGTAAGTCTCAGTAAGACAAAAATAATGGTCCAGTTGCCAGGACCACAAATACTAATTCCATCTAGACACTGTTGCCCCAGAGCACATAAAAAACTATACATACCTCGGCCTAAACATCAGCGCCACAGGTAACCTCCACAAAGCTGTGAACGATCTGAGAGACAAGGCAAGAAGTGCCTTCCGATGCCATAAAAAAAATATCATAACATTTGACATACCAATTAGGATCTGGCTAAAAATACTTGAATCACTTATAGAGCCCATTTCCCTTTATGGCTGTGAGGTCTGGGGTCCGCTCACCAACCAAGAATTCACAAAATGGGACAAACACCAAATTGAGACTGCATGCAGAATTCTACAAAAATATCCTCTGTGTACAACGTAGAACACCAACTAATGCATGCAGAGCAGAACTAGGCCGATACCCGCTAAGTATCAAAATCCAGAAAAGAGACGTTAAATTCTACAACCCCCTAAGAGGAAGCGATTCCCAAACCTTCCATAACAAAACCATCACCTATAGAGAGACAAACCTGGAGAAGATTCCAGCAAGCTGGTCCTGGGGCTCTGTTAACAAACACAAACACACCCCACAGAGCCCCAGGACAGCAACACTTAGACCCAACCATATCATGAGAAAACAAAAAGATAATTACTTGACACATTGGAAAGAATTAACAAAAAAACTGAGAAAACTAGAATGCTATTTGGCCCTAAACAGGGAGTACACAGTGGCAGAATACCTGACCACTGTGACTGACCCAAACTTAAGGAAAGCTTTGACTATGTACAGACTCAGTGAGCATAGCCTTGCTATTCTATTGAGAAAGGCCGCCATAGGCAGACCGGGCTCTCAAGAGAAGACAGGCTATGTGCACACTGCCCACAAAATGAGGTGGAAACTGAGCTGCACTTCCTAACCTGCAAAATATAAGACACATATTTCCCTCAGATTACACAGATCCACAAAGAATTCTAAAACAAATACAATTATGATATACTCCCATGTCTATTGGGTTAAATACCACCGTGTGCCATCACAGCAGAAATATTTGTTGTTGCCACAAGAAAAGGTCAACCAGTGAAGAACAAACACCATTGTAAATACAACCCATATTTATGTTGAGTTATTTTCCCTTTTGTACTTTAACTATTTGCACACCATTACAACACTGTATATAGACATAATATGACATTTGAAATGTCTTTATTCTTTTGGAACTTTCTGTGAGTGTAATGTTTACTGTTAATTTGTATTGTTTATTTCACTTTTGTTTATTATCTATTTCACTTGCTTTGGCAATGTTAACATATGTTTCCCATGACAATAAAGCCCCTTGAATTGAAATTGAATTGAGAGAGAGAGAGAGAGAGTATAGATTAGCAGATAATACAAGGATGGAGAGAGTATCATATTTGCAGCGCAGCTGTGGTCTTGGTTACGGTAGAAGAAGTAGTGTGTCGTCATGGTTACCGTAAAGCTGTTGTTGATGTTCTTGGTGCTGGTCTCAGCCACGCTGGCGTCTGATAGGTCCACCTCGTCAAATATCAGAGACTTGAAAAAAAAGTTATAATTTTGTAATAAAAAAGTGTAATAAAAAGTTCACATCAAAACCACTGTAATGAAGAATGAAGTAATAAAAAGGCATTTACATTTCAGCCATTTAGCAGACACTTATCCAGAGCAACTTAGTCAGTGAATTCAATTAAGGTATGTAAAAACAACCACATATCACAGCCATTGCAAGTAAACCTTTGAGTCTTTGGCATAGTAAAGTGTCCTTCCTCTCAGTTTGAAGAACCTCCTCTTCCATCTCTGGAACGAGCTAGTCTGTTTCAATAGGATCCCCTCCTTCACACTTTTCTATGGAGAGGAGAGAGAGAGAGAGGGTTGAGTTAGGGCTCAGTGGGTGTGTGTGGGGGTGGAGGTGCATGCTTGCGTTTGAGAGAGAGAGGGTGTGTGTGGAGGTGAGATTATGTCATAGAAGATACTGTATAATCAGGAAGCATATGTGGCAACTATTCAAATCATGTAATTCAGTTACATTTAGCTCCAACAAGATATTTATATGCGTACATGATGCCCCGTTCTCCTCTGTTGATATGACAACACCACTTCCAGAACTCTATATAACCTCCTAATACAGGCTGATGTCTGGACAGATTGATGTGTTTGGGATTTCATCTTTGTCTAAGAACACGTGAGATAACAATGAAATCGGGTATTACCAGTTAGTACTGGTATGTGCTGTCATAAAAGGAGAGAGAGGGAGTATGTTCTGTCATGACGATCCACAACCAAGACATCCCGTGGTCATGACGATCCACAACCAGGACATCCCGTGGTCATGACGATCCACAACCAGGACATCCCGTGGTCATGACGATCCACAACCAGGACATCCCGTGGTCAATGACGATCCACAACCAGGACATCCCGTGGTCAATGACGATCCACAACCAGGACATCCCGTGGTCATGACGATCCACAACCAGGACATCCCGTGGTCATGACGATCCACAACCAGGACATCCCGTGGTCATTCTTGTGGTGGGTTGCAACTTGCAGAATCCTTCCAAGATTGAACCCACCAGAGGGGGACTGTCATGACTGACCACGAGGATCGAAATAGTCATTGCAAACCTGATCTGACCTAACTTCAATCAGACCCCCTTTTCCCCCGTAGAGGGGGGAAGAAATAACTAGTGGGGATTAACAACTCACGTCCTGTTGTAAATCAAGGGAGAAGATACAAGTCTGTGCTCTCAAAATTCACCAAAGGAACGTGCTTTGTCTCAAAAGACCTTTTTACCGCTGAAACTCTTGACACGTTCAAAAGTGAATACTGGAACAATATCTCGAACGTAGAATGTGGGGAACGGTCCGAGGCGATCTATAGAACACTAATTTTGTTTGTTATTTTGTGATGTCATTAAAAATGTTCTAAAGGAAATACTGTAACTTGGAAAGTAAACACACTACAGAGCTGGAGGAGCCACACTATGGAAGAGAAGGATGTGACTTGTTAAGAGAGGGATGTGATTTGTTATTTGAGGGATGTTATTTGAGTTATAAGAGATAATTGTTTTCCATAACTTTGCACGGTGAGTAATCACCGCCCTGGAGTGAGGTCAGGGAGCGTGTCAGACAGCCGGAACCGCCGCTTTCCAGCTAAAAGGTATAAATTATGGGTTAAGAAATTAACACATTGAACCAGAAAAGGCGTGAAGCGGCAGCTACACGTTTAAAATGGTTTGAACTTCGAATCTCAACACGAGGTAGAGACAAACTCACCACCTGGACAATCACTGGTACGGCTGATTAGCTGTTCTAAGTAAAGTATCTTCGAAAGCAAATTTAAGTAGGATCATCCTGTTACTCTGCTCAAACCATCGTATTACGCTACTCTCATCACCCCACTGGGTGGCTAGCCTGTCTTCAAAGAAGCATCTTCAAGAGACGAATGGAAGGAATATCAACTCTGTAGTTCTGTTCAGGACAAGTCACCGGATACCAGACAACTACGAAGAACAACAACAGTAGTAGACTTGTTGGAACCATTTAGAACAATCAGAGCCTTACAAGCGTACCGCGAAAAGGCCAAACCCCTTTAACAAAAGCTGCCCCATTCACTGAGAAAACCCAGCCATTTCACGTAAATACATTCATGGTTTCTTGCTCAAAGCGGACAGTGGTTCGTGTGCAAAGTATATGGTTACTGTAGGTGAGAGTATTTTCTGAACGTGTTAAGTGTCTCTGTCCCTCCCTTCTTTAACAAGCAGCCATGTTGTTGTCATTCCGCTTGGGATCTGTTTTCAGCGTATTATGTCTCCAGTCAATAACCGGTGCAGAGTGTGTGTTTATCCCGTGTTCCCATTTAATTAGTTAGTAAATAAATAATTAAACCAATTTGTGTAGTACTGAATTATAAGTAAGGTAAGTATGATATGATACAAGGTTATGATTAATAAGTTGACTGTTTATAGATGTGATAGGTAGATGTGATTGTTACCCAATTCATTTAATAGGATATGCACATATTTAGTACTATTGGATAGGAAACACTCTGAAGTTTCTAAAAGTGTTAACATAATGTCTGTGAGTATAACAGAATGGATATAGCAGGCGAAAACCCGAGGAATTTCTGTCCTGGAAAAACACATTGACACATTGCCTCATTTTGAACCCCTCCCTATTGAAAACAGCCATATCTGGGAGTAAGATTGCAGTACCTATTGCTTCCACTGGATGTCAACAGTCTCTAGACAGTGTTTGGTGATGTTAGGTTGCTCTGGATGGTAATAGAAGAAGAATTTTGAACTAGTCACCGGATGTAAACAGAAGAGGAGGCACGCGCTGTGGTTTTTTCCTTTCCTATCGTCCAGTTTATAATCCGGTTGAAATATTACAGTAAATATACATAAAAGTGTTCCTAAGGATACATTATCAATGATGTTTGATTGTTCTTGGACAAGTGTATAGGTATAGGTTGAACGCGTCCATCCCCCCCCCCAGTGAGTGGCATTCTGCCCTGTTTGTCAGCGCGACCCTTAAACCTGTACAGAGGGAAACGAGACACACAGACAGGTGGGTTCCCCCCGTAGGGAATCACTATGGCTGAACACACACAAACTGACAGAGTTTGCAGCACAACTGTGTGTGTGTGTGTGTGTGTGTATGACTTCCCTGGTGCACAAGGTGAAAATGGACCCATATGTTCCACAGCGCTGCTCACACCTTCAGTGTTTGTATGTGCGTACGTGTGTGTGTTCAAAGCTGGGCACTGCTCGAGGGACTCTGCTGGGTACAAAGGGTAGGTACGTCAGACATACACACACACACACACACTCACTCATAAAAAGCAAGCACTTGCCAGTTGAACCTGGTCATCTTTGCATGGCAGACACACACACACACAGACACTCAGGAATTGCCGTCATTATGACTCAGAGCTAGGTAGTCTCTCAATGCATGGCTAGCTGCCGCACTTGCAACGATGACACGACACATTCACTGGCAACATGAAGAATAATTATCTTCCTCTCCTATCCACACTCCTCTTCCTCTCCTATCCACACTCCTCTCTTCCTCTCCTTCCACACTCCTCTCTTCCTCTCCTATCCACACTCCTCTCTTCCTCTCCCTTCTACACTCCTCTCTTCCTCTCCTTCTACACTCCTCTCTTCCTCTCCCTCCACACTCCTCTCTTCCTCTCCTATCCACACTCCTCTCTTCCTCTCCCTTCTACACTCCTCTCTTCCTCTCCTTCTACACTCCTCTCTTCCTCTCCTTCCACACTCCTCTCTTCCTCTCCTTCCACACTCCTCTCTTCCTCTCCTTCCACACTCCTCTCTTCCTCTCCTTCCACACTCCTCTCTTCCTCTCCTTCCACACTCCTCTCTTCCTCTCCTTCCACACTCCTCTCTTCCTCTCCTTCCACACTCCTCTCTTCCTCTCCTTCCACACTCCTCTCTTCCTCTCCTATCCACACTCCTCTCTTCCTCTCCTATCCACACTCCTCTCTTCCTCTCCTATCCACACTCCTCTCTTCCTCTCCCTTCTACACTCCTCTCTTCCTCTCCTTCCATACTCCTCTCTTCCTCTCCTTCCACACTCCTCTCTTCCTCTCCTTCCACACTCCTCTCTTCCTCTCCTTCCACACTCCTCTCTTCCTCTCCCTCCACACTCCTCTCTTCCTCTCCTTCCACACTCCTCTCTTCCTCTCCTTCCACACTCCTCTCTTCCTCTCCTTCCACACTCCTCTCTTCCTCTCCTTCCACACTCCTCTCTTCCTCTCCTATCCACACTCCTCTCTTCCTCTCCTTCCACACTCCTCTCTTCCTCTCCTTCTACACTCCTCTCTTCCTCTCCTTCTACACTCCTCTCTTCCTCTCCTTCCACACTCCTCTCTTCCTCTCCTTCCACACTCCTCTCTTCCTCTCCTATCCACACTCCTCTCTTCCTCTCCTATCCACACTCCTCTCTTCCTCTCCTTCCACACTCCTCTCTTCCTCTCCTTCCACACTCCTCTCTTCCTCTCCCTTCTACACTCCTCTCTTCCTCTCCTATCCACACTCCTCTCTTCCTCTCCCTTCTACACTCCTCTCTTCCTCTCCTTCCACACTCCTCTCTTCCTCTCCTTCCACACTCCTCTCTTCCTCTCCTTCCACACTCCTCTCTTCCTCTCCTTCCACACTCCTCTCTTCCTCTCCTTCCACACTCCTCTCTTCCTCTCCTTCCACACTCCTCTCTTCCTCTCCTTCCACACTCCTCTCTTCCTCTCCTTCCACACTCCTCTCTTCCTCTCCTTCCACACTCCTCTCTTCCTCTCCCTTCTACACTCCTCTCTTCCTCTCCTATCCACACTCCTCTCTTCCTCTCCCTTCTACACTCCTCTCTTCCTCTCCCTTCTACACTCCTCTCTTCCTCTCCTTCCACACTCCTCTCTTCCTCTCCTATCCACACTCCTCTTCCTCTCCTTCTACACTCCTCTCTTCCTCTCCTATCCACACTCCTCTCTTCCTCTCCTTCCACACTCCTCTCTTCCTCTCCCTCCACACTCCTCTCTTCCTCTCCCTCCACACTCCTCTCTTCCTCTCCCTCCACACTCCTCTCTTCCTCTCCCTTCTACACTCCTCTCTTCCTCACTCCTCTCCTTTCCACAATCTAATCTAAGTGCAGACAAAGAGAGACAGAGTATATAAAAATTATCCTGTGTGTGTGTAAGTACAGTCATTTTGAGAATGACACAAAGATTAATATTCAAAGTCTGCTGCCTCAGTGTGTATGATGGCAATTTGCATATACTCCAGAATGTCATGAAAAGTGATCAGATGAATTGCAATTAATTGCAAAGTTACTCTTTGCCATAAAAAATGAACTGAATCCTCAAAAAACATTTCAACTGCATTTCAGCCCTGCCACAAAAGGACCAGCTGACATCATGTCAGTGATTCTCTCGTTAACACAGGTGTGAGTGTTGACGAGGACAGGGCTAGAGATCACTCTGTCATGCTGATTGAGTTCGAATAACAGACTGGAAGCTTCAAAAGGAGGGTAGTGCTTGGAATCATTGTTCTTCCTCTGTCAAACATGGTTACCTGCAAGGAAACACGTGCCGTCATCATTGCTTTGCACAAAAAGGGCTTCACAGGCAAGGATATTGCTGCCAGTAAGATTGCACCTAAATCAACCATTTATCGGATCATCAAGAACTTCAAGGAGAGCGGTTCAATTGTTGTGAAGAAGGCTTCAGGGCACCCAAGAAAGTCCAGCAAGCGCCAGGACCGTCTCCTAAAGTTGATTCAGCTGCAGGATCGGGGCACCAGCAGTACAGAGCTTGTTCAGGAATGGCAGCAGGCAGGTGTGAGTGCATCTGCACGCACTGTGAGGCGAACACTTTTGGAGGATGGCCTGGTGTCACGTCCAGGCCGGAGTTTACAGGCTGGCGTGTTTAGTTTCGTTTTTGGTGTAGGGTTTTTGGTTCTAGGTGTGCTATTTCTATGTTGGGTTAATGGTTCCCAATTAGAGGCAGCTGAGTGTCAGTACCTCTAATTGGGAACCATATATATGCTTGTGGTTTTCACTAGGGTTTTGTGGGTTATTGTTTGGTTCATGGCTTAAGTGTTTAGTCTATGTTATGTTCCTTTGTCTCGATCTTCGTTCGTTTATTGTTTTTGCCCAGTTACGTTACGTAAATAAAGTACGTATACTGGATACCTCGCTGCGCCTTGGTCCGTCACTAAAGAAGATCGTGACACCTGGTGTCAAGAAGGGCAGCAAAGAAGCCACTTCTCTCCAGAAAAAACATCAGGGACAGACTGATATTCTGCAAAAGGTACAGGGATTGGACTGCTGAGGACTGGGGTAAAGTCATTTTCTCTGATGAATCCCCTTTCCGATTGTTTGGAGCATCCGGAAAAAAGCTTGTCCGGAGAAGACAAGGTGAGCGCTACCATCAGTCATGTGTCATGCCAACAGTAAAGCATCCTGAGACCATTCATGTGTGGGGTTGCTTCTCAGCCAAGGGAGTGGGCTCACTCACAATTTTGCCTAAGAATACAGCCATGAATAAAGAATGGTACCAACACATCGTCCGAGAGCACTTCTCCCAAACATCCAGGAACAGTTTGGTGACAAACAATGCCTTTTCCAGCATGATGGAGCACCTTGCCATAAGGCAAAAGTGATAACTAAGTGGCTCGGGGAACAAAACATCAATATTTTGGGTCCATGGCCAGGAAACTCCCCAGACCTTAATCCCATTGAGAACTTGTGGTCAATCCTCAAAAGGCGGGTGGACAAACAAAAACCCACAAATTCTGACAAACTCCAAGCATTGATTATGCAAGAATGGGCTGCCATCAGTCAGGATGTGGCCCAGAAGTTAATTGACAGCATGCCAGGGCGGATTGCAGAGGTCTTGAAAATGAAGGGTCAACACTGCAAATATTGACTCTTTGCATCAACTTCATGTAATTGTCAATAAACGCCTTTGACACTTATGAAATGCTTGTAATTATACTTCAGTATTACATAGTAACATCTGACAAAAATATCTAAAGACACTGAAGCAGCAAACTTTGTGGAAATTTATGTGTCATTCTCAAAATGTTTGGCCACGACTGTACAGCTATAGAGATATCCAGTATATAATAAGAATAATACAGTTGAAGTCGGAAGTTTCCATACACTTAGGTTGGAGTCATTAAAACTAAATTTTCAACCACTCCACAAATTTCTTGTTAACAAACTAAAGTTTTAGCAAGTCGGTTAGGACATCTCCTTCGTGCATGACAAAGTGTTTTTCCAACAATTGTTTACAGACAGATTATTTCATTGTATCACAATGCAAGTGGGTCATACACCAAGTTGACTGTGCCTTTATACAGCTTGGAAAATTCCAGAAAATGTCATGACTTTAGAAGCTTCAGATAGGCTAATTGACATAATTTGAGTCAATTGGAGGTGTACCTGTGGATGTATTTCAAGGCCTACCTTTAAACTCAGTGCCTCTTTGCTTGACATCATGGGAAAATCAAAAGAAATCAGACAAAACCTCAGAAAAAAAATTGGAGACGTCCACAAATCCTTGGGAGCAATCCTTGGGAGCAACCGCTCAGGAAGGAGACGCGTTCCTAGAGATGAACGTACTTTGGTGCGAAAAGTGCAAATCAATCCCAGAAAAACAGCAAAGGACCGTGTGGAGATGCTGGAGGAAACAGGTACAAAAGTATCTATATCCACAGTAAAACAAGTCCTATATTGACATAACCTGAAAGGCCGCTCAGCAAGGAAGAAGCCACTGCTCCAAAACCGCTATAAAAAAAGCCAGACTATGGTTTGCAACTGCACATGGGCACAAAGATCGTACTTTCTGGAGAAATGTCCTCTGGTCTGATGAAACAAAAATAGAACTGTTTGGCCATAATGACCATCGTTATGTTTGGAGGAAAAAGGGTGACGCTTACAAGCCGAAGAACACCATCCCAACCGTGAAGAACGAGGTTGGCAGCATCATGTTGTGGGGGTGCTTTTCTGCAGGAGGGACTGGTGCACTTCACAAAATAGATGGCATCATGAGGAAGGTAAATTATGTGGATATAATGGAGCAACATCTCAAGACATCAGTCAGGAAGTTAAAGCTTGGTTGCAAATGGGTCTTCCAAATGGACAATGACCCCAAGCATACTTCCAAAGTTGTGGCAAAATGGTTTAAGGACAACAAAGTCAAGATATTGGAGTGGCCATCACAAAGCCTTGACCTCAATCCTATAGATTTTTTTTGGGCAGAACTGAAAAAGCGTGTGCGAGCAAGGAGGCCTACAAACCTGACTCAGTTACACCAGCTCTGTCAGGAGGAATGGGCCAAAATGCACCCAATTTATTGTGGGAAGCTTGTGGAAGGCTACCCGAAACGTTTGTCCCAAGTTAAACAATTTAAAGGCAATGCTACCAAATACTAATTCAGTGTATGTAAACTTCTGACCCACTGGGGATGTGATGAAAGAAATAAGAGCTGAAATAAATAATTAACTCTGCTATTATTCTGACATTTCACATTCTTAAAATAAAGTGGTGATCGTAACTGAATTAAGACAGGGATTAAAATGTCAGGAATTGTGAAAAACTGAGTTTAAATGTATTTGGCTACGGTGAATGTAAACTTCCCACTTCTACTGTAAGTCATTTAGCAGACACTTTTATCCAAAGCCACTTACAGTCATGTATACATCTGTGACCCCAGGAAAACCCAGGCAGAGTGACAACAATCAAGGAAGAGACAGAGACAGAGACAGACAGAGGACAGGAGACAATAAATAAATGCTGATACCTTGTGAAAATTAAGGAAAAAGAGGACGGAAATACTGTGCTGAGATAAAGGGAGTGAGAAAGGGATCAGGGGTCAAGGTCCCCCTACTAAATCACCTGAGCTGTGAGGTCATAGATAACAGAACCATGGAACACCTGCCTCAGCCAATCACGCTTATCTACTGTCGTCAAGGAAAGAGCCACATGTTAGCAGCAGGAGAGAGATTCAGTGACAACACACTGTAAAAAACACAATGTCAACCAATAAACGTTCCTAGCACTTTATAGATGACAAATGTATTAAGTGAAATTAAGTGAAACAGAGTTTATGCCATTGCTATGTTGAGGTTTAACACACTCACTCACACACACACATACAGACAGATAGACACACACACCAACAGACCTGTGTGTGGTAGCTCTGTGATTTCTCAGTGTAGCTGGTCTCCAGTTTGTCTGAGTGTCTGAGTTGACGATCATCCCCCTGTCCTCCCCCCACCTCAGAGAGGAACAGCAGGGGGGACAGACAACACAGATCAGGAGGACAAAACCTTTGCATGGTGGCTCGCTCGGTCTCTCTCTCTCTCTGTCACTTTCTCTCTCTCCCTCTGTCTTTCTCTCTCTCTCTAAATCCTAAGAAAGACGATGAGGTTCTCCTTCTAAAGCCATCAAACGTCACTTTCTTTTCTCTTGTCCAATCTCCATTAATCCCAGCTCTCTCCCTCTGGTAAGTGAACAGCCCAACGTTACGTATACCCTCTCTGTGTTGATAGATCTATACTGTTTCTACATACTTCCTCTTTCGCTCAGGGCCTGATCCTAAGCCACGCCCACTCAGGTGTGTAAGAGGACACACCTTTTCCAGGAAGACATGCAGATGATCTCTGTCAGTCTGTCTGTCTCTCTCTCTCTGTCTGTCTCTCTCCCTGTCTGTCTCTCTCTCTCTGTCTGTCTCTCTCTCTGTCTCTCTCCCTGTCTGTCTCCCTGTCTGTCTCTCTACCGTCTTCCTTTCACTCTCTGTGTGTCTCTCACACACACACACACACACACACACACACACACACACACACACACACACACACACACACACACCTCCCCCCAGGTGTTTATTCAGGTAGAAAGTGGAAGGGGAGACCAGATAAAAAGTGAAAGTGTCTAAAAATAGAACTGTCCTGTTAGACTGGTTGGACAGGAGCACTCAGACAGCCTCTGCTAGATATTTCTCTCATCCAGGTCTTATTCAGAATACGATGAGTAGTGCTGTGTGTGTCAGCCTAGTTCCGCTTCGTGTGTGTGTACGCGTGCGTGTGTGGTGTGTGCATACATGTGTGTATGTGTGTGTGTGTGTGTGCGCGCATGTGTGTACCTGTACGTGTGCGTGTGTGCGTACGCGTGTGTCTGTGTGTACGTGTGTGTGTATGTGTGTGCGTGTGTGTGTGTACGCGTGTGTCTGTGTGCCCGTGCACGTGTGTGTGTACGTGTGTGTTTTCAAGGCCCAGTGCTGATTGTCCTGTGTTTAATATTTACACACTAGGAGGTTGGAATAATGCTGTTAAATTGTGAAAATTATGATAATGCCCTTTTAGTGTCAGAGCTGTTTGAAAAGACCACCTGAAATTTCAACCTGTTTTGGCCTGCCTGGTGACATCACCATGCAATAAATGAGTTAACAGACCAATCAGAAACAGAGTTCCAAAACTGTCTGCAAATAACAGCTAGTATTTTGTTTTTTTTCCAGGAAAATTCTTGCTTGAGAAATGCTCTTTGCTAAGAAGCTTATATTGTTTATTTTTGGCAATTTTAATTGAAAATAATAACAGAAATGTACTTAAAGGAAAACAGATATTTAATGAATTAGTCAATTTACGGTATAATTTTTTGGGGGGCCAATCTACCCATCTTCAGAGGACAAAAATAAACTTTGTTTTTACAGCTTTTTATTTTGTTGTTACGTGTACATTCTACATACATTTTAAATACTTATATATATATATATATATATTTTAACCTTTATTTAACTACGCAAATCAATTAAAAACAAATTCTTATTTACAATGACGGCCTAGGAACAGTGGGTTAACTGCCTTGTTCAGGGGCAGAACGACATTTTTTTCCTTGTCAGCTCAGGGATTCAATCTAGCAACCTTTCGGGTTACTAGCCCAACGCTTTCAACCACTAAGCTACCTGCTGCCCCATATATTAACATACATACATACATACATACATACATACATACATACATATATATATATATATATATATATATATATTGTAGTTACATAGCAGGAATAAAGTAAAAAAAATTAAATCAAATGTCAACCGTTTATATTTTCCAGTGATGAACTCATAGATGTTTCATCTCTTGAATATTTTGTCATTCAGGTCCAAAATGGGCAAATATGTCTGGAAGGTTTCATTAAAAAGTGATTGAATTCAAAAGTGATTTACCCTTAAGTAGATGCTAGAATTCAACCCTCTAGGTGAAACACATTTTCTGCCTAATCCTCTTTCACTCACTCATTTTCTCCAGAAGAGGGCAGCAGCAACAATGGGCTGGCAGAACATTCAGGCAGAGAGAGGAGAGAGAAGAGAGAGAAGAGAGAGAGAGAAAGCCCTCACAGAGCCCCCGGACAGAAACACATTTAGAGCCAGCCAAATGATTAGAAAGCTAAAAGATAATTAGAAGCCACCCTAGGTAGACCTGGTTCTTAAGAAAAGAAGTGCCCACAAAATGAGTTGAAAACTGAGCTGCACTTCCTAACCTCCTGCCCAATGTATGACCAAATTAGAGACACATATTTCCCTCAGATTACACAGACCCACAAAGAATTGCTAAACAAATCCAATGTTGATCAACTCCAACTATTAGGTGAAATACTGCAGTGTGCCATCACAGCAGCCAGATGTGTGGCCCGTTGCCATGACAAAAGGGCAACCAGTGGAGCACAAACACCACCGTAAATACCACCGATATTTATCTGTTCATTTATTTTACCTTTCATACTTCAACTACTTGCACATTGTTACAACACTGGACAAAGCCAGGAATATAACATTTGAAGTCTATATTCTTTAAAAAACTGTTGTGAGTTTGATGTTTACTAATGTCTCCCTTGTTTATTTCCCTTTTGTTAATTGTCTATTCCATTTGCTTTGGTAATGTAAACATATGATTCCCATGCCAATAAATCCCCTTGAATAGAGAGAGAGAGAGAGAGAGAGAGAGAGAGAGAGAGAGAGAGAGAGAGAGAGAGAGAGAGAGAGAGAGAGAGAGAGAGAGAGAGAGAGAGAGAGAGAGAGGTGCAGTTATATTATACGTCATCACTTTAACCCTTCACACACACAGTGAAAAGGTCCACGACCATCCGGTGGCATGCAGAGTTGCCATGGTGACAAAAAAAACGTAGCCTACAACTGGGCTGAAGCACACACACACACACACGCCCCTGACCACCACCCTCCCTTCTACAACACAGTCAAAGTATTTCTCACAATTGAAAAGGAAATGGTTGTTTCCTATGTCATTTTTAGATGTTGATTTAACACATTTAGACGTACTGTGTGTGAGTGTGACCACATCCTCGTAGCTTATTATTACACAGAGAACACGCACCGTATAACATAACGCTTGTCTTCTCATCTACAGGGCATTCGGGAGCTATTCAGACCCCTTCCCTTTTTTGCACATTTTGTTACGTTACAGCCTTATTCTAAAAATGGTTTACATCTTTAAAAATCATCATCAATCTGCACCCAATACCTCATCATGACAAAAAAAAAAAAAAAAAAAAAAAAAAAAAAAAAAAGGTTCTTAGAAATGGTTGCAAATTTATGAAAAACTATTATTTACATAAGTATTCAGACCCTTTTCTATGAGACTCAAAATTGAGGTCAGGTGCATCCTGTTTCCATTGATCATCCTTGAGGTGTTTCTACAACTTGATTAGAGTCCACCTGTGGTAAATTCAATTGATTGGACATGATTTGGAAAGGCACACACCTGTCTATATAAGGTCCCACAGTTGACAGTGCATGTCAGAGCAAACACCAAGCCATGAGGTTGAAGGAATTGTCCGTAGAGTGCCTAGACTGGATTGTGTCGAGGCTCAGATCTGGGGAAGGGTCCCCAAAAAAGCCTGCAGCATTGAAGGTCCCCAAGAACAGTGGCCTCCTTCATTCTTAAATGGAAGAAGTTTGGAACCACCAAGACTCTTCCTATAGTTGGCCGCCCGGCCAAACTGAGCAATCGGGGGAGAAGGGCCTTGGTCAGGGAGGTGACCAAGAACCCAACGGTCACTCTGACAGAGCTCCAGAGTTCCCCTGTGGAGATGGGAGAACCTTCCAGAAGGACAACCATCTCTGCAGCACTCCACCAATCAGTCCTTTATGGTAGAGTGGCCAGACGGAAGCCACTCCTCAGTAAAAAGCACATGACAGCCTGCTTGAATTTTGCCAAAAGGCCCCGAAAGGACTCTATGAAATACAAGCTTCTCTGGTCTGATGAAACCAAGATTGAACTCTTTGGCCTGAATGTCAAGCGTCACTGTGGGGATGTTTTTCAGCGGCAGGGACTAGGATTGAGGGAAAGATGAACGGAGCAGAGTACAGAGAGATCTTTGATGAAAACCTACTCCAGAGCGCTCAGGACTTGAACTCTATCGAACATCTCTGGAGAGACCTGAAAATAGCTGTGCAGCAACGCTCCCCATCCAACCTGACAGAGCTTGAGAGGATCTGCAGAGAAGAATGGGAGAAACTCCACAAATACAGGTGTGCATGTAGTATCATACCCAAGAAGACTTAAGGCTGCCAAAGCTGCTCACCACTGCCAAAGCTGCTTCAACAAAGTACTGAGTAAAGGGTCTGAATGTGATATTTTCTTTATATATATATATATATATATATATATATATATATATATACACATACACACACACACACACACATATATATATATATATACACATACATACATACATACAGTGGGGAAAAAAAGTATTTAGTCAGCCACCAATTGTGCAAGTTCTCTCACTTAAAAAGATGAGAGTGGCCTGTAATTTTCATCATAGGTACACTTCAACTATGACAGACAAAATGAGGAAAAAAAATCCAGAAAATCACATTGTAGGATTTTTTATGAATTTATTTGCAAAGTATGGTGGAAAATAAGTATTTGGTCAATAACAAAGTTTATCTCAATACTTTGTTATATACCCTTTGTTGGCAATGACAGAGGTCAAATGTTTTCTGTAAGTCTTCACAAGGTTTTCACACACTGTTGCTGGTATTTTGGCCCATTCCTCCATGCAGATCTCCTCTAGAGCAGTGATGTTTTGGGGCTGTCGCTGGGCAACACGGACTTTCAACTCCCTCCAAAGATTTTCTATGGGGTTGAGATCTGGAGACTGGCTAGGCCACTCCAGGACCTTGAAATGCTTCTTCGAAGCCACTCCTTCGTTGCCGGGCGGTGTGTTTGGGATCATTGTCATGCTGAAAGACCCAGCCACGTTTCATCTTCAATGCCCTTGCTGATGGAAGGAGGTTTTCACTCAAAATCTCACGATACATGGCCCCATTCATTCTTTCCTTTACACGGATCAGTCGTCATGGTCCCTTTGCAGAAAAACAGCCCCAAAGCATGTTTCCACCTCCATGCTTCACAGTAGGTATGGTGTTCTTTGGATGCAACTCAGCATTCTTTGTCCTCCAAACACAACGAGTTGAGTTTTTACCAAAAAGTTCTATTTTGGTTTCATCTGACATTCTCCCAATCCTCATCTGGATCATCCAAATGCTCTCTAGCAAACTTTAGACGGGCCTGAACATGTACTGGCTTAAGCAGGGGGACACGTCTGGCACTGCAGGATTTGAGTCCCTGGCGGCGTAGTGTGTTACTGAGGGTATTCTTTGTTACTTTGGTCCCAGCTCTCTGCAGGTCATTCACTAGGTCCCCCCGTGTGGTTCTGGGATTTTTGCTCACCGTTCTTGTGATCATTTTGACCCCACGGGGTGAGATCTTGCGTGGAGCCCCAGATCGAGGAAGATTATCAGTGGTCTTCTATGTCTTCCATTTCCTAATAATTGCTCCCACAGTTGATTTCTTCAAACCAAGCTGCTTACCTATTGCAGATTCAGTCTTCCCAACCTGGTGCAGGTCTACAATTTGGTTTCTGGTGTCCTTTGACAGCTCTTTGGTCTTGGCCATAGTGGAGTTTGGAGTGTGACTGTTTGAGGTTGTGGACAGGTGTCTTTTATACTGATAACAAGTTCAAACAGGTGCCATTAATACAGGTAATGAGTGGAGGACAGAGGAGCCTCTTAAAGAAGAAGTTACAGGTCTGTGAGAGCCAGAAATCTTGCTTGTTTGTATGTGACCAAATACTTATTTTCCACCATAATTTGCAAATAAATTCATAAAAAATCCTACAATGTGATTTTCTGGATTTTTTTTCCTCATTTTGTCTGTCATAGTTGAAGTGTACCTATGATGTAAATTACAGGCCTCTCTGATCTTTTTAAGTGAGAGAACTTGCACAATTGGTGGCTGACTAAATACTTTTTTTCCCCACTGTACATACATACATACACACACACATATTTGCTAAAATGTCTAAAAACCAGTTTTTGTTTTTGTCATTAGGGGGTATTGTTATGGGTTACAGAGATAGGAAAATAATGTGGGAGAGAGAGAATCAAATCATTGAGGGACAGTGAGGAGAGAGTAGGAGAGGAAGGGAGGGATAGAAGGAAGTAGGGGAAGATAGGGAGAAATCTGCTAGACATCCATCCCTCTGTGTGATGTGCAGGAAGTGGAGAGAGAGGGAGACAGGGGGAGAGAGAGAGAGACAGACGGAGGGAGGGAGAGATAGAGGGAGACAAGGAAGGAGACAGGGAGGGAGAGAGAGATAGAGGAAGACAGGGCGGTAGAGAGGGAGATGGAAGAAGAGAGAGGGACAGAGGGAGACAGAAAGGGAGGGAGAGAGAGAGGAAGACAGGGAGGGAGAGATAGAAGGAGTCAGGGAGGGAGAGAGAGAGATGGGGAAGGAGAGAGAGAGGGAGAAGGAGGCAGTAAGGGATGAGAAGATGTCACAATCACACAAGAGATTGTGTGATTGTGAATAAAGATCTGATACACACATACACACACACTGTATGCATGAACGCACTGAAAAACACACTCGAGTCACGTCGTCATCTTCAACCCTGAGCACGGTCAGTTGTGTCGTCGCCATGGGAGATGGTGTTTTCCGTGGCATTAGGAAGGGGGAGGGAGGGACCTCACGATACGATATGTACTGAATTACCAGGGACCTCACGATACGATATGTACTGAATTACCAGGGACCTCACAATACCATATATATTGAATCACCAGGGACCTCACAATACCATATATATTGAAATCACCAGGGACCTCACGATACCATATATATTGAATCACCAGGGACCTCACGATACGATATGTACTGAATTACCAGGGACCTCACAATACCATATATATTGAATCACCAGGGACCTCACAATACCATATATATTGAAATCACCAGGGACCTCACGATACCATATATATTGAAATCACCAGGGACCTCACGATACCATATATATTGAAATCACCAGGGACCTCACGATACCATATATATTGAAATCACCAGGGACCTCACGATACCATATATATTGAAATCACCAGGGACCTCACGATACCATATATATTGAATCACCAGGGACCTCACAATATGATATTATTGACATTGGTGCAAATGGTAGAGTTCTAACGATACCAGAATTTTGACTTCGATACCAGGTTTAGTATCAAGATATTCGATACCATCACAATACTCGATGGCAAAAAAAAAAGTCACAGAATCGTACTTTTTGGCATCTTCTGAGTTTAATATTACATATTTCTTTACGTCATTATTTTTCCAGACAGCCATGTATGCAGAAATTAATTAATTATACAATCAATTTGACTTTGTTTTTACCAATCTAACTACACTGAACAAAAATATAAAAACGCAACATGAAACAATTTCAACGATTTTACTGAGTTACAGTTCCTATAAAGAAATCAGTCAATTGAAAATAAATTAATTAGGCCCTGATCTATGGATTTCACATGACTGGGCAGGGGCGTAGCCATGGGTGTTTTTCACCACTAAAGGGCTTTATTACTGACAGAAATACTCATCAGCTTTCCGGGTGGCTGATCTCAGACGATCCCGCAAGTGAAGAAGCTGGATGTGGAGGTCCTGGGCTGACATGGTCTGTGGTTGTGAGGCCGGTTGGACGTACTGCCAAATTCTCGAAAACAACGTTGGAGGTGGCTTATGGTAGAGAATTTAACAGGACATTTTTGGGCAACAGCTCTGGTGGACATTCCTGCAGTCAGCATGCCAATTACACATTCACTCAAAATTTGAGACATCTGTGGCAAATTTACTTTTAACAAGGTACACCTGTTAATTTAAATGCATTCCAGGTGACTACCTCATGAAGCTGGTTGAGAGAATGCCAAGAGTGTGCAAAGCTGTCATCAAGGCAAAGGGTGGCTACTTTGAAGAATCTCAAATATAAAATATATTTAGATTTGTTTAACACTTTTTTGGTTACTACATGATTCCATATGTGTTATTTCCTAGTTTTGATGTCTTTTATATTTAGAAACACAATGTTGAAACTCTGTTGAAATAAGAGTCTGATGTAGGCTGTTGAAATGAAAAAGTTGGACCTCAAAACTTCTGAGTCCTTCTCTCTATATATACCCAATGGTGAAATGTGTGTGTCATGCGTGGGTGTGAGTAGTTCACTCGCCCATCTCACATGCAAATTAAGTTGAACTCTCTCTCTCTCTCAAAATGAAAACCTTAAAAGCTACTGACCATGTGGGCCTAAGTTACAATAAAAGTGTCTGCTAAAGGACATTTCCAGATGATTATGTAGCTTTAATATACCAGGGATAAATCCCACTCAGTGATCCAGGCTCAGTGTCTCTAAAAATAACAGGCTGATTTGCATACGTGTCACACGTAAGTAGCAACAGGTAGGGTTAGCATAGAGAATAACACACACACACACAGGCTTGCACACTCACATGCATTGATATACACACACACACACACACACACGAGTAAACGCGCGCACACACAAACACACACACACACACATTTGTTTTGTCACTGATCCAAAGAACACAATATTTGTCTAACAAAATTAGGTTCTAAAAATAACTGGGCTCACATGGGACTTGTAAAAATAGCAAAGGTGAGACAAGCTCAAGTGGTTGTGTGGGTTGGTTCTTCCTTCCTTGTGGGGAACTACAATCCCCAAATATCCCCACAAGGTAAGTAAAACAAGGACAATTCTTCCCCGTGGGGACATTTCCCTCGTCCCTTGAGGACTAAGGCTATTTTAAGCTTAGGGGTTAGGTTTAGGGTTACAATTAGGGTTAGGGTAAGAGGTTAATGGTTAGGAGCTAAGGTAAAGGGGGGGTTAGGAAGAATAAGATTTAGAATGGAAATTAATTTTAGGTCCCAACAAGGATAGAATAACATAATGTGTGTCTGAATGTGTGATTGTGGGTAATAGGGAAATTCTTATGGCGGAGTGTATTTATAACTCTGAAAGTAAACAAAGACTGGATGACTGTAAATCATTGGGCGGAGAGGAGTTGGACCGTGTGTAAGTGTGTGTTTGTGTGTGCGGTATTTAATCTGAGACTAACAGGGACATGATTCTCTCTGTCTTTTCCTCCCTCTCTGTTTCTCTCTCTCTCTCTCTATCCCTCCTCTCTCCTCCTCCCGCTCTCTTTTCCTGGCAATCAGCGTTTCTAAGTCTGTCATTGTGAGTGTACAGGCCTGCTGTTTTACAAGCTGGTGGCTGCCAGATTCACACACACACATGTTTTGAGGGGATGCATGGGAATGTGGGTGTGTGCACCTCTGCGGCCCTTATGCAACAGGCTGAGGGGGTGTGAAGAGCACAACGAAAGAGCGAGAGACAGAGAGACCGAGAGAGAGACAGAGAGACCGAGAGAGAGACAGAGAGACCGAGAGAGAGAGACAGAGAGACCGAGAGAGAGAGACAGAGAGAGAGAGACAGAGAGACAGAGAGCGAGCGAGACTGACAGAGAGCAGGACTGACAGAGCGAGACAGAGAGAGAGCGAGACAGACAGAGAGAGCGAGACAGACAGAGAGAGCGAGACAGACAGAGAGAGCGAAACAGACAGCGAGAGCTAGACAGACAGCGAGAGCGAGACAGACAGCGAGAGCGAGACAGACAGCGAGAGCGAGAGAGCGAGAGAGAGACAGCGAGACAGAGAGAGAGACAGACAGAGAGCGAGCGAGACTGACAGAGAGCAGGACTGACAGAGAGCGAGACAGAGAGAGAGAGCGAGACATAGAGAGAGAGAGAGCGAGACATAGAGAGAGAGAGAGAGCGAGACATAGAGAGAGAGAGAGCGAGACAGACAGAGAGAGAGAGCGAGACAGACAGAGAGAGAGAGAGCGAGACAGACAGAGAGAGAGAGAGAGCGAGACAGACAGAGAGAGAGCGAGACAGACAGAGAGAGAGCGAGACAGACAGAGAGAGAGCGAGACAGACAGAGAGAGAGCGAGACAGACAGAGAGAGAGCGAGACAGACAGAGAGAGAGCGAGACAGACAGAGAGAGAGCGAGACAGACAGAGAGAGAGCGAGACAGACAGAGAGAGAGCGAGACAGACAGCGAGAGCGAGACAGACAGCGAGAGCGAGAGCGAGAGAGAGCGAGAGCAAGAGAGCGAGAGACAGCGAGAGCGAGAGAGAGCGAGAGCGAGAGCAAGAGAGCGAGAGACAGAGAGAGCAAGAGAGCGAGAGACAGAGAGAGCAAGAGAGGAGAGACAGAGAGAGCAAGAGAGCGAGAGACAGAGAGAGCAAGAGAGCGAGAGACAGAGAGAGCAAGAGAGCGAGAGACAGAGAGAGCAAGAGAGCGAGAGAGAGACAGCAAGAGAGAGACAGCGAGAGCGAGACAGAGAGTGAGAGAGACAGAGAGAGAGTGAGAGAGAGCGAGACAGACTGACAGCGAGAGTGAGAGAGCGGCGAGAGAGGGAGAGCATGAGAGAGAGCGAGAGAGGGGATAGAGAGCGAGAGGGGGGGTGAGACAGAGAGGGAGAGAGAGCGACACAGAGAGCGACACAGAGAGAGAGCGCGAGAGAGAGAGAGAGAGAGAGAGAGAGAGAGAGAGCGAGAGAGCGCGTGAGAGAGAGAGAGAGCGGCATCTGACTGGGTTAAGTTAAGGCCTTAAATCCGACTGGGTTAAGTTAAGGCCTTAAATCCAACTGGGTTAAGTTAAGGCATTAAATCCAACTGGGTTAAGTTAAGGCATTAAATCCAACTGGGTTAAGTGTGATAGGACCATTAGTAAGTCAGTAAACTGTGATAGGACCATTAGTAAGTCAGTAAACTGTGATTGGACCATTAGTAAGTCAGTAAACTGTGATTGGACCATTAGTAAGTCATTAAACTGTGATAGGACCATTAGTAAGTCATTAAACTGTGATAGGACCAAAGAGTTAATCAATGTAATTTTTCAATAAATAGACAAGTATTTACCTCTCCATGGTTGCAGAATCTTATCTATTTTTGCAAACTTTTTATTGGAATTGATTGTGGTAAATTAATTTATATTGTTTGAGATATGAATAATAAGTATGTCTACTTCACCATCCGCCCATTTTATTGGTAAAGTAAAAGGTAGTGTCTTTTAACAATCCAATACGTAATATGGTACACTTGTCATAATTAGGTTTTAATCCAGAGAGGCTAGAAAAGTGATCAAGATCTTCAATGACACTGTGCAGGGATCCAGACTGATGACTTAAGAAAAAACTAGAGTCATCGGCATATATTGACACTTTTGTTTTTATCCCTTGGATTTCTAACCCCTTGATGTTTTAGTTTGATCTAATTTTAGCATTTTAAGGTCTATAATAAATAGATATGGAGACAATGGACATCCTTGTTTTACTCATAAAAGCGCAATAGCTCAATTTACTAGTTCACACCTTTTGTTGCTGTACATAACTTCAACCCATTGTTCAAGAGATTCACCAAAATTAAAGTACTCCAAGCATCTATATATAAATTCTAGTCGTACGTTATCAAACGCCTTTGCAAAATCTTTCGCCTCACAACATCAACCAATACAAGTGTAAGAGGCCTCCAGTTTTTAAAACGGGTACCATTTTCCATCAAATTCACTTTATTTTTTGTAATGCATTACACTTGATCGTTCTTGAATAAGTACCTCCATGTCTTTTTGTTTGTCTTCTAACCAATTTGTGCCTCTATAGTACAGTTTCCATGACCATCTACCTGCTCTGTTACATCCTATATTTCCTTTATTAGTCTAATCTCTTTTGACCAACATTGCTTTTGTTTTTAACAGGATTATTGAATTGCCTGGCCTCTAAATGCACATGTAAAAGTGTCCCATACAATAAGGGGATCTGTTGTACTCATGTTAAACAGAAAAAAGTGAATTATGAATTATTTTCTCATAGTTAAGAACAAGTTGTCATCCAATAGTCTTTGATAAAAATGTCCAATATCCCCGTCCACGTGGAAATACTGTAAGAGTTATATAGAGGCCAATTAGATGGTGGTCGGATCACATTCAGTCTCCTATTAATACTTTTTTTAAACTTTTGATGCCAGCAAGAATGCGACGAGGAAGTAATCAAGACATCTAGCTTGATTAAGCCTCCTCCATGTATATCTCACTAAGTCAGGGTCTTTCAGCATCCATTATTCACTAGTTCTAATGTATCCATGATATTCGTGATCTCCTTAAGTGCATCAGGGTGGTAGTTTGTAGTGTGAATTCCTTTACGGTCCATAGAGGTATTTAAAACCGTATTATAATCTCCCACCATAAAAATAGATCCATTCGTTGATTGTGAGCTCAATAGATTATTATACAACACCAGTCAAAAGTTTGGACACACCTATTCATTTAAGGGTTTTTCTTAATTTTTACTATTTTCATTGTACAATAATAGTGAAGACAATAAAACTATGAAATAACACATATGGAATCATGTAGTAACCAAAAAAGTGATAAACTAATCAAAATATATTTTAAATTCTTCAACGTAGCCACCCTTTGCCTTGATGACAGCTTTTGCTCTATGAGTAGGTGTGTCCAAACTTTTGACTGGTACTGTATATATTTTATAAGAAGTGTGGATCATCATTATTTGGCCCATATAGATTAATTCGTCATATCTGTTTTTGGTCCAATAGCATATTTAAAAGGATCCATCTTCCTTGAGGATCTGTTGGACAGTTTGCACAATCGGATCAAAATTGTTGCTAATTAATCTAAAATCACCCCTTTTGAGTTTCTTTGCCCATGACAAAAATATATTCCTCGCCACCAGTCCTTTTTACACCCAACCTTGTCTATATTTGTAGAGTGAGTTTCTTGTAAACAATAGAGATTATATTCTTTCTCTTTTAGCCAGGTAAAACATTACGTTTTTTATGATCTGCTAAGCCATTACAATTGTTACTGGCTAAACTTATTTCCCCACTTACCATAATGATACCCAAGTTTACATTAACATTATTGTCATTTTAGCAGACGCTCTTATCTAGAGCATACATTTCCTTACTTATTTTAGTTTTTATTATAATTACCACAGCTGTGGAGTGCTAGGGCAAAACACTAAACGTGCACCCAGGGGGGGACCTAGGGGGGGACCCAGGACCGAGTTTGGGAAACACTGCTATACGGTGATGAGTAATTGCAGTAAAATATGACCACAAACTAAACTCAACTGTATACAGATATAAGTCACAGCTTCAGAAATAGAATCAAATCTAGAGAGAGGAGACAGACGGTTTGGAAAGGAGGATACAGGGGTGGTTAGTACACACGTAAAGCATGTAAGCGTGGCCAAGCTCTGTGGTAACAGAAGCAGTACAATCTTATCACTCCATCGCTCTCTTTCTTTCTCTGTCTCTCTCTCTCTCAATTTTCCCTCTGTACTTCAAAGTAACGGGGACCCACATGGCAGTCTCACAGAATCCACCTGCACCTGCACTTACTGCTACCACCTCCCCTCTTCCCATTACTTTAAGAGGGACCGTTCAACTCCACACTCACACACACAGGGAGCAGGTAAACCCTAAAAAGCAGACAAAAACAGTTAGTCAGTTTAAATCTACTTCCCCAAGACCTACTTTAAATACAAAAGTGTATAACAACTGTCTCTATACACTGACGATCAGTGGTGTAAACTACTTAAGTAAAAATACTTGAAAGTACTATTTAAGTATTTTTTTTGGTATCTGTACTTACTATTTGTATATAACACATCAAAATATATTTTATATTTGAGATTCTTCAAAGTAGCCACCCTTTGCCTTGATGACAGCTGCACACTCTTGGTACTGTAGCCAGCTAACATGAAACCTAGTTGGCTTGCGTTCGCTACCTGCAGATTCGTGCAGGGTAGTAATGTTATCGAGGCGGCAGGTAGCCCCTGAACAAGGCAGTTAACACACTGGCTGTCATTGTAAATAAGAATTTGTTGTTAACTGACTTACCTAGTTATATAAAATAAAATAATGAGTTGGGATTATGGTTCATAGCTAGCTAGCTACTTGTCTAAACAAAAGACTCCACTATGTAAGTAACCATTTCACTGTATCGTTTACACCTTATGTATCCTGTGCATGTGACAAAAACGCTTAGATTTTATTTGATATAGCGTGTGTTTACCAGAGACAGTAATGTGAAGAACAACATGACCTGGACCAAAGTCAAATTAGGACATAACGTTAGGCCAACGAGACAGTGTCCAAGTTCTAAAACTCTCTGGTAGAATGCCCTGCGTTTATTTCCTATTTTCTTAAATAATGATGTTGTTGTGAGTTTGTTTTCCTGTAATAACGAATAACTCATTTGTAAAGTTAAGATGTTGTCAACTATGTGATATGGTCATTATTTGAACTGGCTAGCCAGCTAACTTAACTTCTTAGGGCTAGGGTCCCATTTTCCGAATTTTCGCCTGTCTGATGTGCCCAAAGTAAAATGCCTGCCACTCAGGCCCAGAAACTAGGATATGCACATAATACTATTGGATAGGAAACACTCTGAAGTTTCTAAAACTGTTAAAAATAATGTCTGTGAGTATAACAGAACTGATATAGCAGGCGAAAACCCAATACATTTCTGTCCGGAAAACATTTTTATTTTGACCTTTCCTCACTTTGAATGCCTGTTTATTGAATTCTCAGGGAAATAGGACTCAGGTTGCAGTACCTATGGCTTCCACTAGATGTCAACAGTCTCTGGACAGTGTTTTGGAGCGTTTATAATGGAAGAGAGCCGAAAGGAAGACGATTTTGTATGACACACCAGGAAATCCTGTCTGTCTAGTGCACGAGATACCCGGGAGCGCGCAGCTCAGTGTTTACCTTTTCTATCGTGTAGGTTATTATCCGAGTGAAATATAATAGCCAATATAGATAAATGGATGCCTAAGGAAAAATTATAAATGATGTTTGATTTGTTTGGGCAAAGTTGATAGGTATAATTTGAACGCGTTCTCTTCACTGTACAACGGGCGAGTAGACTGGAAATGCTTGGTGGACTATCTGAACATAAATCTCTGTTTGGTTGGCGCGTTATGGATATAATAAATGACTTTTTCTAACAAAAGAACCATGGATTCTCTTGTTTGGACACTTGGGATGCCCTCAGCAGAAGTTCTTCAAAAGGTAAGCGATTTATTTTAGCTCTTATATGGGTTTTGTGAGACCCGCGCTGGATATGAATTTATGCTAATGTGGAAATGTGAGGTGCTATCCTCAAACAATCAAATGTTTTGCTTTTCGCCGTAAAGCCTTTTTGAAATCTGACAACGCTGTGATATTGCCAAGACTCTAATCTTTGCAACCATACGCAACACTTGTATATCCATGAATGTTAAATATTACACATTTTTCTTTTGAATTTGCTGCGCCGTTTGCCCTGAAAACGAACCCGATCGGATCCGTAAGAGGTTGACATTAGCCAGCTAACGTTAGCCAGATAACTTAACGCTAGCTAGCTAGCTAACAAGATAGAAACAAACCAAAACATAGTTTAGAAAGATGCTTTTAGTTGCCTGGTTTTCTAGATTGACTAAATTCATTTTTAAACGGATGGGTTTATTGGTGTTATGTCTACAGACATGTCGATAGAAGTCGTATAAACCAGCCTTTAGTCTTTGACATCTTTGGCTGTTTATTACACTACCGTACTCACTCTGTTCAGCACATGGCCTCACATGTTATTCCTTAAAGAGATGGGTGGGGCTAAGGCTTAAGAGGGTATGAACGATGCTGAATGGGTGTAGACAAAGAAGAGCTCTCCAGTAGGTGTATCAAAACATTCAAGAGCCCTTTTATCAAAAGTGTCGCTACAAGTTCAGCAACTTCCAAAGCAGAATTACTTTCCCATTGTTTCTCAACTCTAGTGTGTGATATACCATTGTTTTAGCTCGGAGTACTTTTACTTTTGATACGTAAGTATATTTAAAAACAATACTTTTTTATACTCAAGTAGTACATTAATGTGTGACTTTCCCTTGAGTCATTTTCTACACAGTGCAGTCAGACTTGTGTGTTTGTAGTGGCCTACATTAGCCTGATGAGATGTCCTAGATTCTGAACACATGCCAATGTTACACACTGAAATATTATTTAATATCAGCGTCCCTCCCTATTCCCTACATTAGTGCACTACTTTTGACCAGAGTCCCATGGGCACTTCATAGGGAATAAGGTGCCATTTGGGATGTCTTAGGGTCCGGGTGCTAGCTAGGCTCTATGCCTAAAGACAGAGGAGGACAGAGACACAGAGGAGGACAGAGACACAGAGACACAGGGACACAGAGAGAGAGAGGGAGGGAGAGAGAGACAGAGAGGGGTAGAGAGAGAGAAAGAGAGCGCGAGAGAGAGAGCGAGAGAAAAGGAAGAGAAAAGGGTGATTGGACCACACCCCAACAAGTTTAGAGAGGTTGACAGGAGGGGAAGAGAGAGAGAAAATGAGGAAGAGAGAGATGGGAGTGTGTACCCCACCCTAGCATGATTTAAAAGCCCTCTCTCTCTCCTAATGTGATGGTTTTAAAGTAAACATCCTTCCTCTGCCAACCTTTGTTTTTTCTTTTCAAGAGTTATTCATCACTTTTTTTGCCTGCTATTTAAAGGGACAGTCCACTCAAAATACAACCTAACATGACTTGACTACGCTGCTATTTAAAGCGACAGTTCACTCAAAATACAACCTAACTTGGCTTTAGCAGATTCACCAAAGACTGTTTTTGGGAAATCTATCTATCTTCATCCATCCATCCATCTATTGTTAGCATGGTTACAGTTGCTAGGTGTTCCAGCTGAGAGGCAGATATAGCCAATCACAGACATCAATGTATTTATCTGGGAAAAACCCCTCTGTGAGGTGGGGGGAGGAGATTAGAAGGAGAGGGAGCAGGGGGTTACAAGAGGTGAGGAGGGAGGGGAGGGGCAATCCTGGGCTACGTGTCTCTCATCAATAAAAAGCCATTGTAGAAAGATCTATATTAGAAACAACAATGGAGACTATTCATTAACTATTGGCCTCCCTCTCCCCTCTCTCTCGTTCACCCTGTGTCTGCTAGAGGGAAGGAGACCAGTAAGCATCTCTCTCTCTCTAGTCTCTCTCTCTTTCTCTAGTCTCTCTCTTATTTTCTATTTCTCTCTTTTCTCCGAGGTAATAGCTAAGCATACAGCCTGACCTCCCAACAAATTGCCTTAGTGAGTTTTACCAGGAAAACTAACACCAACTCAGACTCCAAAAAGAAAACTGACTTCCCTCCACTAACTGATCAACCAGCTATTGTATGTGTCTGTGTGTGTCTGTGTAACCCACTAACAACA
Organism: Brachymystax lenok tsinlingensis; assembly: GCA_030435695.1. Classification (NCBI taxonomy): domain Eukaryota; kingdom Metazoa; phylum Chordata; class Actinopteri; order Salmoniformes; family Salmonidae; genus Brachymystax; species Brachymystax lenok. Next base: position 9,309,555 of record CM059811.1, on the reverse strand, counting down.
ACCTCAGAATTGTTTCTTCCTGTCAGTGTTCTATTTCCAGTAAGTCAGTTAAAAAACAGAAACCAACTGACACTACTATTATGACCCCTGACCTCTAACCCCTAGAGAGAGAGAGGTCAGAGGGAACAACTGACTCTTATAACATGCAGTTGAAGTCGGAAGTTTACACACACTTAGATTAATACTCATTTTTCAACCACTCCACACATTTCTGTGTTAACAAACTATAGTTTTGGCATGACAAGTAATTTTTCCAACAATTGTTAACAGACAGATTATTTCACTTATTATTCACTGTATCACAATTCCAATTGGGTCAGAAGTTGACATACACCAAGTTGACTGTGCCTTTAAACAGCTTGGAAAATTCCAGAAAATGATGTCATGGCTTTAGAAGCTTCTGATAGGCTAATTGACGTCATTTGAGTCAATTGGAGGTGTACCTGTGGATCTATTTCAAGGCCTACCGTCAAACAGTGCCTCTTTGCTTGACATCATGGGACAATCAAAATAAATCAGCCAAGACCTCAGAAAAAAATGGTAGACCTCCACAAGTCTGGTTCATTCTTGGGAGCAATTTCCAAACGCCTGAAGGTACCACGTTCATTTGTACAAACAATAGTACGCAAGTATAAACACCATGGGACTACGCAGCCGTCATACCGCTCAGGAAGGAGACGCATTCTGTCTCCTAGAGATGAAAGCACTTTGGTGCGAAAAGTGAAAATCAACCCCAGAACATCAGCAAAGGACCTTGTGAAGATTCTGGAGGAAACAGGTACAAAAGTATCTATATCCACAGTAAAACGAGTCCTATATCGACATAACCTGAAAGGCCGCTCAGCAAGGAAAACCAACATAAAAAAAGCCAGACTATGGTTTGCAACTACAAATGGGGACAAAGATTGTACTTTTTGGAGAAATGTCCTCTGGTCTGATGAAACAAAAATAGAACTGTTTGGCCATAATGACCATCTTTATGTTTGGAGGAAAAAGGGGGAGGCTTGCAAGCCAAGGACACCATCCCAACTGTGAAGCACGGGGGTGGCAGCATCATGTTGTGGGGGTGCAGGAGGGACTGGTGCACTTCACACAATAGATGGCATCATGAGCAAGGAAAATTATGTGGATAAATTGAAGCAACATCTCAAGACATCAGTCAGGAAGTTAAAGCTTGGTCGCAAATGGGTCTTCCAAATGGACAATGACCCCAAGCATACTTCCAAAGTTGTGGCAAAATGGCTTAAGGACAACAAAGTCAAGGCATTGGAGTGGCCATCACAAAGCCCTGACCTCAATCCTATAGAAAATTTGTGGGCAGAACTGAAAAAGCGTGTGCGAGCAAGGAGGCCTACAAACCTGACTCAGTTACATCAGCTCTGTCAGGAGGAATGGGCCAAAATTCACCCAACTTATTGTGGGAAGCCTGTAGAAGGCTACCCAGAATGTTTGACCCAAGTTAAACAATTTAAAGGCAATGCTACCAAATACTAACTGAGTGTATGTAAACATCTGACCCACTGGGAATGTGATGAAAGAAATTAAAGCTGAAATAAATAATCTCTAATATTATTCTGACATTTCACATTCTTAAAATAAAGTGGTGATCCTAACTGACCTAAGACAGGGCATTTTTTACAAGGATTAAATGTCAGGAATTGTGAAAAACTGAGTTTAAATATATTTGGCTAAGGTGTCTAAACTTCCACTTCAACTCTAACTGTCATGTATTTGACGTCTGTGTGTGTAACTGTAGATATCATCCTTAGAGTGAATGACATGACAGTGAGCCAGTCTGTATAAATACAGTATCTCTCTCTCTAGTTCAGTTTGAATGGGCATTATTTAACACACTTCACCTGTTCCTGTGCTGAGACCTTGTTCTACGGACGATTCCGGAAAGTGTCATTACTCTCTCTCTCAACATCACACACACTCTCCACGGAGGCACTTGAGGCCGGAGATTAGAGGACAGGTGTGGGGAAGAGTGAGTCTCTCTCTCTCTCACACACACACCCCCCCCCTGTCTAACCTTAAAGTGTAATTGGCAGGTATGTATTTTCAGCAGTGACTCTTTCTTGTCCTCCTTCCTTCCGGATACACCAAGTGTGTGTTCCAAATGGTCCCTATTCCCTAGATACTTTATGGTCAAAAGTAGTGCACTATATAGTGAATGGGGTGCCATTTGGGACACAGACAAAGCAGATTTATTTTCGTTCTAAAACAGAGTTGACCCATATACACACACACACACACTGCGTAGTTCAACAGATTTGAGGTTTGAAATGACCATAATTGCTGTACATTACTTTGAAAGACTCTTGCGTGCGTGGGTGTGTGTGTGTGTGTGTGTACAGTTTCCTGTTTGAAGAGGTTTCTAAGGACCTGATGAAAAAACAGACACTATTTTTAGAGTAAAACAGAAAGACAGAGAAAGACAGAAAGAGAGAGTAAGACAGAAAGAAAAACAGAAAGAGAGAAAAATAAAATAGAAAAATGGGAGAGAATGAAAAGATGGAGAACAAAAATACAGAGCGATAGAAAGAGAGAGAGACAGAAACAGAAAGAGAGAGAGAGAGAGAAAGACAAATAGAGAAACAGAGAAAGACAAATAGAGAGACAGAGGAAGTGAAAGTCTTCAGTTCCTTCCTGTTGTTGTTATGTTCTTTTTATAAATGGACTACGCCTGTCTGTGTGTGTGTGTGTGTGTTGTGTTATGTCCTTCTTAGGACATAAAACATAGTTGATATAAAACAGAAAACTCAGCGGACTAAAAAAGATGACGACTAATAATTAAACAGGTGCTGCTGTCTATCAATCAACCGATCTTTCTCTTTCTGTCTGTCTGTACATTGGTTCCTCAATCTTTCTCTTGCTCCCTCCATCCATCCATCTGTTGATCTCTAAAATGATGGCATTCCTAAAAACAGCCTTTCCAGTTAATGGTGGGTCGCGACGTGTCAGAGTAAATGTATAATTATGTAATGAAATGATTTGGCCAAGTGCAACTGCGGTCTCTGTTCAGTGCGCTCTCTGCTGAGCAGCGGTCTCTGCTCAGTTTGGCAGCTGCGCGAGTGGGAGAGGGAGATGCCCGTGTGCTTCTCGGTTTAACAGAGTTTCTTGAAGATCACTCCGCGACACACGCTGCAGCGCTGTCGTTGAACAGCAGATGATGCGCTGTCGTTGATCAGCAGATGATGCGCTGTCGTTGAACAGCAGATGATGCGCTGTCGTTGAACAGCAGATGATGCGCTGTCGTTGAACAGCAGATGATGCGCTGTCGTTGAACAGCAGATGATGCACTGTCAGCCACTGACATGTCATTCCCACTCGCCAAATAGACCCATGCTTGCAACAAATTCTGACTAAGCTCAATCGTCATGAAAAGCCAATACACCGATGAGTTTCTCTTTTTCGTATAAACTTTGAGAATTAACGAGGAGCTCCCTCAATGTGTTTTGTGAGGGGAAGTGCTTAGTAATGAGTCAATCAAAAAACGACACGTCCTGACCAAATATCCACAGCATGACCGTATACCCAGCGAATTATTTCAGAACAGGGCAGAATGCTTCAGGAAACAGTGCTTCGACAGTGGAAAAGTAAGTCAGCTAGCAAGGCATTGTTGTCATTTTATAAAAGGTGATGATAAGCAGAAATAAGGGAGTACTATCTCATAGTAGTATATGTGAGTTTCTCTTTCAAACAATCCCATGGCCTTGTACACAGCTAATAGCAACTTTAGCCAAAGCAAGTTAGCTATCTACTGATGTGCAACCCTAAGTAACAGTACAGATGAAGATGAAACATGATCAGGCCTACTGTACATTAGTGTCTAGTTTGAGATACAGACACCTCACAAGTCCTCAACTGGCGGCTTCATTAAATAGTACCCACAAAACACCAGTCTCAACGTCAACAGTGAAGAGGCGACTCCGGGATGCTGGCCTTCTAGGCAGAGTTGCAAAGAAAAAGCCAAGTAAAAATAAAAGATTAAGGTGGGCAAAAGAACTCAGACACTGGACAGAGGATCCCGGAGTCGCCTCTTCACTGATGACGTTGAGACTGGTGTTTTGTGGGTACTATTTAATGAAGCTGCCAGTTGAGGACTTGTGAGGCGTCTGTTACTCAAACTAGACACTCTAATGTACTTGTCCTCTTGCTCAGTTGTGCACCGGGGCCTCGCACTCCTCTTTCTATTCTGGTTACAGCCAGTTTGCGCTGTTCTGTGAAGGGAGTAGTACATAGCGTTGTACGAGATCTTCAGTTTCTTGGCAATTTCTCACATGGAACAGCCTTCATTTCTCAGAACAAGAATAGACTGACGAGTTTCAGAAGAAAGTCCTTTGTTTCTGGCCATTTTGAGCCTGTAATCGTAGTACAGGGAAATGAATATATATATATATATGTCTCATTCACTTCCCTGTCTGATTCTACTATGAATCTAATGTGTTCTCTGATATTAAGTTTCTCTGAAATAGACGAGAGAGAGAGAGAGAGAATATGAATTGGCTGATTATCTCTACTCTGTCAGAGATACGAAGCAGAGACAGATCCTTACCAAGTACAGGCTGAGTGACAACCAATTGGCAATAGAAACCAGCAGATATAAATAAAGACATGGTTACTCAAAGAGGAGTGTGTCTGTGGTCACCGCACAACAGGGGAGGTAGAGACAGAGATGCACTTTCTCCTTTACTGTGATAAATATTCCTCACCAAGATATTCATTATTCACCCAAACTACTACATTTATTACAAATGTTATCTTATTAAACCCAGAGGAAAACATTTAAATATTCATGGGTGAAAGAGCAATGCCTCCTCTTGCAGCCAAACATGTATTTGCCTGCCATAGCCTGAGGGACACTGAATAATAACATCTGCATAGTAAACAGTAACTTACTTATTAATAGTTCTAATCCAATCAGCCTATAGTTGTCGGTAAGGCCAAATCCCCAGGTCTATGACTAGGTTAATCTGGTCACGTGACCACAGGTAAACACAATCTAATTATCATACACACACAGATCATTTTAGGCATGACTCCATACTGATTATCAGCTTGCAATCCAATGGCTGGGACCTTACCAGTGGGCTCCCGAGTGGCGCAGTGGTCTAAGACACTGCATCACATCCGGCCGGGATTGGGAGTCCCATAGGGCAGGCGCACAATTGGCCCTAGGTCGTCCGGGTTTGGCCGGGGTAGGCTGTCATTGTAAATAAGAATGTGTTCTTAACTGACTTGCCTAGTTAAATAAAGGTTAAATAAAATACCAGTATTGAGATACGTTTTCCACTGCAAAAATTAAAGCACAAACTCCTTGGTCCTTTAAAAACCTGCTGTGTGTAAAATATTTTTTTATCTTTATTTAACTAGGCAATTCAGTTAAGAACAAAATTCTTATTTTCAATGAAGGCCTAGAAACAGTGGGTTAACTGCCTTGTTCAGGGGCAGAACGACAGATTTTTTACCTTGTCAGCTCAGGGATTCAATCTAGCAACCTTTCAGTCAGTAGTCTAACGCTCTAACCACTAGGCTACCTGCCGTGTGATACAGCTTGGAAAATAAATGTGCCTCTGGATTACAACATAATATTTGTTTCCAATACAAGGGCTGTATCCTAAAGAAGTGATTTGTGTTTCCTTGCCATACTGGTATCGTCCCGATTCTACAATCTAGGCTTTGAAATTAGCTACTGTGTGTGTGTGTGTGTGTGTGTGTGGAGACATTGAGGAGAAACACATTCTAAGGTTTCTGATCCATGTCAATATTGATTACCTCAGAACCCGCACTATTGATTATCTAAATTACCACAGTCAAAGCCCGAGACGTGAAAGAAACCAGACATGGAACAGTTAACCAACGATCACCTAACCAATAATCAATACGACCAGAGATCAATAGATGTTGTCCCTGACTGCAGGAGATTATCTCCATCTCATATGTTGTATTTTATTTAACCTTTTATTTATCCACGTTAGTTGAGATAAAGAAATATATGTATTTTTAAGAGTACCTGGACCAAGACAGCATCATCAACACATCCGTATCAGACGAACTATGTCAAATATACCCTATAGTGTGCATAGCTCTGGTCACAGGTCAATAGGGTATCATTTGGGATTTGACCAACTATGAGTCACTGGTTGAATCAGAAGTTTTAGGAACAAACACAACCATGACATCATCATGACAACAACATATAGGTAACAGGTATGGCTTCATATTGATCCATGATGATCTATGACAGGGATCGTCAACTAGATTCAGCCACAGGCCAATGTTTTCTTGAGCAGATGGTCAGGGGGCCAGAACATAATTCTAAATTATTTGTAGACATCAAATTTACAGCAAGAAGCACAAACAGATATAATAGACTACACAATAATTTCAAAACTTTTGTATAAGTTTGTATACAATCACTACTCTTTATTATGCGTGGGAATACCTGGGAACAGATTTCCAAAATTCAAATCACTTGGAGCTGATTTCCTGTTTTTACAGTCTTTTATGTCCAACAATAAAAATAAATAGTTTTTTTTTCTCAGAAAACTTGTTGGGACAAATAAAACCTGATAAAATAACATGAGCTGGCGCACACCCAGAACAAAGTTTGTGTGGAGGTGCTGACTAACGGCGAATAAACTACACACTATCAAAATAAAGAAAGACGCACACTACATATATACTCTCCCAACAGTTTCATGGGGATTTACCAATGTTTCGGCATCACTGTGCCTTCCTCAGGGACAAATAAAACCACCTGCGGGCCATATTTGGCCCGCGGGCCACCAGTTGGGGAACCCTGATCTATGACTACCAATCAATAACTGTTACAATTCAACCCAGAAATCGCTGTCAATGTTTGACCAACCTCAAACAAAGGTTTATGTCTTATTCAACAATACATTATTAATCATTTACTAGTGAGACGTGAGTGTGTGTTGTGTGTGTGAGAGAGAGAGAGAGAGTGAGTGAGAGTGAGAGTGAAAGAGAAGGTGAGGGAGTGTGTGTGTGTGTGTGAGAGAAGGTGAGAGTGTGAGAGAGTGTTTACAGATCAGTACACCTACAGTAGGCCTACTATCCTAACCAGGATCAATTCCACAGTTAAAGACATGCTCCTGAACTTTGGTAACTACTGAGTATTTTTAAAACCTCCCGCTTTGGGCTGGACATGTCAATGTGTAGTTCATGTGTAGTTCATACTCAGAATTACTGTCTTACCTCAATTAGCCTCGAAATCCCTCGTTTGAAAGCGACTGTTTTTCTGGAAGCTGTGCTGCGCCATTTCCCCTATATTTTCCCCATCGTGGGCCAGCCCCTTATCAATTCGAGTTCAACCAATGAGCTTCAGCCCCTCACCATTTGAGTGACAGCTAGCAAGATGCACACACAGCAGCGTAAGAGAGAGCAACGTACATATCTGCACATACACTGGGTGTACAAAACATTAGGAACACCTTCCTAATATTAACAGCGTTCCACAGGGATGCTGGCCCATGTTGACTCCAATGCTTCCAACAGTTGTGTCAAGTTGGCTGGATGTCCTTTGGGTGGTGGACCATTCTTGATACGGGAAACTGCTGAGCGTGAAAAACCCAGCAGCGTTGCAGTTCTTGACACACTCAAACCGGTGCGCCTGGCTCCTACTACCATACCATGTTCAAAGGCACTTAAATATTTTGCCTTGCCCATTCACCCTCTGAGTGGCACACATACACAACTCATGTCTCAATTGTCTCAAAGGCTTCAAAATCCTTATTTAATCTGTCTCCTCCCCTTCATCTACAGTGATTGAAGTGAATTGAACAAGTGACATCAATAAGGGATCATAGATTTCACCTGGATTCACCGGGTCGATTTGTCACGGAAAGAGCAGGTGTTTTTAAATGTTTCGTACACCCAGTGTATGTGACGTAGTATGCAATTTCCCGGGGACCACTTTTGGCTCGTGAGCGCAACTTTCAGAACTACTGGCTAAAAAGTATACAGAAGTAGCAGAGAATCTCTTTAAGCTCTCAAGATGAAGAGACAAATAGGCCTATAATGCCACAGCACAATGAAGCAAAACACAACAGATCTCACTACTGTGTGTGTGTACACTGTACGTGTGTGTACACTGTGTGTGTGTGTTTGTGTGCTTCCATTGTTGTCAGTCCTACCTTGGCACGTAGCTGCCCCGATGTGGACACCTTCCGGGTTAGCTTCTGCTCCGTCTCATCTGGCTCTCCCTCGCTATCGGAGCTCTCTTCGCCGGGTTCGGGTTGCGCCAGGTGGTCAGTTTCCAACGATGATAGAGACTCCCGCGGTTCTTGGACGTACAGGATATTTGGATTCCGTTTGGAAGCCATGATGGTGGCTGTTTAAAGGGAAAGGACTTGGGAGAAGGAGGACTGAAGGACAGGATGTTGGGAGAAGGAGGACTAAAGGGAAGGACTTGGGAGAAGGAGGACTGAAGGACAGGACTTGGGAGAAGGAGGACTGAAGGACAGGACTTGGGAGAAGGAGGACTGAAGGACAGGACTTGGGAGAAGGAGGACTGAAGGACAGGACTTGGGAGAAGGAGGACTGAAGGACAGGACTTGGGAGAAGGAGGAGAGGGAGAAGACAATGTGATGTGTGTGACCAGACTCTCTCTTCTGTCTTCAATCTTCGCGCTTCGTAAGTTGATCTAAGGCGACAGGTTCTGAAAAGATGGATGATGAATATTTGATTATTTAAAAAAGTTTGAAATGTCCACGTCCACAACTTGTGCCACTCTCACTCTTTGGGGTAAGACATAGGGACTGTACCATTGTGTAAATTCATCACCACATTGACTTCTTGCAAAAGGCTTAGCTTGGGTGGTGTAACTGTTAAAGGGTAGTTTGCATGAGTTTTTACTCATCAATGTAACAACACAGTGTGGTCAAAGACTTAGTAGTTATATTCACGATCTCGTTACCTACAAGTACAAACAGTTATGTTTTTGGGTAATTACATATTTATTAACTTTTTACCGGATATCTTCTAAACTATCCACAATGCCCTATTTCTCAAAGTCATATGGAAGATCTACTCTGTGTAACCGAGTTCGTATGCTAGCTCAAGCTGGCTAACGTTCACACCTCATACTCTTTGTGGCTGCGTTATCTTGTGGGAACTCAATAGCACTGCAGGCTCTGATGCCTTCTTCCCGTGGGCTCAAACAAAAGAGTACCTCGTCTGTTCTCCTTTTTGTTTTGTCAACTTTTCGGCATGTTCTCTGTGAAGTAAGCTAGGGAACTTTTGTAACTTTTTCCACCTTGGCTTAGTGCTAGCGCGCTAGCTGACTGACATCTGGAATCTATCTATTATGGAGTTCTCACTATAGCTATTGTATTTTCCCTGACTCTTACCATTGGATGGGCTCCAGCCATCAATCTGCAAGTCTCTGCTCTTTTGATCTATGGTTATGTTTTAGTTGTGTTCTAACTGGTCTCCGGTAGTTGGACTCTAGCTTGTTGCTGACCATAACTGTGCTGGTTGGCTAGGCTGGCTTGGCTAATAGCTAATGTTAGTTGGCTAAATAGTTAACGTTAGCTGGCTGGCTAGCTGGCTGGCTAAGATAACTGCATATAGCTAACATTCTTTGATATTTGGTTGTATGGCATAATGTATTTCCAAAACTTCTGTTTTACTTGAATGTAGCTGTTAACTGGGTGTTGACAGCAACTGGCTGACTCACTCAGTGCTAATGTAATGTTAGCAGGCTGGTAGGGCTAACGTTATCAGGATAGTAGCGCTAACGTGATCAGGATAGTAGGGCTAATGTTAGCAGGCTGGTAGGGCTAACGTTATCAGGCTGGTAGGGCTAACGTTATCAGGCTGGTAGGGCTAATGTTAGCAGGCTGGTAGGGCTAACGTTATCAGGCTGGTAGGGCTAACGTTATCAGGCTGGTAGGGCTAACGTTATCAGGCTGGTAGGGCTAACGTTATCAGGCTGGTAGGGCTAACGTTATCAGGCTGGTAGGGCTAACGTTATCAGGCTGGTAGGGCTAACGTTATCAGGCTGGTAGGGCTAACGTTATCAGGATAGTTGGCTAGCAACCTTGCAAGTTGATTTGTAACAATACATTAATGAAGTGTTTGCTTGTAAGTTTGGTGAAAATGAAATGGAAACCATTAGTCATGGGTGCAAACGATTTTGGTTTAATTTGTTAAATTATGCGCCGGAAGTTATTTCTGTTGGAGTTTACACTATAGGGAATAGGTTGGTTTACAGCATCCTATATAGTACATCACACACAAAAACTTTTTCCAACATGACTTCGGCAAATCTTCTGAATTCTGATCAGTTTTATGTAATAACTCGAAAATAGAAACGTGAGGTTTAACTTTGTATTTTGGAACTTTTGATGCGTATACTAATGCATATCCATGCGTGGTATGTGGTTATGTTTCTACCCACATGCCGTTTAAGACAGTTGGGCGAAAACGCACCGTCACTGGTTGAGTTCTGTTTTCGTTCTTTGCTGGTTCCTCTTTTTTTTTTTTATGTCATCAATGCATGTTTGTTGTGGTGAAGCCAAAGTCATTATTTCATGCAAACATAAAACACATCGCATTAAAATCTGTATTTGTCCCTTATAAGCTTTATCACAATACAAATAGTTTATATTTATCTGTGGTTACCTGCAGTCCAGTGGTCGCTAATACAACACCTGCCTGAACATGGGTCTCAAGTGTGCCCCCAATTTCCTTGGTTTCAGCTTTCTGAATTTTTACCGACGTGTTGCTAGCCTACACAACGACCACCTCATCTAGCCTACTGTAGCCAAACGCAGTAGGTATCACACATAGGACAATACAGTAGGATTATGCGTTTAAACGGATCGTTAAAAAGAAACGAAACGGATTTTGTCTGTAACATTCATTGCTTCGGCCGGCGCTTCTGCCAGCTGGCGGCTCACGTCTGATCATTCATTCCATGATTACTCTCGAGGCAGACGTGGCATAAACGAAACACGGAGGTCAATAACATTAATTCATTCGTTAATCTATCAACTCATTCATGAATTTATTCTGTTCACCCGCGACGCTCGGTCAATACCGTTTCGATTCTAAAGCTTACAAACCCCATCGTCAAAATCCGGTGGGCTACGGGAACCTCGTTCAAGCATCCCGTGGAACCAACACCGGATCAAGAGTTGATACCATGCATCTGTATTCTACCCGGGCGGATTAAATATTTACCTCCGTTCCGGTGGTCTACAGCGGCGTCTCCCGCTGCTTCTGCCCGGCCTGGGTGCCTGTCTCTCTGCTTGAATCCTGCCACACGAATGAGCTGTCAAATTTCTGGTTCTCTCGCTCTACTGTCACAGGAAAACACTTTACACGCATAGCATCGGAGGCGATTTGATTGAATCAGGTGGGGAGGAGGAGAGCGATAAGAGGGCAGAGGAAGGAGGGGGTTTTGCGTCTAAACAGCCCGAAGACCCCCTGGGCCTTACTGATTAAGTGTAGCCTACATAGGACAACTTGTATGAATAACCTTTAGGCTACTCATTATCCAGTATGGTAAAAGCCTTTACCTCTTAAATTGTTGTTTGTTTGTTTTTTGACATTCACGTTTCATCAATAATTTCCAGACTGTTAAAGTCCATATTGTATTGCGATAGTACTGTATTGTGTTACCTGTTCCCATCTGCAATCTGAACCTAAAATCAATGACTCCCTTGATCAGCACACAGACACGCACACACACATACATACGTACACACACGGTAAGAGATACGCAGGCACATACACACACAAACAAAACACACACTACACTGCAATATGTGCTGTCTGACTGGGGCCAACTGGGGCCTAAGAGGACTACCAGGACCCCCGGTGTGAAGAAGTCTGAGGAAAAGCCTGGCTCTCTCTCCCTCCCCCAAGTCTCTCTCTCTCCCTCCCCCAAGTCTCTCTCTCTCCCTCCCCCAAGTCTCTCTCTCTCCCTCCCCCAAGTCTCTCTCCCTCCCCTCACGTCTCTCTCCCTCCGCCCCAAGTCTCTCTCTCCCCCAAGTCTCTCTCTCTCTCCACCCCTCAGATCTCTCTCCCTCCCCCAAGTCTCTCTCCATCCCCCAAGTCTCTCTCCCTCCCTCAGATCTCTCTCCCTCCCCCAAGTCTCTCTCTCCCTCCCCCAAGTCTCTCTCTCCCTCCCCCAAGTCTCTCTCTCTCCCTCCCCTCATATCTTTCTCCCCCAAGTCTCTCTCTCCCTCCCTCACATCTCTCTCTCCCTCCCTCACATCTCTCTCTCCCTCCCCCAACTCTCTCTCCCTACCCCAAAGTCTCTCTCCCTCACTCCCCTCAAGTCTCTCTCTCCCTCCCCTCACATCTCTCTCTCTCCTCCCTCACATCTCTCTCCCTCCGCCCAAGTCTCTCTCTCTCTCCCTCCGCCCCAAGTCTCTCTCTCTCTCCCTCCCCTTAGTCTCTCTCTCTCTCCTTCCCCTCACGTCTCTCCCTCCCCCAAGTCTCTCTCCCTCCCCCAAGTCTCTCTCCCTCCCCTCACGTCTCTCTCTCTCCCTCCCTCAAGTCTCTCTCTCTCCTCCCCTCACGTCTCTCTCTCTCCCTCCCCTCACGCCTCTCTCTCTCCCTCCCTCACGTCTCTCTCTCTCCCTCCCCCAAGTCTCTCTCCTCCCCTCACGTCTATCTCTCCGTCCCCTCACGTCTCTCTCTCTCCCTCCCTCACGTCTCTCTCTCTCCCTCCCTCACGTCTCTCTCTCTCCCTCCCCTCACGGCTCTCTCTCTCCCTCCCCCAAGTCTCTCTCCTCCCCTCACGTCTCTCTCTCTCCCTCCTCAAGTCTCTCTCTCTCCCTCCCTCACGTCTCTCTCTCTCCCTCCCTCACGTCTCTCTCTCTCCCTCCCTCACGTCTCTCTCTCTCCCTCCCCCAAGTCTCTCTCCCTCCCTCACGTCTATCTCTCCGTCCCCTCACGTCTCTCTCTCTCCCTCCCCTCACGTCTCTCTCTCTCCCTCCCCTCACGTCTCTCTCTCTCCCTCCCCTCACGTCTCTCTCTCTCCCTCCCCCCAAGTCTCTCTCCCTCCCTCACGTCTATCTCTCCTCCCTCCCTCACGTCTCTCTCTCTCCTCCCCTCACGTCTCTCTCCCTCCCCTCACGTCTCTCTCCCTCCCTCCCCTCACGTCTCTCTCCCTCCCTCCCCCAAGTCTCTCTCCCTCCCTCTCTCTCTCTCTCCCTCCCTCACGTCTCTCTCTCTCCCTCCCCCAAGTCTCTCTCCCTCCCTCTCTCTCTCTCTCTCTCTCTCCTCCCCCCACGTCTCTCTCTCTCCCTCCCTCTCTCTCTCTCTCCCTCCCTCACGTCTCTCTCTCTCCCTCCCCAAGTCTCTCTCCCTCCTCTCTCTCTCTCTCTCTCTCTCTCCCTCCCCCACGTCTCTCCCGTCTCTCCCTCCCTCACGTCTCTCTCCCTCCCTCCCTCCCTCACGTCTCTCTCTCCATCTCTGTCTCTCTCTCTCCTTCTCCGTCTCTCTCTCTCCTTCTCCGTCTCTCTTGATACTGGTATGCTACTTCCTTCCTTCCAGTGGTTGCCCCTGACAACGTGGACCTAGTGGAGTTGGGACATGGTAGCATAATCAGCTGTGACAGGCCCTTAATAACATGAAAACGTGGACATAGTGGAGTTGGGACATGGTAGCATAGTCAGCTGTGACAGCAAGACAAGAAGGAGGTTCTCTCTCTCTCTCTCTCTCTCTCTCTCTCTCTCTCTCTCTCTCTCTCTCTCTCAGCTCTTTCTTTTTTCCGAGACAGAGGTAAGGAGCTGACAAAGATCTGAAAATAGGATACCTAAGTCACACAGAAACTCACACACAAGCACGCACACACACCAGATTGGAAATGATTGCCGATAATGTATTTAACATCATATGGCTCTTTGCTGCCCTCTAGTGTTGATGTATATTTACTGTATATTTACTGTACATTTACTGCCTTACTGAACATATTGGAAAACCTTAATTGTGTGTATGTGTGTTTTTTTACTCAGTTGGGGTCTCAACTTACTGTTGCGCGTTGGAATAGTAGAATGCACAAGGTGTAATTTAAAAATTTGGTTACGCATCAACCGTTTTCTCTTGTTATGTCAGTTTATTTATTTTTATTTTATTTCACCTTTATTTAACCAGGTAGGCCAGTTGAGAACAAGTTCTCATTTACAACTGCGACCTGGCCAAGATAAAGCAAAGCAGTGCAACACAAACAACAACAGAGTTAAACATGGAGTAAACAAACATACAGTCAATAATACAGTAGAAAAAGTCAACATACAGTATGTGCAAATGAGGTAGGATAAGGGAGATAAGGCAAGAAATAGGTCATAGTGGCGAAATAATTACAATATAGCAATTAAACAATGGAGTGATCGATGTGCAGAAGATGAATGTGCAAAGTAGAGATACTGGGGTGCAAAGGAGCAAAATAAATAAATAAATACAGTATGGGGATGAGGTAGTTAGATGGGCTATTTACAGATGGGCTATGTACAGGTGCAGTGATCTGTGAGCTGCTCTGACAGATGGTGCTTAAAGCTAGAGAGGGAGATATGAGTCTCCAGCTTCAGTGATTTTTGTAATTAGTTCGAGTCATTGGCAGCAGAGAACTGGAAGGAAAGGCGGCCAAAGGAGGTGTTGGCTTTGGGGATGACCAGTGAAATATACCTGCTGGAGGGCGTGCTACGGGTGGGTGCTGCTATGGTGACCAGTGAGCTGAGATAAGGTGGGGCTTTACCTAGCAGGGACTTGTAGATGACCTGGAGCCAGTGAGTTTGGCGACTAATAGGAAGCGAGGGCCAGCCAATGGGAGCATACAGGTCTCAGTGGTGGGTAGTATATGGGGCTCGGTAGGATCGGTAGGATAGTCAAGGATCGGTAGGATAGTCAGTTTTACGAGGGTACGTTTGGCAGCATGATTGAAGGATGCTTTGTTGTGAAATAGGAAGCCGATTCTAGATTTAATTTTGGATTGGAGATGCTTAATGTGAGTCTGGAAGGAGAGTCTAACCAGACACCTAGGTATTTGTAGTTGTCCAAATATTCTAAGTCAGAACCGTCCAGAATAGTGATGCTGTACAGGCGGGCAGGTGCGGGCAGCGATCGGTTGAAGAGCAGTCATTTGAGATACCAAGGCTGTTGAGTCTGCCGATAAGAATGTGGTGATTGACAGAGTCGAAAGCCTTGGCCAGGTCGATGAATACAGCTGCACGGTATTGTCTCTTATCGATGGCGGTTATGATATCGTTTAGGACCTTGAGCGTGGCTGAGGTGCACCCATAACCAGCTCTGAAACCAGATTGCATAGCGGAGAAGGTACGGTGGGATTCGAAATGGCCGGTGATCTGTTTGTTAACTTGGCTTTCGAAGACCTTAGAAAGGCAGGGTAGGATAGATATAGGTCTGTAGCAGTTTGGGTCTAGAGTGTCTCCCCCTTTGAAGAGGGGGATGACCGCGTCAGTCACTGATAGTCACTCAATTAGCCCATGTCAGCTGCATATTTTTTAGATTGGTAAGTTAGTCTAGTGACCAGCTATCTAAACTTGTTGTAATCATGATTGAATTACCTCCCGGGCAGCTCCCATTGATTTTGCTTATCATTGACACTCAGATATCATATTAAAAACTTCAAACAGCTCACTTTCTTCTCCACTTCATGGCAAAATTTGTAGAATTGAGGTGGTTGGTGACTGAGGCCAGTTGGTGGGGTTTGTGACGGGGGCCGGTTGGTGGGGTTTGTGACGGGGGCCGGTTGGTGGGGTTTGTGACTGAGGCCAGTTGGTGGGGTTTGTGACGGGGGGCCAGTTGGTGGGGTTTGTGGCGGGGGCGGTTGGTGGGGTTTGTGACTGAGGCCAGTTGGTGGGGTTTGTGACGGGGGCCAGTTGGTGGGGTTTGTGACGGGGGCCAGTTGGTGGGGTTTGTGGCGGGGCCAGTTGGTGGGGTTTGTAGCGGGGGCGGTTGGTGGGGTTTGTGGCGGGGGCGGTTGGTGGGGTTTGTGGCGAGGCGGTTGGTGGGGTTTGTAGCGAGGGGCCGGTTGGTGGGGTTTGTGACGGGGGCCGGTTGGTGGGGTTTGTGGCGGGGGCGGTTGGTGGGGTTTGTGGCGGGGGCGGTTGGTGGGGTTTGTGAGGGCGGTTGGTGGGGTTTGTGAGGCGGTTGGTGGGGTTTGTGAGGGCGGTTGGTGGGGTTTGTGACGGGGGCCGGTTGGTGGGGTTGTTCTATTTAGGTGTCTTTACTTTTACTCAAGTAGGACAATTGGATCCTTTTTTTCCACCACTGATTAGAAGTGGGTATAATATTATTATTAGATATATTTAAGTAAACCTGACCGATTGGATGCGTCCGCATGGTCCTAAAGCACACCTAGCATCGTTTTGTATCACATTACAATGAAAGAACTGGGAGGGAAACACATTCAATTTCAGATTGTAGGGGGGGCATGTCCCCCCCCTGTCCTCAGTGAAAGTTGTACCCCTGCCCTACACAGTGCCACTACTTTCGACATAAGCCGTTTGGGCCCTGGTCAGAAGTAGGGCATTATATAGAAAACAAGAAATAGGGTGCAATTTATGTTGCTTGTTCATGATGAGGAGCAGGCAGACAGACAGACGAGGAGCAGAGAGACAGACGAGGAGCAGGCAGACAGACAGACGAGGAGCAGACAGACAGACAGAAGAGGAGCAGGCAGACAGACAGACGAGGAGCAGGCAGACAGACGAGGAGCAGAGAGACAGACGAGGAGCAGGCAGACAGACAGACAGACAGACGAGGAGCAGACAGACAGACGAGGAGCAGGCAGACAGACGAGGAGCAGCCAGACAGACAGACAGACAGACAGATGAGGAGCAGACAGACAGACAGACGAGGAGCAGCCAGACGAACAGACGAGGAGAAGGCAGACAGACAGACAAGCAGACAGACAGATGAGGAGCAGACAGACAGACGAGGAGCAAGACAGACAGACGAGGAGCAGACAGACAGGCAGACGAGGAGCTAGCAGACAGACAGACAAGGAGCAGACAGACAGACGAGGAGCAGGAAGACAGACAGACGAGGAGCAGACAGACAGACAAGGAGCAGACAGACAGCTAGACGAGGAGCAGGCAGACAGACAGATGAGGAGCAGACAGACAGACGAGGAGCAGCCAGACAGACAGACGAGGAGCAGACAGACAGACAGACAAGGAGCAGGCAGACAGACAGACGAGGAGCAGCCAGACAGATAGACAAGGAGCAGACAGACAGACGAGGAGCAGCCAGACAGACAGATGAGGAGCAGGCAGACAGACGAGGAGCAGACAGACAGACAGACGAGGAGCAGAAAGACAGACGAGGAGTAGGCAGTCAGACGAGGAGCAGACAGACAGACAGACACGGAGCAGACAGACAGACAGACGAGGAGCAGCCAGACAGACAGACAGACAGGCAGGCAGGCAGGCAGGCAGACAAGGATTAGACAGACAGGGAGACAGTTATCAAAGACAAGACAGTGTGTCCCCAATGGCTTGCATGTCATCTGCAGAGAGAGAGAGATCGGAGGGAAGAAGGAGAGAGAAAGAGAGATAGGAGGAAGGAAGGAGGGAAATGGAGAGAAAGAGAAAAAGAGAGAGACAGAGGGAGAGAGATTAAGAAAAAAAAGAGAGAGAGAGGGAGAGAGAGACAGAGGGAGAGAGATTGAGAAAAGAGAGAGAGAGAGAGAGAGAGGAGAAAGGAAGAGAGAGAGAGAGAGAGAAAGCAGGGAGGGAGAGATGCAGAAGAGAGGCAGCTAGAAGACTGTTTAAGCATATCAGTCCTGCGGCATATACATCCATCTGACAACATTGGATTGAAGCTATAAATATACTGTTGATAAATATGTGTATTTTAGGAACATTTGAGTCATTCTCAGTGTCCACGCACGCACACACACACACACACGCACAGACAGACAGACAGACAGACAGACAGACAGACGCATGCACGGACACACAGCCGTTACAGATGCAGACGTTGTCTGTCAGCTTCACAACAGAATGATTGGATTTGTTTTCTCTTTAAGCCTGCTCGGTAGTGAAGACAGAGTGACAACATTGAAGACTGTTAGAAAAACACACAGCTAGAATAATGCTGTTGTGATGTGTGTGAATACAGCCAGGGTACGGGTCTATTGTCTCTCCTTATACACCATGTCATAATGCCAAACATGGACATGGAGAGGCAAGGAGTGGAATGACAGCACACGCAGATGTGGGACCGGCCTAATGTGAACAGGCCTTAGTTTGTCAGAAAATGTGTGTGTTTGAGTAAAGACACATCGGCTTCTTTTCTGTACAAACTCCAATTGGACAGGAAGAAAGCCACACAGCAGAAGAACATAGAGAGAACGCAAAACAATGACATCGTTGTTCAGCAGAGACCTTTAATCTTGTTTGTTGAGATTAGTTGCCATGAGAACTGTCTGTTTGTCACATGGAAGATTATAACTGCACTTTGACGTAATTTATTTGATTTATGTTCACCTGAGTGGATCTACTGTACAGTATCTTCATCTGATAACTGATATAAACATGGATTTACTGTTATATAAAGAGTGTGTGTGTGTGTGTGTGTATATTTGTGTGTGTGTCTGTGTGTGTTTGTGTGTCTGTGTGGTTGGCTGTCTTCTAGTGTATAATGGGTTCACATGGAGCAGTGTTTCCCAACTCCGGTTCTCCAGTACCCCCCACAGATTTTGTTGTTGTTGTTGTGACAACTAATCACCAAGTTGTTGGGTTGTTGGGGGTACTGGAGGACCAGAGTTGGGCTGTTGGGTGTACTGGAGGACCAGAGTTGGGCTGTTGGGTGTACTGGAGGACCAGAGTTGGGCTGTTGGGGGTACTGGAGGACCAGAGTTGGGCTGTTGGGGGTACTGGAGGACCGGAGTTGGGCTGTTGGGGGTACTGGAGGACTGGAGTTGGGCTGTTGGGGGTACTGGAGGACCAGAGTTGGGCTGTTGGGGTATTGGAGGACCAGAGTTGGGCTGTTGGGGGTATTGGAGGACCAGAGTTGGGCTGTTGGGGGTACTGGAGGACCAGAGTTGGGCTGTTGGGGGTTCTGGAGGACCAGAGTTGGGCTGTTGGGGGTTCTGGAGGACCAGAGTTGGGCTGTTGGGGGTTCTGGAGGACCAGAGTTGGGCTGTTGGGGGTACTGGAGGACCAGAGTTGGGCTGTTGGGGGTTCTGGAGGACCAGAGTTGGGCTGTTGGGGTTCTGGAGGACCAGAGTTGGGCTGTTGGGGGTACTGGAGGACCAGAGTTGGGCTGTTGGGGGTTCTGGAGGACCAGAGTTGGGCTGTTGGGGGTACTGGAGGACCAGAGTTGGGCTGTTGGGGGTACTGGAGGACTGGAGTTGGGCTGTTGGGAGGACTGGAGTTAGGAAACACTGACATAGAGATTGGACAATCTTGCCAATAGTAGCTTGAACCATAAGCATAAGCATTTCACTGTTAGTCTACACACCTACTGTTTATTAAGCATGCGACAAATAACATTTTGATTTAATTTGACAATCGGTTGTAACAACCACCACAATGTAAAGTGCTAAATGAAATGGGGTGACGTGATTCTAGCATCTTACCTTTTCCTGCTTCTCTCTCTCTCTCTCTCTCTCTCTCTCTCTCCTTCCCTCTCTCTCTCTCTCTCTCTCTCTCTCTCTCTCTCTCTCTCTCTCTCTCTCTCTCTCTCTCTCTCTCTCTCTCTCTCTCTCTCTCTCCGTCTCTCTCTCTCTCTCTCTCTCTCTCTCTCTCTCTCTCTCTCTCTCTCTCTCTCTCTCTCTCTCTCTCTCTCTCTCTCTCTCTCTCTCTCTCTCTCTCTCTCTCTCTCTCTCTCTCTCTCTCTCTCTCTCTCTCTCTCTCTCTCTCTCTCTCTCTCTCTCTCTCTCTCTCCCTCAACATGGAATGCATTTTACCCTCTGACATGATACACTTTGAATGTAGACGATCACAAACACATACCCACGTCTCCTTTCCTAAGCCTCAAACCTCAAACCTCAAACCCTGCTCCAGAAATATCACAGTGCTATTTTTACTTCCACTCACCGCAGTGTCTCTGGTGCAATGTGTGTGTGTGTGTGTGTGTGTGTGTGTGTGTGTGTGTGTGTGTGTGTGTGTGTGTGTGTGTGTGTGTGTGTGTGTGTGTGTAGTAGCAAAGCCTACACGTCAATTGAACTGTTTTTCTACTGATTAGACAGTTCTCTCCATATCGTACATATTGTCTTGTCTTCTGTATCTGGACTGAGGATCAATGCTACAGTAAAATACTACGGTTTAGAAAAACGGCCTGCCATTACTCACCATATAACTGAATGTGAAAGGTTGATGGGTTTATACCAGACATAGATTCAGGTAGTATGTGTTTTCTTACAAATGCTAGAACCTGCTCTTGATTCAGCTTCATTAGACTTACATGGTATAACATAAACCAATGGAGTTGTCCCCAAAGTGCAAACCCTACCCATCTGGCATTCCAAGCAGGTTCAATAAAATGCTCAACTTACTTGAAGAAAAACAAATACTATCTGAAGCCAGGTCTGGTCTAGAGTGCCTTCAGAAAGTATTCATACCCCTTGACTTATTCCACATTTTGTTGTGTTACGACTGAATTCAAAATTGATTAAATTTCTATTTTTTCTCTCACCCATCTACACACAATACCCCGTAATGACAAAGTTATTGTCCTGCTGAAAGGTGAATTTGTCCCCAGTATCTTTTGGAAAGTAGACTGAAACAGGTTTTCCTCTGTGGTTAGCTCTTCTTTTTTTCCATGAAAAACTTCTTAGTCTTTGCCGATGACAAGCATACCCATAACATGATGCAGCCACAAAAATGTTTGGAAAAATGAAGAGTGGTATTCAGTGATGTGTTGTGTTGGATTTGCCCCAAACATAACTCTTGGAATTCAGGACATAAAGTTAATTTCTTTGCCACATTATTTGCAGTTCTACTTTGGTGTCTTTTTGCAAACATGATGCATGTTTTGGAATATTTTTATTCTGTACAGGCTTATTTGTTTTCACTCTGTCATTTAGGTTAGTATTGTGGAGTAACTACAATGTTGTTGATCCATCCTCAGTTTTCTCCTATCACAGTCCTTAAACTCTGTAACTGAAATCCTCTTTCTTTCCTCTCCGGCAACTGAGTTAGGAAGGACGCCTGTATCTTTGTAGTGACTGGGTGTATTGATACACCATCCAAAGTGTATTTAATAACTTCACCATGCTCAAAGGGATATATATTTTTTTAAATCTATCAATAGGGGCCCTTCTTTGCGAAGCATTGGACAAACTCCCTTGTCTTTGTGGTTGAATCTGTGTCTGAAATGGGAGAATTGTGTGCAGGCCGGTGACACAACATCTCAATGTAATCAACTTCAAATTCAAGCTGTAACAACAACATGTTGAAAAAGTCAAGGGGTGTGAATACTTTCTGAAGGCACTGTACATGCACACACACACACACACACACACACACACGCACACGCACACGCACACGCACACACGCACGCACGCACGCACACACACACACGCGCACGCGCGCACACACACACACACACACACACACACACACACACACACACACACACACACACACAGCAATACGCATGCAGAGATGTAGTTGATTTGATATGTGAGGGCACAGTATGTGAGAGACTGTAGTTGATTGGCTGTCTGAGGGTACAGTTTGTGAGAGACTGTAGTTGATTGGCTGTCTGAGGGTACAGTTTGTGAGAGACTGTAGTTGATTGGCTGTCTGAGGGTACAGTTTGTGAGAGACTGTAGTTGATTGGCTGTCTGAGGGTACAGTTTGTGAGAGAATGTAGTTGTAGCGCTGGAGTGTGTGCGTGTGTGCTCGTGTGTGTGTAGGTGTGTGTGTGTGTGTGTGTGTGTGTGTAGGTGTAGGTGTGTGTGTGTGTGTGTGTGTGTGTGTGTGTGTGTGTGTGTGTGTGTGTGTGTGTGTGTGTAGGTGTGTGTGTGTGCGTGTGTGTGTAGGTGTGTGTGTAGGTGTGTGTGTGTGTGTGTGTGTGTGTGTGTGTGTGTGTGTGTGTGTGTGTAGGTGTGTGTGTGTGTGTGTGTGTGTGTGTGTGTGTGTGTGTGTGTGTGTGTGTGTGTGTGTGTGTGTGTGTGTGTGTGTGTGTGTGTGTGTGTGTGTGTGTGTGTGTGTGTGTGTGTGTGTGTGTGGGTGTGTGTGTGTGTGAGGTCACCAGCAGCAGGGTGGCCTAACGTGCAGCTGGTCCCACTGTCAACATCCTGTCATATCACATCAGTGTTTACATGTTAACATGGACACACACACGTTACATGTAATATGTGATTGATATGACACACGCACACGTGTGTCCATTTCACGGAGTAAAATTCCTGTACGTGTGTCTGTAAATGTATTTGTCGAATAAAGATGATTCTGATTCGTAAAAATGTGTTTTTGTGGTCGTCTACATTCATAGTGCATAATGTCAGTGGGAAAAATCCATGCCATGTTCAGTAAGGTTGGAGACATTGTATGAGAGAGTGAGAGAGAGAGACAGAGACAGACGTTCAGTAAGGTAGCCCTAGTCCCGAAAAAAAGGATAGCACTTTTCCAAGAACCCAAAGTGCTTTACATTGTGATGTTTTTCTCAACCTATTATCAAATCACATGTTATTTGTCACATGCCTTATAAAGAACAGGTGTAGACTAACGCTGAAATGCTTATGGTTCAAGCTACCATTGGCAAGATTGTCCAATCTCTATCTGAAGCCATTCGTTTTATTTTTTATTTATTTAACCTTTATGTATACGGGTTCTATTTTCCAAGAGAGACCTGGTCCAATAGCAGCAGGGGGAACAACGTCTCAAACAAAACAACTAACATACACTAACACAACAATAAACAAAACTATAAACAAACATACAGTACAACAATTACATATTACGTTAAAAAACACAAAAGTCTTGACTAAAAAACAGCTGTCCTAAAGACAATTACACTTTTCTATGATATATACATTGATCAAGTGTTTAAACTCCACCAACAAAACTAGATTATCCAATTTTTAAATGTTCAGGAGAGAATTCCAGGACCAGGGAGTTTAGTAACTAAAACTATTTCTACCATGCCCTGTTCTAATTTTTGGTACTGTTAGAAGCAAATGAGAATGGGACCGTAATTGATATTTATTTACCGACCTGATTAACCTCTTGGGGATAATTAACTTGTTAGGGAGTGGCAGCTGAGGGGTCGGTTTTGGAGAGCCTGGCGTGCCCAAAGTAAAATGCCTCCCATTCAGGCCCAGAAAATAGAATATGCACATATTTAGTACCATTGGATAGGAAACAAAAGTGTTAACCATTTGTCTGTGAGTGAAACAGAACGCATATGGCAGGCGAAACCCCGAGGAATTTCTGTCCTGGAAAAAGTGATTTTGACACATTGCTCATTTGGAACCCCTCCCTCATGAAAATGACCATATAAGGGCATATGAATGCAGTACCCATCGCTTCCTTTAGATGTCAACAGTCTCGAGACAGTGTAAATTTTCATTTTGGATGCTTTAGACCAGAGAAGAAGAGCAAACCAGGAAGTGACCTTTTTATGTCAACAGTATCCAGTCTTGCGCTCCCGACAAAGCGCGCAGTGTCTTTACCGTCTTTATCGATCAGTTTATATTC
Source organism: Brachymystax lenok tsinlingensis (assembly GCA_030435695.1). NCBI lineage: Eukaryota > Metazoa > Chordata > Actinopteri > Salmoniformes > Salmonidae > Brachymystax > Brachymystax lenok. The sequence goes on along the minus strand of CM059811.1, from coordinate 9,285,895 downwards.
CGGTTGATTTATAATAGTAAATATACGTAAAAGTGTTCCTAAGGATACATTTAAAACTATGTTTGATTGTTCTTGGACAAGTTTATAGGTATAAGATGAGCGAGTTTGCGTCACGTTTCAATGGAGGAGTGGAGGCTGTCGTTTCTGATTATAACGCTTGAACCAAATGGAGATTTATGGATAAAATACATTACTTTTTCTAACAAAGAACCATGGATTGTCTTCGTTGGACACTTAGGATGACCTCAGCAGAAGTTCTTCAACAGGTAATTGATTTGTTTTCGCTGTGAAATGTGTTATGTGTGTGCCATGATGGCTAATGGATTCATGGCTATGGGAAAAATATGTGAGGTGCTACCCTCAAACAATCAAATGTGCTGCTTTCGCCGTAAAGCCTTTTTGAAATCTGACAACACTGTGATATTGCCAAGAAACAGAGCTTTTGATGAGTATGGAACACTTGTATATTGGTGGATGTTTAATAATTCAACTTTTGGATTTTGAATTTGGCGCCTTACATTCCACCTGGTAGTGTCGGGATTGAGGCGCTAGCGCTGAGAGGATTGCTGGGATTGCGCCCCATCCTTGACAACATCCGGAAAAATGTAGAGCGCCAAATTCAAAATGCAAATGTAGTATTATAAAACATTCATAAAATTACAAGTGTTGCACACTCTTCAAAAGCGTAGACTCTTGGTAATCTCACAGCGTGGTCAGATTTCTAAAGGCTTTACGGCGAAAGCAAAACATTTGATTGTCTGAGGACAGCGCCCCGTGTACTTCCCATATTAGCATAATAATAAAACCAGTGCGGGTGTCACAAAACACATAAAAAGAGCTAAAATAAATCGCTTACCTCTGATGATCTTCTGCTGGGGGTAATCCGAAGTGTCCAAGCAAGACATCCAATGTTCCTTTTGTTAGAAAAAGTCCCTATTTATATCCATAAATCTCAGTTTGGTTGGCGCGTTCTGTTCAGAAAATCCACCGTTCACTCGCCCAATGTAGAAGACACAGAGACCGGTAAAAATATACCTATAAACTGTGTCCAAACAATTCAAACCATGTTTCTAATCGATCCTTAGCTACACTATTATGTTTATTAACGATTATATTTCACACAGATAATATCCTGAATGATAGTAAAATAAAATACAGAGGTGCGCGCTCCCGGGTCCCGCGCGCCACAGACAGAAATCACTTCTTCACTCCACTTACATAATCTTCTTCTATTCGGCTGTTTTTTAAAGTAAACTCTTGAAACCTTGTCTAAAGATGGTTGACATCTAGTGGAAGCCATAGGTACTGCAAGCTGGGTCCTGGATTTCAGAAGATCCCATAGACAACCATTGGAAAAGAAGGCATGTCACAAAAAAACACTCGGGTTTTCACCTGCCATATCAGTTCTGTTATAGTCACAGACATTATTATAACAGTTTTAGAAACTTCAGAGTGTTTCCTATCCAATAGTACTAATTATGTGCATATCCTAGTTTCTGGGCCGGCATTTTACTTTGGGCACGCCAGACTCTCCAAAACTCCCAACACTGCCGCCGCTCCCTAACTAGGAGAACAGAGATAAAATAGCATTTTTCCCAATATGGCCTTATAAATCATACACTAGAAGCCAACCAACCAATGTGGAAAGTATTAACCTTTTCCACATGTTGTTGTGTTACAGTGTGAATTTGAAATGGATTCAATTGTGATTTTGTATCACTGGCCTACACACAATATCCCATAATGTCAAAGTGAAATTATGTTCTTAGAATTTTGTACAAATTAGTAAAAAATTAAAAGCTGAAATATCTTGAGTCAGTAAGTATTTATGCTCTTTGTTAAGCCAAGCCTAAATAAGTTCAGGAGTAAACATTTGATTAACAAGTCACAAAATACGTTGTATGGACTCACTGTGTGTGCAATAATAGTGTTTAACATTGTTTCTTAATTGCTACCTCATCTCGGTACCCAACACATGCATCTACTATATGTAAGGTCCCTCAGTCGAGCAATGAATTTCAAACACAGATTCAACTACAACGACCAGAGAGGTTTTCCAATGCCTTGCAAATAAGGGCATCTATTGGTAGATGTGGAAGGAAACTGCTCAGGGATTCCACCATAGGGCCAATAGTGACTTTAGAACAGTTACAGAGTTTAATCTGTAGTAGGAGAAAACTGAGGATGGACCAACAACGCTGTACTTACTCCACATTACTAACCTATTTGACAGAGTGGAAAGATGGAAGCTTGTGCAGATTAAAAATATTCTAAACATGCATACTGTTTGCAACACGGCACTAAAGTAATACTGTTAAAAATATGGCAAAGAAATTCACTTTTTGTCCTGAATACAAGGTATTATGTTTGGGTCAAATCCAGTACAACACATTACTGATTACCACTCTCCATATTTTCAAGCATAATGATGTCTGCATCATGTTATGGGGTTGCTTGTAATCGTTAAGGACTAGGGAGTTTTTTAGGATGAAAAAGAAAAAGAGTGGTTCAGTCTGCTTTCCACCAGTCACTGGGAGACAAATTCAATCAATCAATCAAATGTATTAATATAGCCTGATGTCACAAAGTGCTATACAGAAACCCAGTCTAAATCCCCAAACAGCAAGCAATGCAGATGTAGAAGCACGGTGGCTAGGAAAACTCCCTAGAAAAGCAGGAACCTAGGAAGTAACCTAGAGAGGAACCAGGCTCTGAGGGATGGCCAGTCCTCTTCTGGCTGTGCCGGGTGGAGATTATAACAGTACATGGCCAAGATGTTCAAACGTTCATAGATGACCAGCAGGGTCAAATAATAATAATCATAGTGGTTGTAGAGGGTGCAACAGGTCAGCACCTCAGGAGTAAATGTCAGTTGGCTTTTCATAGCCGATCATTCAGAGTTAGAGACAGCAGGTGCGGTACAGAGTGACTTTTCACTTTGTCATTATGGAATATTGTGTTTAGATGGGTGAGAAAAAATATATATATTTTGAATTCAGCCTGTAACACAACAAAATGTGGAGTAAGTTCCTGAAGGCACTGAATGTGTGAGAGCGACAATATGGGAATGTCCAGGCCAGATGGTGCTGGGGAAACTCCACTTCACTGGAGGTGAGAAGCTGAAAGGCCAGCAGACGGACTGAGCAGCCCAGAGAAGAGGCTCTAAAGCAGGGCAACAGCTGTCCCCTGAGGCCCCTTTGGTACACCAAAACCGGAAGAGCCACACACTAGAGCCACGATATAGGGGCATTAGTGGCACTCTGTCTAATCTGTCTGGGCTGAGAGACAGCAACACAATTAGACCCAACCAAATCATGAGAAAACCAAAAGAAAATTACTTGACACATTAGAAAGAATTAACAAAAAAACAGAGAAAACTAGAATGCTATTTGGCCCTAAACAGAGAGTACACAGTGGCAGAATACCTGACCACTGTGACTGACCCAAACTTAAGGAAAACTTTGACTATGTACAGACTTATAAGAAATCTTGCTATGCTCTCCGACGAACCATCAAACAGGCAAAGCGTCAGTATAGGACTAAGATCGAATCGTACTACACAGGCTCCAATGCTCGTCGGATGTGGCAGGGCTTGCAAACCAATACAGACTACAAAGGGAAGCACAGCCGAGAGCTGCCCAGTGACTCGAGCCTACCAGACGAGCTGAACTGCTTCTATGCTTGCTTCGAGGCAAATAACACTGACACATGCAGGAGAACACCAGCTGTACCGGACAACAGTGTTACTACGCTCTCTGCAGCCGAATTGAGTAAGACCTTTAAACAGGTCATTCACAAGGCCGCAGGGCCAGACGGATTACCAGGACGTGTACTGCGAGCATGCGCTGACAAACTGGCAAGTGTCTTCACTGACATTTTAAACCTCTCCCTGTCCGAGTCTGTAATACCAGCACTTTTTAATCAGACCACCATAGTCCCTGTGCCCAAGAACACTAAGGTAACCTGCCTAAATGACTACCAACCCGTAGCACTCACGTCTGTAGCCATGAAGTGCTTTGAAAGGCTGGTCATGGCAACACCATTATCCAAGAAACTCTAGACCCACTCCAATTTGCATACCGCCCCAACAGATCCACAGATGATGCAATCTCTACTGCACTCCACACTGCCCTTTCCCACCTGGACAAAAGGAACACCTATGTGAGAATGCTATTCATTGACTACAGCACAGCGTTCAACACCATAGTGCCCTCAAAGCTCCTGTATTCCCTGTTCACTCATGACTGCACGGCCAGGCATGACTCCAACACCATCATTAAGTTTGCCGATGACACAACAGTGGTAGGCCTGATCACCGACAACGACAAGACAGCCTCGTCAGAGACCTGGCCGTGTGGTGCCAGGACAACAGGACAAGATGATTGTGGACTACAGGAAAAGGAGGACTGAGCACGCCCCCATTCTCATCGACAGGGCTGCAGGGGAGCAGGTTGAGAGCTTCAAGACAGTCGTGAAGAGGGCACGACAAAACCTATTCCCCCTCAGGAGACTGAAAAGATTTGGCATGGGTCCTCAGATCCTCAAAAGGTTCTACAGCTGCACCATCGAGTGCATCCTGACCGGTTGCATCATTGCCTGGTATGGCAACAGCTCGACCTCCAACCGCAAGGCACTACAGAGCGTAGTGCGTACGGCCCAGTACCTCACTGGGGTCAAGCTTCCTGCCATCTAGGACCTCTATACCAGGCGATGTCAGAGGAAGGCCCTAAAAATTGTCAAAGACTCCAGCCACCCTAGTCATAGACTGTTCTCTCTGCTACCGCACGGCAAGCTGTACAGGAGTGCCAAATCTAGGTCCAAGAAGCTTCTAAATAGTTTCTACTCCCAAGCCAATAGACTCCTGAACATCTAATCAAATGGCTACCCAGACTATTTGCATTGTCCCCCCACTACCTCTTTTACGCCGCTGCTACTCTCTGTTGTTACTATCTATGCATAGTCACTTTAATAACTCTACCTACATGTACACATTACCTCAGTTACCTTGACTAACCGGTGTCCCCGCACATTGACTATGTACCAGTACCACATGTATATAGTCTCGCTATTGTGATTTTGCTGCTGCTCTTTAATTACTTGTTCCTTTTATTTATTTTTCGTAATTTTTTTAACACCATTGTTGGTTAGGGACTTCTAAGTAACCATTTCACTGTAAGGTCTACACCTGTTGTATTCGGCGCATGTGACTAATAACATTTGATTTGATTTGACTCAGTGAGCATAGCCTTGCTGTTGAGAATGTCTGCCGTAGGCAGACCTGGCTCTCAAGAGAAGACAGGCTATGTGCACACTGCCCACAAAATGAGGTGGAAACTGAGCTGCACTTCCTAACCTCCTGCCAAATGTATGACCATATTAGAGACACATATTTCCCTCAGATTACACTGACCCACATAGAATTCGAAAACAAACCCACTTTTTATAAACTCCCATATCTATTGGTCGAAATACCACAGTGTGCCATCACAGCAGCAAGATGTGTGACCTGTTGCCACAAGAAAAGGGCAACCAGTGAAGAACAAACACCATTGTAAATACAATCCATATTTTGTTTATTTATTTTCCCTTTTGTACTTTAACTATTTGCACACCGTTACAACACTGTATATAGACATAATATGACATTTGAAATGTCTTTATTCTTTTGGAACTTTCTGTGAGTGTAATGTTTACTGTTAATTTGTATTGTTTATTTCACTTTTGTTTATTATCTATTTCACTTGCTTTGGCAATGTTAACATATGTTTCCCATGCCAATAAAGCCCCTTAAATTGAAATAGAAATTGAGAGAGAGAGAATTCCCTCTGGTCTTTCTGGTCTGTCTGTGTCAGTATGGATGTCAGTTTGGTTCTGTTTTGACTATGGAGTACAAAGGAAACTGAGAGGTTCAAGGCTGCATCCCAAATGGCACTCTATTTCTTATACAGTTTAATATACAGTTTTCATGTCTTCACTATTATTCTACAATGTAGAAAATAGTAAAAATTAAGAAAAACCCTTGAATGAGTGGGTGTGTCCAAACTTTTGACTGGCACTGTATATGAATGCATATATTTGTATTGTAGCAAATTTGGTGGGTAGCCCCGACCGGGACTCGAACCGGGGTCAAGTGACTATGAAGCCAACACCTTAAACATTACGCCAGGAGGTGGGGACCTCTTGGCGAGGTCGCTAGGTGGGGACCTCTTGACGAGGTCGCTAGGTGTTGGGTTAAGGTCGCTACAGTATGTGGCCCGTGTGTGTGTGTCACAGAGGTACAGGCTCCCCTCCATAGAGTCTCTGGACGTTCCAGTGAGCACGGCCGTCGTCAAGGATACGAGGCACGGCCAATGGCTGCGTAGGAGACGTCTAGACGGAGCACTCAACAGAGTCCCCATAGGCTTCTATCAGAAGGTCTGGAAGATTCTGCAGAAGGTCTGGACTTACCTGGCAATATGTATTCAGTATACGTATATTTAGTATAGTATTACAGTATATACAGTGAGGGAAAAAAGTATTTGATCCCCTGCTGATTTTGTACGTTTGCCCACTGACAAAGAAATGATCAGTCTATAATTTTAATGGTAGGTTTATTTGAACAGTGAGAGACAGAATAACAACAAAAAAATCCAGAAAAACGCATGTGAAAAATGTTATAAATTGATTTGCATTTTAATGAGGGAAATAAGTATTTGACCCCCTCTCAATCAGAAAGATTTTTGGCTCCCAGGTGTCTTTTATACAGGTAACGAGCTGAGATTATGAGCACACTCTTAAAGGGAGTGCTCCTAATCTCAGTTTGTTACCTGTATAAAAGACACCTGTCCACAGAAGCAATCAATCAATCAGATTCCAAACTCTCCACTATTGTAGACCTACACAAGGCTGGAATGGGCTACAAGACCATCGCCAAGCAGCTTGGTGAGAAGGTGACAACAGTTGGTGCGATTATTCGCAAATGGAAGAAACACAAAAGAACTGTCAATCTCCCTCGGCCTGGGGCTCCATGCAAGATCTCACCTCGTGGAGTTGAAATGATCATGAGAAGGAATCAGCCCAGAACTACACGGAGGATCTTGTCAATGATCTCAAGGCAGCTGGGACCATAGTCACCAAGAAAACAATTGGTAACACACTACGCCGTGAAGGACTAAAATCCTGCAGTGCCCGCAAGGTCCCCCTGCTCAAGAAAGCACATAAACATGCCCGTCTGAAGTTTGCCAATGAACATCTGAATGATTCAGAGGACAACTGGGTGAAAGTGTTGTGGTCAGATGAGACCAAAATGGAGCTCTTTGGCATCAACTCAACTCGCCGTGTTTGGAGGAGGAGGAATGCTGCCTATGACCCCAAGGACACACCATCCCCACCGTCAAACATGGTGGTGGAAACATTATGCTTTGGGGGTGTTTTTCTGCTAAGGGGACAGGACAACTTCACCGCATCAAAGGGACGATGGACGGGGCCATGTACCGTCAAATCTTGGGTGGGAACCTCCTTCCCTCAGCCAGGGCATTGAAAATGGGTCGTGGATGGGTATTCCAGCATGACAATGACCCAAAACACACTGCCAAGGCAACAAAGGAGTGGCTCAAGAAGAAGCACATTAAGGTCCTGGAGTGGCCTAGCCAGTCTCCAGATCTTAATCCCATAGAAAATCTGTGGAGGGAGCTGAAGGTTCGAGTTGCCAAACGTCAGCCTCGAAACCTTAATGACTTGGAGAAGATCTGCAAAGAGGAGTGGGACAAAATCCCTCCTGAGATGTGTGCAAACCGGGTGGCCAACTACAAGAAACGTCTGACCTCTGTGATTGCAAACAAAGGTTTTGCCACCAAGTACTAAGTCATGTTTTGCAGAGGGGTCAAATACTTATTTCCCTCATTAAAATGCAAATCAATTTATAACATTTTTGACGTGCGTTTTTCTGGATTTTTCTGATGTTATTCTGTCTCTCACTGTTCAAATAAACCTACCATTAAAATTATAGACTGATCATTTCTTTGTCAGTGGGCAAACGTACAAAATCAGCAGGGGATCAAATACTTTTTTCCCTCACTGTATAGTTTCGTTTAACTATATATGTGTGTGTGTGTGTATATATTTACAGTTGAAGTCGGTAGTTTTCATACACCTTTGCCAAATACATTTAAACTCAGTTTTTCCAATTCCTGACATTTAATTGTAGTAGAAATTCCATGTCTTAGGTCAGTTAGGATCACCACTTTATTTTAGGAATGTGAAATGTCAGAATAATAGTTGAGAGAATGATTTACTTCAGCATTTATTTATTTAATCACATTCCCAGTGGGTCAGAAGTTTACATACACTCAATTAGTATTTGGTAGCATTGCCTTTAAATTGTTTAACTTGGGACAAACGTTTCAGGGAGCCTTCCACAAGCTTCCCACAATAAGTTGGGTGAATTTTGGCCCATTCCTTCTGACAGAGCTGGTGTAACTGAATCAGGTTTGTAGGCCCCCTTGCTCGCACACGCTTTTTCAGTTCTGCCCACAAGTTTTCTATGGGATTGAGGTCAGGGCTTTGTGATGGCCACTCCAATACCTTGACTTTGTTGTCCTTAGGCCATTTTGACACAACTTTGGAAGTATGCTTGGGGTCATTGTTCATTTGGAAGACCCATTTGCGACCAAGCTTTAACTTCCTGACTGATGTCTTGAGATGTTGCTCTAATATATCGACGTAATTTTCCTGCCTCATGATGCCATCTATTTTGTGAAGTGCACCAGTCCCTCCTGCAGCAAAGCACCACCACAACATGATGCTGGCACCCCCGTGCTTCATGGTTCGGATGGTGTTCTTCGGCTTGCAAGTCTCCCCCTTTTTCCTCCAAAAATATCGATGGTCATTATGGCCAAACAGTTCTATTTTTGTTTCATCAGACCAGAGGACATTTCTCCAAAAGGTACGATCTTTGTCCCCATGTGCAGCTGCAAACCGTAGTCTGGCTTTTTTATGGCGGTTTTGGAGCAGTGGCTTCTTCATTGCTGAGCGGCCTTTCAGGTTGTGTTGATATAGGACTCGTTTTAATGTGGATATAGATACTTTTGTACCTGTTTCATTCAGCGTCTTCACAAGGTCCTTTGCTGTTGTTCTGGGATTGATTTGCACTTCGTGCACCAAAGTACGTTCATCTCTAGGAGAGAGAACGCGTCTCCTTCATGAGCGGTATGGCGGCTACGTGGTCCCATGGTGTTTATACTTGCGTACTATTGTTTGTACAGATGAAAGTGGTACCTTCAGGCATTTGGAAATTGCTCCCAAGGATGAACCAGACTTGTGGAGGTCTACAATATTTTTCTGAGGTTTTGGCTGATTTATTTGGATTTTCCAATGATGTCAAGCAAAGAGGCACTGAGTTTTAAGGTAGGCCTTGAAATACATCCACAGGTACACCTCCAATTGACTCAAATGATGTCAATTAGCCTATCAGAAGCTTCTAAAGCCATGACATCATTTTCTGTAATCTTCCAAGCTGTTTAAAGGCACAGTCAATTTAGTGTATGTAAACTTCTGACCCACTGGAATTGTGATACAGTGAATAATAAGTGAAATAATCTGTCTGTAAACAATTGTTGTAAAAATGACTTGTGTCATGCACAACGTAGATGTCCTAACCGACTAGCCAAAGCTATAGTTTGTTGACAAGAAATTTGTGGAGTTTTAATGACTCCAACCTAAGTGTATGTAAAGTTCCGACTTCAACTGTACCCTTTTGCCCTGGTCAGAAGCAGTACACTTGAATGGGAATAGGGTGCCATTTGGGAAATGATTTGACTGCTTTACCAGGAGAAGATGCTTCCTGACGACTCAAACTGAACTCTTCCTCTGCTCTATTTTAGCTACATATTTCAGTCTGAGACTGCCGGCGTTGAAGTCGTCATCAGTGATTGGATCATCTCTAACCAATCAGAGTATCAAAGCCAATGACACATTTTCAAACGCAGCTGTACCCATGTGTGTTCTGCCTCTGGCCCAACCCATTGGTTTCTGGGACCAATCATTTGGCCGGAACAAGGAGTTTGGGTAGCCAGGCAAGCAACTCAACATAGAAAGTAAACTAAATATCAATTCCAAATCTTCCTCATTGAAAGCATTGAAGAGAATTTAAGATGGATTTGGAATTTCAGTGTACTTCCTGAAATCACTGGAATTTAAATGGAATTGACCCCAACCCCTGACAATGACAGCTGGACATCAACAGATGGATCTTTGTCATTATTCTGCCCTGGACACTCCACAATCAGAGAGAGAGAGACTGAAGTGTTTGCCTGTCTGTCTGTCTGCTTGAGTCTGGACAGTCTGTCTGTTTGTCTGCCTGAGTCTGGACGGTCTTTCTATCTATCTCTCTGCCTGAGTTTGGACAGTCTGTCTGTCTGTCTGCTTGAGTCTGGACAGTCTGTCTGCCTGAGTCTAGACAGTCTGTCTGTCTGCCTATCTGTCTGTCTGTCTGCCTGAGTCTGGACAGTCTGTCTATCTGTCTGTATAGTCTATCTGCCTGAGTCTGGATAGTCTGTCTGTCTGCCTGAGTCTGAACTGTCTGTCTGTCTGTCTGCCTGAGTCTGGACAGTCTGTCTGTCTGTCTGCCTGAGTCTGGACAGTCTGTCTGCTAAAATCTGACAGTCTGTCTTTCTGTCTGCCTGAGTCTAGACTGCCTATCTGTCTATCTATCTGTCTGCCTGAGTCTGGACAGTCTGTCTGTCTGTCTGCCTGAGTCTGGACAGTCTGTCTGTCAGCCTGAGTCTGGACAGTCAGTCAGTCTGTCTGTCTGCCTGAGTCTGGACAGTCTGTCTGTCTGTCTGTCTATCAATCTGTCTTCCTGAGTCTGGACAGTCTGTCTGTCTGTCTGTCTATCTGCCTGAGTCTGGACAGTCTGTCTGTCTGTCTGTCTGTCTGCCTGAGTCTGGACAAGCTGTCTATCTATCTATCTATCTATCTATCTATCTATCTATCTATCTATCTATCTATCTATCTATCTGTCTGTCTTCCTGAGTCTGGACAGTCTGTCTGTCTATCTGCCTGAGTCTGGACAGTCTGTCTGTCTGTCTGCCTGAGTCTGGACAGCCTGTCTGTCTGTCTGAGCCTGGACTGTCTGTCTGTCTAACTGCCTGAGTCTGGACAGTATGTCTAACTTCCTGGGTCTGGACAGTCTGTCCTTCTGCCTGTCTGGACATTCTGTCTGTCTGTCTGAGTACAGACACTGTGTCTGTCTGTCTGGTGAGTCTGTCTGTTTGAGTCTGGACAGTCTGTCTGCCCGAGTCTGGAGTGTCTGTCTGTCTTTCTGCCTGAGTCTGGAGAGTCTGTCTGTCTGCCTGAGTCTGGATTGTCTGTCTGTCTGAGTCTGGACAGTCTGTCTGTCTGCCTGAGACTGGATAGTCTGTCTGTCTGAGCCTGGACGGTCTGTCTGTCTAACTTCCAGAGTCTGGACAGTCTGTCTGTCTGCCTGTCTGAGTCTGGGCAGTCTGTCTGTTTGCCTGAGACTGGGCAGTCTGTCTGAGTCTGGACAGTCTGTCTAACTTCCTGAGTCTGGACAGTCTGTCCTTCTGCCTGTCTGGACATTCTGCCTGTCTGTCTGTCTGGAGAGTCTGTCTGTCTGAGTCTGGACAGTCTGTCTGCCTGTGTCTGGAGAGTCTGTCTGTCTGCCTGCCTGAGTCCTGCCAGTCTGTCTGTCTGTTTGTCTGCCTGAGCATGGTCAGTCTGTCTGCCCAGTCTGGAGAGTCTGTCTGTCTTTCTGCCTAAGTCTGGAGAGTCTGTCTGTCTGCCTGAGTCTGGATTGTCTGTCTGTCTGAGTCTGGACAGTCTGTCTGTCTGCCTGAGACTGGATAGTCTGTCTGTCTGAGCCTGGACGGTCTGTCTGTCTAACTTCCAGAGTCTGGACAGTCTGTCTGTCTGCCTGTCTGGACATTCTGTCTGTCTGTCTGGCTGGCTGTCTGATTCCAGACAGTCTGTCGGTCTGGGCAGTCTGTCTGTTTGCCTGAGACTGGGCAGTCTGTCTGAGTCTGGACAGTCTGTCTAACTTCCTGAGTCTGGACAGTCTGTCCTTCTGCCTGTCTGGACATTCTGCCTGTCTGTCTGTCTGGAGAGTCTGTCTGTCTGAGTCTGGACAGTCTGTCTGCCTGTGTCTGGAGAGTCTGTCTGTCTGTCTGTCTATCAATCTGTCTTCCTGAGTCTGGACAGTCTGTCTGTCTGTCTGTCTATCTGCCTGAGTCTGGACATTCTGTCTGTCTGTCTGTCTGTCTGTCTGCCTGAGTCTGGACAAGCTGTCTATCTATCTATCTATCTATCTATCTATCTATCTATCTATCTATCTATCTATCTATCTATCTATCTATCTATCTATCTATCTATCTATCTATCTGTCTGTCTTCCTGAGTCTGGACAGTCTGTCTGTCTATCTGCCTGAGTCTGGACAGTCTGTCTGTCTGTCTGCCTGAGTCTGGACAGCCTGTCTGTCTGTCTGAGCCTGGACTGTCTGTCTGTCTAACTGCCTGAGTCTGGACAGTATGTCTAACTTCCTGGGTCTGGACAGTCTGTCCTTCTGCCTGTCTGGACATTCTGTCTGTCTGTCTGAGTACAGACACTGTGTCTGTCTGTCTGGTGAGTCTGTCTGTTTGAGTCTGGACAGTCTGTCTGCCCGAGTCTGGAGTGTCTGTCTGTCTTTCTGCCTGAGTCTGGAGAGTCTGTCTGTCTGCCTGAGTCTGGATTGTCTGTCTGTCTGAGTCTGGACAGTCTGTCTGTCTGCCTGAGACTGGATAGTCTGTCTGTCTGAGCCTGGACGGTCTGTCTGTCTAACTTCCAGAGTCTGGACAGTCTGTCTGTCTGCCTGTCTGAGTCTGGGCAGTCTGTCTGTTTGCCTGAGACTGGGCAGTCTGTCTGAGTCTGGACAGTCTGTCTAACTTCCTGAGTCTGGACAGTCTGTCCTTCTGCCTGTCTGGACATTCTGCCTGTCTGTCTGTCTGGAGAGTCTGTCTGTCTGAGTCTGGACAGTCTGTCTGCCTGTGTCTGGAGAGTCTGTCTGTCTGCCTGCCTGAGTCCTGCCAGTCTGTCTGTCTGTTTGTCTGCCTGAGCATGGTCAGTCTGTCTGCCCGAGTCTGGAGAGTCTGTCTGTCTTTCTGCCTAAGTCTGGAGAGTCTGTCTGTCTGCCTGAGTCTGGATTGTCTGTCTGTCTGAGTCTGGACAGTCTGTCTGTCTGCCTGAGACTGGATAGTCTGTCTGTCTGAGCCTGGACGGTCTGTCTGTCTAACTTCCAGAGTCTGGACAGTCTGTCTGTCTGCCTGTCTGGACATTCTGTCTGTCTGTCTGGCTGGCTGTCTGATTCCAGACAGTCTGTCGGTCTGGGCAGTCTGTCTGTTTGCCTGAGACTGGGCAGTCTGTCTGAGTCTGGACAGTCTGTCTAACTTCCTGAGTCTGGACAGTCTGTCCTTCTGCCTGTCTGGACATTCTGCCTGTCTGTCTGTCTGGAGAGTCTGTCTGTCTGAGTCTGGACAGTCTGTCTGCCTGTGTCTGGAGAGTCTGTCTGTCTGCCTGCCTGAGTCCTGCCAGTCTGTCTGTCTGTTTGTCTGCCTGAGCATGGTCAGTCTGTCTGTCTGCCTGAGTCTGGACAGTCTGTCTGCCTAAGTCTGGAAAGTCTGTCTGTCTCTCTGCCAGTCTTAGAAAGTGTGAGATCGACTCAAGTGTCATTATAATGAATGAATGGCCATCTCTGTTTCAGCACTGGACAGCTGCCTGCTTCCCCAAATCAGCCAAACAGAGGGAGAGAAAGAGTGGAGGGATGGATAGAGACAAGGAGAAAGAGAGAGAGAGAGAGAGAGAGAGGGGTTGGATGGATAGAGACAGGGAGAGAAAGAGGAAGGGATGGATAGAGACAGGGAGAGAAAGAGGAAGGGATGGATAGAGACAGAGAGAGGGATGAAGGGATGGGTAGAGACAGAGAGAGAAAGAGGAAGGGATGGATAGAGACAGAGAGAGAAAGAGGAAGGGATGGATAGAGACAGGGAGAGAAAGAGGAAGGGATGGATAGAGACAGAGAGAGAAAGAGGAAGGGATGGATAGAGACAGAGAGAGAAAGAGGAAGGGATGGATAGAGACAGAGAGAGAAAGAGGAAGGGATGGATAGAGACAGGGAGAGAAAGAGGAAGGGATGGATAGAGACAGAGAGAGAAAGAGGAAGGGATGGATAGAGACAGAGAGAGAAAGAGGAAGGGATGGATAGAGACAGAGAGAGAAAGAGGAAGGGATGGATAGAGACAACGAGAGGACGAGAGAGGGATGGATAGAGACATGGAGAGAAAGAGGAAGGGATGGATAGAGACAGAGAGAGAAAGAGGAAGGGATGGATAGTGACAGAGAGAGAGAGGAAGGGATGGATAGAGACAGAGAGAGAAAGAGGAAGGGATGGATAGAGACAGGGAGAGAAAGAGGAAGGGATGGATAGAGACACAGAGAGAGGGAGGAAGGGATGGATAGAGACAGAGAGAGGGATGAAGGGATGGATAGACAGGGAGAGAGGGAGGAGGGGATGGATAGAGACAGGGAGAGAGGGATGAAGGGATGGATAGAGACAGAGAGAGAGGGATGAAGGGATGGATAGACAGGGAGAGAGGGAGGAGGGGATGTATAGAGACAGGGAGAGAGGGATGAAGGGATGGATAGAGACAGAGAGAGAGGGATGAAGGGATGGGTAGAGACCCCCCCCCCCCACACACACACACACAGTTCATGTAGATTAGCTGACAGCTAGAGTTCCTTGGTTTGGCCACTGTCAGCAGTAAGAGGATCTATAGAGGAAGTTTGAGACTCTAATGGTACCATATTCCCTAAATAGTGCACTACCCATAGGGCTCTGGTTAAACGTAGGGCACTATGAAGGGAATAGGGTGCCATTTCAGACGCGTTCAAAGTTAATTTGGGTAATAGTCATTTTGGCCGAACCATGATGTTTTTTAAACGTACTGCTGTATTCATCAAGAAAAGACAGAATTCATTCCAGATCCACATTGGATTTATCTCTCTCTATCTCTCTATATCTGTATATCTCTCTCTATCTCTCTGTATCTGTATATCTCTCTGC
This sequence comes from Brachymystax lenok tsinlingensis, assembly GCA_030435695.1. Taxonomy (NCBI): domain Eukaryota; kingdom Metazoa; phylum Chordata; class Actinopteri; order Salmoniformes; family Salmonidae; genus Brachymystax; species Brachymystax lenok. The sequence goes on along the minus strand of CM059811.1, from coordinate 9,270,807 downwards.
CTATCTCTCTCTATCTCTATATTTGTATATCTCTCTCTATCCTTCTTTCTCTCTATATCTCTCTGCATATCTCTCTCTATCTCTCTATATCTGTATATCTCTCTCTATCTCTCTATATCTGTATCTCTCTCTCTATCTCTCTATATCTGTATATCTCTCTCTATCTCTCTATATCTGTATCTCTCTCTGCATATCTCTCTCTATCTCTCTATATCTCTCTTTCTCTCTGCCTATCTCTCTCTGTCTCTCTCTATCTGGATATCTCTCTGCATATCTCTCTCTATCTCTCTTTCTCTCTATATCTGTCTTTCTCTCTATATCTCTCTTTCTCTCTATATCTCTTTCTTTCTATATCTCTCTCTCTCTAGCTCTCTTTCTATAACTATATCTCTCTTTCTCTATCTCTCTTTCTATAACTATATCTCTCTGTCTCACTTTCTTTCTATATCTCTCTTTATGTCTCTTTCTATAACTATATCTCTCTTTCTTTCTCTATCTCTCTTTCTATAACTATATCTCTCTGTCTCACTTTCTTTCTATATCTCTCTTTCTCTCTCTAGCTCTCTTTCTATAACTATATCTCTCTTTCTATAACTATATCTCTCTTTCTTTCTCTATCTCTCTTTCTATAACTATATTCCTCTATCTCCCTTTCTTTCTATAGCTCTCTTTCTCTCTCTATCTCTCTGTAAGGATTGCTTAACTGGTGGCAGAGAAGTCAGGCGCAGGAGAGCAAAACTTGGTAACTCCCGCAGCATAGACGGGTCCAAAACGTCCTCCACCGGAACCTAGCATCTCTCCTCTGGACCGTACCCCTCCCACTCCACGAGGTACTAAAGGCCCCTCTTCCGACACCTCGAATCCAGTATGGAGCAGACTGAATATGCCAGGGCCCCCACGATGTCCAGAGAGGGCGGAGGGACCTCCCGCACCTCAGACTCCTGGAGCGGACCAGCCACCACCGACCTGAGGAGAGACACATGGAACGAGGGGTTAATACTGTAATCGGGGGGAAGCTGTAACCTATAACAAACCTTGTTCACTCTCCTCAGGACTTTAAATGGCCCCACAAACAACGGATCCAGCTTCCGGCAGGGCAGGCGGAGGGGCAGGTTTCAGGTCAAGAGCCAGACCAGGTCCCCCGGTGCAAACACCGGGGTCTCACTGCGGTGACGGTCTGCGCTGGCTTTCCGGCGCAGCACGGCCCGCTGGAGATGAACATGGGCGGCGTCCCATGTCTCCTCCGAGCGCCTGAACCAGTCGTCCACCGCAGGAGCCTCGGTCTGACTCTGATGCCACGGCGCCAGAACCGGCTGGTACCCCAATACACACTGGAAGGGGGAGAGGTTAGTGGAGTTCTGAGCCATCTCTGCCCAGTGCACGAACGACGCCCACTCCCCCGGCTGGTCCTGGCAATACGACCTCAGAAACCTACCCACTTCCTGGTTCACTCTCTCCACCTGCCCGTTACTCTCGGGATGAAACCCAGAGGTAAGGCTGATCGAGACCCCCAGACGTTCCATGAACGCCTTCCAGACCCTCTAAGTGAACTGGGGACCTCGATCAGACACTATATCCTCAGGCACCCCGTAGTGCCGGAAGACCTGCGTAAAGAAAAGGCCACCAGTACTTCCCAACCAAACAGCGCACCGTCCGACCGATCCCAGGATGACCAGGGAGGGTGAAGTGTGGGCCCAATAGATCAACCGGTCACGGACAGCAGACGGAACGTACGACCAGCGGGACCAGCGGGACACTGAAGCGGAGCGGGCTCTGCACGTAACGCCTGCTCAATGTCAGCGTCCAGCTCCCACACTACCGGCGCCACTAGGCAGGAGGCCGGGAGTATGGGGGTAGGATCCATGGACCGCTCCTCTGTGTCATACATCCGGGACAGTGCATCTGCCTTCACGTTCTGGGAACCTGGTCTGTAGGAAAGGGTGAAAAACATGGCCCACCTTGCCTGGCGAGGGTTCAGTCTCCTCGCTGCCCGGAGGTACTCCAGATTGCGGTGGTCAGTCCAGATGAGAAAAGGGTGTTTCGCCCCCTCAAGCCAATGTCTCCACGCCTTCAGAGCCTTGACAACAGCCAACAGCTCCCGGTCTCCCACGTCATAGTTTCACTCTGCCGGTCTGAGCTTCTTCAAGAAGAAAGCACAGGGGTGGAGCTTCAGTGGCGTACCCGAGCGATGAGAGAGCACGGCTCCTATCCCAGCCTTGGACGCGTCCACCTCCACTATGAATGCCAAAGAGGGATCCGGATGGGCCAGCACGGGAGCCGAGGTAATACATAGCCCTCAGGTGACCAAAAGCCCTGTCTGCCTCAGCCAACCACTGCAAATGCACCGCACCCCCCTTCAGCAGTGAGGTAATGGGAGCCGCTACCTGACCAAAACCCCGGATAAACCTCCAGTAGTAGTTGGCAAACCCTAGAAACCGCTGCACCTCCTTTACCGTGGTGGGAGTCGGCCAATTACGCACGGCTGAAATGCGGTCACTCTCCATCTCCACCCCAGAGGTGGAAATGCGATACCCTAGGAAGGAGACGGACTGCTGGAAGAACAGGCATTTCTCAGCCTTGACGTACAGGTCATGCTCCAACAATCGACCAAGCACCCTGCGCACCAGGGACACATACTTGGCGTATGCAGCGGAGTATATCAGAATGTCATCAATATACACCACTACACCCTGCCCATGCAGGTCCCTGAAAATCTCGTCTACAAAGGCTTGGAAGACTGATGGAGCATTCATCAACCTGTACGGCATGACGAGGTACTCAAAATGCCCTGAGGTTGTATTGAATGCCGTCTTCCACTTGTCTCCCTCCCGGATACGCACCAGATTGTAAGCGCTCCTGAGATCTAGTTTGGTGAAGAAGGACGCCCCGTGCATTTCTCAATCGCTGTGGCGATGAGCGGTAGCGGGTAACTATACCTCACCGTGATCTGGTTTAGACCTTGATAGTCAATACACGTGCGCAGACCTCCCTCCTTCTTCTTCACAAAAAAGAAACTCGAGGAGGTGGGTGAAGTGGAGGGCTGAATGTACCCCTGATGCAGGGATTCGGAGACATATGTTTCCATAGCCGCCGTCTCCTCCTGTGACAGGGGATACACGTGACTCCTGGGAAGTGCAACGTTTACAAGGAGATTTATCGCACAATACCCCGTCGATGGGTTGGTAATTGAGTCGCCTTGTTCTTGGAGAAGGCGAAAGCCAAATCGGCATATTCAGGGGGAACGCGCATGGTGGAGACCTGGTCTGGACTTTCCACCGTAGTAGCACCCACGGAAACCTCTAAACACCTCCCCGAGCACTCTCGCGACCACCCCGTGAGAACCCTCCGTTGCCAAGAAACATTGGGGTCATGAAAATCTAACCAGGGTAGACCTAGCACCACGGGAAACGCAGGAGAGTCAATGAGGAAGAGACTGTGACCACCCTGCATTACCATACCCAGAGGAGCGGTGGCCTCCCTGATCAACCCTGACCCTAATGGTCGACTGTCTAAGGCATGAAGGTGGAAGGGCACATCCACGGGAACAATAGGAATCCCTAAACTAAGGGCGAACGATGTGTCTATAAAATTCCCAGCCTCGCCTGAATCGACGAGCGCCTTATGTTGGGAATGTGGGGAACTAAGTAAGTGTGCAACAGAGGGCTCTGGGTGAGAATGGTGCCGGCTCACCTGGGATGACGCCAGAGTACCCTGCCTGCTGCCTCGATCCCCAGAGGAACCGACCCGGCACCGACCGGCAGTGTGACCTCTGCGGCCACAGATGGTGCGTGCACGAGACGGAACCTCCTCCAGTCTCCCTACGCATAGTGCCTCCCAGCTCCATGGGTACCGGAGCGGTGGTGCTGGGGGATGGAACCGACAGGCCCCGCTCTGGACGTCCGCGGGTAGCCAGCAGGTTATCCAACCGAATGGACAGGTCCACCAGCTGGTCAAAGGTGAGGGTGGTGTCCTGCAGGCCAACTCCCGACGGACGTCCTTGTGCAAACTGCAGCGATAATGGTCAATCAGGGCCCTGTTGTTCCATCCTGCGCCGGCGGCCAGGGTCCGAAAATCCATGGCGAACTTCTGAGCGCTCCTCGTCCCCCTGCCTCAGATGGAAGAGACGTTCACCCGCCGCTCTACTCTCGGGTGGGTGGTCGAAGACTGCCCGGAAACGGCGGGTGAAATCCTCGAAGTGGTCCAGCGCCACATCTCCTTCCTCCCACACGGCGTTGGCCCACTCCAAGGCCTTCTCTGAGAGGCACGAGACGAGGTTGCCAGGTAGAGTTGCCAGGTAGAGGTCCATGGTTGCCAGGTAGAGGTCCAATTGCAGCAAGAACCCCTGGCAGCGAGCAGCCATCCCGTCATACTCCTGGGGAAGGGCGAGATGAATTCCATTGGGACCGGGTGAAAGAGAGGCGCTAGGTGGGACCCCTGGTTGTACGGGTAGAGGCGCTGGAGGAACTCCCTGTCACTCCCAACGGTCCATGGTCTGAACAACGCGGTCCATGGCGGCGCCTAAATGTTGAAGCATCGCCACATGCTCCCGGACGCGCTCCTCCACTCCTACTCCTGAGTCACCTGCTCCTGCTGACTCCATAGGTGGTGTGGGATTCTGTAAGGATTGCTTAACTGGTGGCAGAGAAGTCAGGCGCAGGAGAGCAAAACTTGGTAATGTTTGTTGTCGTTTAATAATTATCACCCAACGGTAAAACAACACGAGCGTACATGGGCACAAAATAACTCGAAACACACCAGTCCAAAATAATGTGCACAAGCACTAAAACAACAATCCCACACAAAGACTTGGGGGGGAACAGAGGGTTAAATAAAAAAAATGTAATGCTGGAATTGAAACCAGGTGTGGAAAACAAAGACAAAACAAATGGAAAATGAAAAGTGGATCGGTGATGGCTAGAAGACCGGTGACGTCAACCGTCGAACACCACCCGAACAAGGAGAGGCACCGACTTCGGCGGAAGTCGTGACACTCTCTTTCTATAACTATATCTCTCTTTCTGTATCTATCTATATATATATATATTTCTATTTCTCTCTTTATCTCTATATACACTATCGTTCAAAAGTTTGGGGTCACTTAGAAATGTCCTTGTTTTTGAATGACATCAAATAGATCGGAAATACAGTGTAGACATTGTTAATGTTGTAATTGTTGCTAGAAACTGCTTTTTTGGGACTATCTACATAGGCGTATAGAGGCCCATTATCAGCAACCATCACTCCTGTGTTCCAATGGCACGTTGTGTTACCTAGTCCAAGTTTATCATTTTAAAAGGCTAATTGATCATTAGAAAACCCTTTTGCAATTATGTTTGCACAGCTGAAAACTGTTGTTCTGATTAAAGAAGCACTAGAGAGTCTAGTTTGAGAAACTCTGCCTTGAAGGCCGGCATCCAGGAGTGGCCTCTTCACTGTTGACGTTGAGACTGGTGTTTTGCGGGTACTATTTAATGAAGCTGCCAGTTGAGGACTTGTGAGGTGTCTGTATCTCAAACTAGACACTCTAATGTACTTGTCCTCTTGCTCAGTTGTGCACCGGAGCCTCCCACTCCTCTTTCTATTCTGGTTACAGCCAGTGTTCGCTGTTCTGTGAAGGGAGTAGTACACAGCGTTGTATGAGAACTTCAGTTTCTTGGCAATTTCTCGCATGGAATAGCCTTCATTTCTCAGAACAAGAATAGACTTACGAGTTTCAGAAGAAAGTTATTTGTTTCAGGTCATTTTGAGCCTGTAATCGAACCCACATATGCTGATGCTCCAGATACTCAACTAGTCTAAAGAAGGCCAGTTTTATTGCTTCTTTAATCAGAACAGCAGTTTTCAGCTGTGCTAACATAATTGTAAAAGGGTTTTCTAATGACCATGTCACGTCCAGGCCTGAGAAGACAGGCTGGAGTGTTTAGTTTTGTTTTGGTGTAGGGTTTTTTCTGTTCTAGGTTATATATTTCTATGTTGGGGTAATGGTTCCCAATTAGAGGCAGCTGAGTGTCGTTACCTCTAATTGGGAACCATATATATGTTTGTAGTTTTCACTTGGGGTTTGTGGGTTATTGTTTGTACATAGCTTGTTGTATGTTGTCAGTTGTGTTCAACTTCACGATCTTCGTTTACATTTTGTTATTTTTGCCCAGTTACGTTCGTAATAAATATGTATACTGGAAGCATCGCTGCGTCTTGGTCTGTCTGTTCAGGAGATCGTGACAGAATAACCCACCACAAAAGGGCCAAGCAGCGATGTTTAAAGGAGTCCTGGACTTGGGAGGAGATATTGGCTGGGAAGGGGCCTTGGAGGAAAACGACGGAGCATCGTCACCCCAAGAAGGAGATGGAAGTGGCGAAGACTGAGCGAGGGAGTTATGAGGATATATATGGAGCGTGGAACCCGGAGAGGGAGAGATATGTTGGGACTCGCCTGGCGCGGAAACCCGAGAGGCACCCCCCAATTTTTTTTTTCTCTCTTTCTCTCTATATATCTCTCTCTCTATATCGCTTTCTCTATACACTACCGGTCGAGAGAGAGAGAGAGAGAGAGAGAGAGAGAGAGAGAGAGAGAGAGAGAGAGAGAGAGAGAGATGAGTGTGCTAGTCTAATCTCAAGCCTTGTTGAAATGCAGTCAATCAGGAAAATTTCAATAACTTTGAAAGTTTCTTCAATTGCAGTCGCAAAAACCATCAAGCGCTATAATGAAACTGGCTCTCATGAGGACCACCACAGGAATGGAAGTCCCAGAGTTACCTCTGCTGCAGGATAAGTTCATTAGAGATACCAGCCTCAGAAATTGCAGCCCAAATAAATGCTTCACAGAGTTCAAGTAACAGACACATCTCAACATCAACTGTTCAGAGGAGACTGTGTGAATCAAACCTTCATGGTCGAATTGCTGCAAAGAAATCACTACTAAAGGACACCAATAAGAAGAAGAGACTTGCTTGGGCCAAGAAAAACGAGCAATGAACATTAGACCGGTGGAAATCTGTCCTTTGCTCGCAAGTCCAAATTGGAGATTATTGGTTCCAACCACCGTGTCTTTGTGAGACGCGTTGTGGGTGAACAGATGATCGCCGCATATGTGGTTCCCACCATGAAGCATGGAGGAGGATGTGTGATGGTGTGGGGGTGTTCTGCTGGTGACGCTGTCAGTGATTTATTTAGAATTCAAGGCACACTCAACCAGCATGGCTCATAGGGTGGCTATTTGACAAATTGCAAATATTAAATATGTTTTGATTTGCTTAACACTTTTTTGGTTACTACATGATTCCATATGTGTTATTTTATAGTTTTGATGTCTTCACTATTATTCTACAATGTAGAAAATAGTAAAAATAAAGAAAAATACTAGGTGTTCTAAAACTTCTAAAACTTTTGAACGGTAGTGCATATTTAATCAAGTTTAAAATAAGGCTGTAACGAAACAAAATGTGGGAAAAGTCAAGGGGTCTGAATACTTTCCGAATGCACAGTATACTTAAACTTAGGACTAGGGGGCAGTATCCTGAATTTCCGCCTGTCTGACGTGCCCAAAGTAAACTGCCTGCTACTCAGGCCCAGAAGCTAGGATATGCATATAATTGGTGGCATTGGATAGAAAACACTCGGATGTTTCTACAACTGTTAGACTAATGTCTGTGAGTATAACAGAACTAATATGGCAGGCAAAAACCAGAGGGGAAATCCATCCAGAATTATTTTTTTTAGAGGTCACACTTTCCAATGACAGCCCATTGACTATACAAAATAATAGCTCCCAGATTGCAGTACCTATAGCTTCCACTTTGAAAAACGAGCAAGTAATTGTAGTTTATCCAAGGTGTGCCTCATTAGGACAGTAGTCTTTTGGCGCACGTGAATGAGGTGCGCGCTCTTCGTTATTTCTCTTCCCTACTGAACATACTATTCTCTGTCTTAAATATTATCGTTTATTTAGATATTAGGGTACCTGAGGATTAATTAGAATCGTTGTTTGACTTGTTTGGACGAACTTTACCGGATTTCTTTGTCTGCATTGAATGAGTGGATTACTGAAATCAATGGCGCCAACTAAACAGACTTTTTTGTTTTGAAAAATATGTCGCTGTCCTCAGACAATCGAATGCTATGCTTTCGCCGTAAAGCCTATTGTAAATCGGACAACGCAGTTCGATTACCAAGATTCTAAGCGTTTGAATGATGTGTGACACTTGTATTTTCATGAATGTTTAATATAACACTTTTTGTATTTTGAATTTGGCGCTCTGCAATTTCACCGGATGTTGTCGTAGGTGGACTGCTAGCGGTCCGCGAGCCTTAATTATTAATGTTATATGCACGATTGTGTGTGTGTGTGTGTGTGTGTTTTGTGCTTTTCTATCCGTTTGCAACATCACATTTCACTACAGCATTGTATCATTGTACTACAATCAGGCTCATTGCACCATTTGACAGGAATAACTTTTTCAGAGATTAATTTGATCAAATACAAACTTTTAATGTATTTGAGTTTGAAAAAGGCTTCTAAAGTTTTTTTTTTAGTTTGAAATTGCAGACTTGATTTCCCCTAATGAAAAATGTATCAACCCCTACAAAAAATGTCCATTAATAATAATCCACATAATAATGAACATTTCCTGATGCTGCAGGATTATTTTCCTGCTGTAGCAAACTAGCTCAATTTAAGAGTCTACATCTGTACACACTGCAGAAAACACTGATGAGAAGCATGATTCAACTGAAAGAACTCACCGCGGGAGAGGAGGAGAGGAGGAGCGGAGGAGGGCAGAGGAGAGGAGGAGCGGAGGAGAGGAGTGGAGGAGAAGAGGAGCGGAGGAGGGCAGAGGAGAGGAGGAGCGGAGGAGAGGAGTGGAGGAGAGGAGGAGGGGGGTCACAGAGAGCGTGTGGGCCGGAGAGTTTCCTGCACGAAAGGTGTGATGATGTAATTGTGTTCAGAGAGAGAGAGAGAGAGAGCGAGAGAGAGAGAGAGAGAGATGAGTGTGCTAGTCTAATCTCAAGCCTTGATGAAACGCACTATACCACCCTATACATACCAAACCACCCTATATATAACACCCTATATACACCACCCTATATATAACACCCTATATACACCACCCTATATACACCACCCTATATATAACACCCTATATACACCACCCTTTATACCACCCTATATATAACACCCTATATACACCACCCTTTATACCACCCTATATATAACACCCTATATACACCACCCTTTATACCACCCTATATATAACACCCTATATAAACCACCCTTTATACCACCCTATATATAACACCCTATATATAACACCCTTTATACCACCCTATATATAACACCCTATATATAACACCCTATATATACCACCCTATATATAACACCCTATATAAACCACCCGTTATACCACCCTATATATAACACCCTATATAAACCACCCTTTATACCACCCTATATAAACCACCCTTTATACCACCCTATATATAACACCCTATATAAACCACCCTTTATAACACCCTATATATAACACCCTATATAAACCATCCTTTATACCACCCTATATAAACCACCCTTTATACCACCCTATATATAACACCCTATATAAACCACCCTTTATACCACCCTATATATAACACACTATATAAACCACCCTTTATATAACACCCTATACAAACCACCCTTTATACCACCCTATATGTTACACCCTATATACACCACCCTATATACCACACTATATATAACACCCTATATATACACCACCCTTTATACCACCCTATATATAACACCCTATATAGACCACCCTTTATACCACCCTATATATAACACCCTATATAAACCACCCTTTATACCACCCTATATATAACACCCTATATACACCACCCTATATACACCACCCTTTATACCACCCTATATATAACACCCTATATACACCACCCTATACAAACCACCCTTTATACCACCATATATACACCACCCTATATACACCACCCTTTATACCACCCTATATACACCACCCTTTATACCACCCTATATATAACACCCTATATACACCACCCTTTATACCACCCTATATATAACACCCTATATACACCACCCTATATACACAACCCTATATACACCACCCTTTATACCACCCTATATACACCACCCTATATGCAGCCCTATATATAACACCCTATATAAACCACCCTTTATACCACCCTATATATAACACCCTATATATAACACCCTTTATACCAACCTATATATAACACCCTATATATAACACCCTATATAAACCACCCTATATATAACACCCTATATATAACACCCTATATAAACCTCCCTTTATACCACCCTATATATAACACCCTATATAAACCACCCGTTATACCACCCTATATAAACCACCCTTTATACCACCCTATATATAACACCCTATATAAACCACCCTTTATACCACCCTATATATAACACCCTATATAAACCATCCTTTATACCACCCTATATAAACCACCCTTTATACCACCCTATATATAACACCCTATATAAACCACCCTTTATACCACCCTATATATAACACACTATATAAACCACCCTTTATATAACACCCTATACAAACCACACTATATGTTACACCCTATATACACCACCCTATATACCACCCTATATATAACACCCTATATACACCACCCTATATACACCACCCTTTATACCACCCTATATATAACACCCTATATAAACCACCCTTTATACCACCCTATATATAACACCCTATATAAACCACCCTTTATACCACCCTATATATAACACCCTATATACACCACCCTATATACACCACCCTATATATAACACCCTATATACACCACCCTATACAAACCACCCTTTATACCACCCTATATACACCACCCTATATACACAACCCTTTATACCACCCTATATACACCACCCTTTATACCACCCTATATATAACACCCTATACACACCACCCTTTATACCACCCTATATATAACACCCTATATACACCACCCTTTATACCACCCTATATACACAACCCTATATACACCACCCTTTATACCACCCTATATACACCACCCTATATACACCACCCTTTATACAGCCCTATATATAACACCCTATATAAACCACTCTATATTCTATTCATATTATGCTAGTTCCCCTGCAAATAGTTTCTTAACTTCCATTAATCAATCATTGATCACATAACTCATGCAACATGTGGACCACGTACTTCACTTCCTGATGCGGAAGATGGGTTATATTTTATGACGTGCCATATGCAATGAATGAGCTGAAACATTTCTGCATGGAATGGTGAGTCTTGGAGGGACAATACACGTTTAGAAGAGAATGAATCATCTAATCCACACACACACACACACACACACACACACACACACACTCTACCATGACATTGAACAAGTGCACAAAAGACACCTCATCAGGTGATATCTATAGATTGAGATTATAGGCCTGTCAAAAGGCTGTTTGTTGGCTGCTGGGTAGCTGCTAAATGGGTTTGTGTTTTATGATGCAGATTGAGCTGGTTAGAGCCGTTACACCGCCAACCCGCTACAAACCACAGAGTACTCAATGAGAGAGACTAAATATGACTTTTTACAGTGTTGTTTTGAGGGAGGACTTAGTTTATATATACACAGTATGTTTCGAGACGCAATGGAGTTGTGTCTCTGTGTCGCTTGAGTTGCGACCCAGGTTCCGCACTCTCAACTGCGCTGCGATGAGAAGGATGAAGTGCATGCAGTTCGCTAAGTCTGTCTGTCTGCAAAATCCGTACGCACCACGTCGACCTTGGGGTATGTATGTATGTATGTATGTGTGTGTGTGTGTGCGCGCGCCACCAGGCAGGCGTGCGTGCGTACCGGACCCATGGATGGAAGGGTAATTCTAGAGTGTGATATGCACGTTCCCATCCCAACAAAATCCCACCCACCCGTTTGCCTTTTTCCCAGGCCCCGTCCTCTGTTCTACCGATCTAGTAGTGTTGTTTATGAAACCCGGAGAAACCGGATTTCATTATCAATATTCCGTCTGTGATTCACAGAACCCAGCGACACAGCATGACTGTAGTGAGCTTCTGACGTCAGCAGGGGAGAATTATCGAATCGTCGGCAGCGCGTCCAATGAGCGGTGTGCATGGGCTATGCTGGAGGAGAGCGGCAAGCGGCAGAGGCGGTGAAACTGCCGAGAGTGTTGAAGCGATGCTAACGAAGGGATAGCGTAAGAGATCCGCACCACGATCCTCTCTTCAAGGACTACTCTACACAAAATATTTTGAATTTTTATCCAGCGGTGCAAAAGAGTTAAAAGGACACAAGGAACTGGTAATTTATATATTTTTTGTATTCTTATTCTCTGTCATCTCTATGGCGTTGTCTCTTCCCTCCTCTCTATCTCCCCCTCCTCTCTATCTCCCCTCTCTCTCTCGCTCTCTCTTGCTCTACAGTCACGGACTGCGCTGGGGAAAAAGCGATGCTGTTGAATGAAACTGTGGTATTGTTACGTCTTTAGCCTACGTATACATGTGTTGATGTGTTTATTAATAGATCGTTTGTTGACAATAAAAAACAATAATAGAAAACAATAGATAGAAATAGAAACCATCAAAAAGATTGTATTGCGGTTAAGTGGCCTCAGTCCTATATGTGTGTGCGTGTGTGCCTGTACGCGCGTTAGTGTGCGTGCGTGCATGGGAGAGAGGGAGGGGAAGGAGGGCTGAGGGAGGGAAGACGAGAAATTTGTGAATGGAGCTTGCTGGCTTGCGCGCGCGCTGGCGGAGTTAAAATTAGCTCGGTGATTTCTGTCTGCGCAACTCTAGAATCAGAACGATCTCGCGGATTCTAAGCGCTGCTGCATGCACGCACGCGCGCGCGTTCATATTTGGGATATTCTGCTATCATACTCTTTGTGCGTGTTATGTTCTTTATATAAAACCATGTTTAACGGTTTTCTAAAAATAGAACCCTTCATTGCAAGGTGATGATCAAAGCCTAGGAGCACGGCTCTATTTCGGACACATATGTCGGGTAAGAATACAACAAATTGATTTTGTTTTTCTTTCATTTGGATATGTTTTAGATGTTGCTGTCATAAGGTCAGGTTATTGCATTCAGTAGGAACAAAAGGAAAGCAATATCAAGATGATTCATTGCAGTATGAAGAAAAGCCATACAAGGTTGTGTGTGTGTGTTTGGTGTGTGTGTGTGTGTGTGTGTTTGGTGTGTGTGTGTGTCTTGTAACAAGAAGCATTAGACTACCAGGCAACATCTTGTGTTGTGTAATGTACACTATATATACAAACATATGTGGAAACCCCTTCAAATGAGTGGATTTGGCTATTTCAGCCACACCCGTTGCTGATAGGTGTAAAAAATCAATCACACAGCAAAGCAATCTCCATAGACAAACATTGGCAGTAGAATGGTCTTACTGAAGAGCTCAGTGGCTTTCAACGTGGCACCGTCATAGGATGCCACCTTTACAACAAGTCAGTTCATCAAATTTCTGCTCTGTTAGAGCTGCCCCGGTCAACTGTAAGTGCTGTTGTTGTGAAGTGGAAATGTCTATGAACAACATCTGCTCAGCCGCGAAGTGGTAGGCCACACAAGTTCACAGAACCGTCTGTCCTCAGTTGCAACACTCACTACAGAGTTCCAAACTGCTTCTGGAAACAACGTCAGCACAATAATTGTTTGTCGGGAGCTTCATGAAATGGGTTTCCATTCCCGAGCAGCCGCACACAAGCCTAAGATCACCATGCGCAATGCCAAGCGTCGGCTGGAGTGGTGTAAAGCTCGCCACCATTGGACTCTGGAGCAGTGGAAACGCGTTCTCTGGAGTGATGAATCACACTTCACCATCTGGCAGTCTGACAGATGAATATGGGTTTGGCGGATGCCAGAAGAACGCTACTTACCCCAATGCATAGTGCCAACTGGAAAGTTTGGTGGAGGAAAAATAATGGTCTGGGGCTGTTTTTCATGGTTCTGACTAGGTCCCTTAGTTCCAGTGTAGGGAAATCTTAATGCTACAGCATACAATGACATTCTGGACGAATCTGTCCTTCCAACTTTGTGGCAACAGTTTGGGGAAGGCCCTTTCCTGTTTCAGCATGACAATGCCCCTGTGGACAAAGCGAGGTCCATACAGAAATGGTTTGTCGAGATCTGTGTGGAAGAACTTGACTGGCCTGCACAGAGCCCTGACCTCAACCCCATTGAACACCTTTGGGATGAATTGGAATGCTGACTGCAAGCCAGGCCTTATCGCCCAACATCAGTGCCCGACCTCACCAATGCTCTTGTGGCTGAATGGAAGCAAGTCCCTGCAGCAATGTTCCAACATCACGTGGAAAGACTTCCCAGAAGAGTGGAGACTGTTATTGTAGCAAAGTAGGAACCAGCTCCATATTAATGCCCATGATTTTGGAATTAGATGTTCGACGAGCAGGTGTCCACATACTTCTGGTCATGTAGTGTATTATAGAGGTCAGTACTTTTGGGTGCAGAGATAATTTAATTATAAATCCCATCATTGGATGATTCAGTAATTGGGTATCTCAAGGGACTCCATAGGCCATCATAGCTGACATAAGTTGTAAATGGTTTGTGCTTTCGAGTGGCACAGCGATCTAAGGCATTGCATCTCAGTTCTAGAGGCGTTTGATCATAGGGCTGCGCACAATTGGCCCAGCATCGTTAGGGGAGGGTTTGTACGGGTAGGCCGTCATTGTAAAATAAGAATTAGTTCTTAACTGACTTGCCTAGTTAAATAAAAAATATATAGAAAAAGGAGTTGCCTGGTTATGTGTCTTTCAAATCTTGGGATGTTCTCAAACCATTACTGTCCATGATTTTGGCAAGGGCATGGATTCCATATCTACTTAGGGAGCAGTGGGGCGCCCGGTGAAATGTAAGGTGCCAAATTCAAAATCCAAAAGTTGAATTATTAAACATTCATCAATATACAAGTGTTGCATAGTCATCAAAAGCTCTGCTTCTTGGCAATATCACAGCTTCGTCAGATTTCAAAAAGGCTTTACGGCGAAAGCACAACATTTGATTGTTTGAGGATAGCACCTCACATATTTAACCATTAGCATAAATTCATAAACCAGCACGGTTCACACAAAACCCATATCACAGCGAAAACAAATCCCTTACCTTTTGAAGAACTTCTGCTGAGGGCTTCCCAAGTGTCCAACGAAGACATCCAATGGTTCTTTTGTTAGAAAAAGTCATTTATTATATCCATAAATCTCCGTTTGGTTGGCGCGTTATGTTCAGAAAATCCAACGTCGAATCGCCCATTGAAGCGTGAAGAGAAGCGGCGTTCAAATATACCTATAAACTTTTCCTAAACAAATCAAAGACCAGTTATAATGCATCCTTAGCTATCCTTTTATGAATATTAGCGATAATATTTCACTCGGATGGTGACCTAAACGTTATATAAGTAAAATATAGTGGGGCGCGCACCCAGTCTCGCGCCCGAGAAATCTTGTTGACATCTGAGCTCCCTTGACCATTTCCTCTTCCTATCCGTTTTGCTTACTCCTATCGCTCCCAGTCTTTGTATATAGACTGCTGACATCTAGTGGAAGCCATAGGTACTGCAGTCCCAGTTCTGGTTAAAATAAAAATGAATAGGCAGCCTGGAGAAGAAGGTCAAGTACAAAAAAAACTGCAAATCCGGATGGATTTTCCTCGGGTTTTCGCCTGCTATATCAGTTCTGTTATACTCACATACATTATTTTAACACTCATAGAAACTTCAGAGTGTTTCCTATCCAATAGTACTAATCATGTGCATATCCTATTTTCTGGGCCTGAGTGGCAGGCATTTTACTTTAGGCACGCCAGACTCTCCAAAATCGTCACCTATGCAGCCGCTCCCTAAGAAGATACTTGGACCATTGGGGGGATGCAAAAGGCCACCCTCCAGATCGCAAGGCATTACTGTGAAATAATGGAATGTGCGCATGCCATTTTGATTCCCAGTTTCATTGCTTTTAAATGTTGCACCAAATAGAAATGATGTGATCAATAATAGGACCAGTTTACATTGTTTAAGGGATATATCAGTGAAGACCACCTCTTCCAGGGCCATAGGAGACACCGTATTTCTCTTTATACTCAGCCAGGAGGCAAAGAATTATGTCTAAATCAATTTAGAATGGAGCGAAATGTTAGCGCCTTGAAATACAATTTAAAGTTTGGTACAGATAGTCCTCCTTTGTCTTTCCCTCTTTGTAAGTTTGATCATTTGATCCGGGATCGTTTACCTTGCCATATTAATTTTTAAACCTCACTATGAATTTTATCCCAATAGCCAGAAGGGGGAAACATGGGAATAACAGCATGGCGCCTCGTTTCGAGTTCTTAGGAAACTATGCAGTATTTTTTTAAATGTATTATTTCTTACATTGTTACCCAAGGAAATCTTAAGTCTTATTACATACAGCTGGGAATAACTATTGGATATAAGAGCAACGTCAACTTACCAACATTACGACCAGGAATACGACTTTCCCGAAGCGGATCCTCTGTTCAGACCACCACCCAGGACAATGGAGCTAAATCCAGTAGGCGATCCAAAACAACGACGCCGCAGAAGTGGCAGACAAAGCGGCCACCTGGCCAGGCTCCATAGATGTGCACACCACACACCACTCCCGAGTATACTACTAGCCAATGTCATCTCTTGACAACAAGGTAGACGAAATTCGAGCAAGGGTTGCCTTCCAGAGACACATCAGAGATAGTAACATTCTCTGTTTCACGGAAACATGGCTCTCTCGGGGTATGATGTCGGAATCGGTTCAGCCACCGGGCTTCTCTATGCATCGCGCCAACAGAGATAAACACCTCTCTGGGAAGAGGAAGGGAATAATGTATTCTTTATGATTAACGACTCATGGTGTAATCATAACAACATACAGGAACTCAAGTCCTTCTGCTCACCCGATCTAGAATTCCTTACAATCAAGTGCCGGCCATTTTACCTACCAAGAGAATTCTCGTCATTTATAGTCACAGCTGTGTACATTCCCCCTCAAGCAGACACCAAGACACCCATCAAGGAACTTCACTGGACTATATGCAAACTGGAAACCATACATCCTGAGGCTGAATTTATTGTAGCTGGGGATTTTAACAAAGCAAATTTGAGAACAAGTCTACCTAAATTCTTCCAGCATATTGATTGCGCTACGCTCATGCGCAATACCCTCAACCACTGCTACTCTAACTTCTGCAATGCATACAAAGCACTCCCCCGCCCTCCCTTCGGCAAATCCGACCACAACACCATCTTGCTCCTTCCGTCTTATAGGCAGAAACTCAAACGGGATGTACCAGTGACGAGAACCATTCAACGCTCGTCCGACCAATCGGAAGCCACGCTTTTGGGGCGGCAGGTAGCCTAGTGGTTAGAGCGTTGGGCCAGTAACCGAACGGTTCCCGGATCGAATCCCTGAGCTGACAAGGTAAAAATCTGTTGTTCTGCCCCTGATCAAGGCAGTTAACCCACTATTCCCCAGTAGGCCGTCATTGTAAATAAGAATTGGTTCTTAACTGACTTGCCTAGTTAAATAAAGGTTGCACATTCTAGATTGTTTTGATCACGCGGACTGGAATATGTTCCGGTCAGCCTTAGAGAACAACTTCGACCTATACGCCGACTCGGTGAGTGTGTTTATAAAGATGTGCATTGGAGATGTTGGACCCACTGTGACTATTAAAACCTACCCTAACCAGAAACCGTGGATGGATGGTGGCATTCACGCAAAACTGAAAGCGCGATCCACCGCATTTAACCATGAAAGGGAATATGTCTGAATATAAACAGTGTAGCTATTCCGTCCGCAAGGCTATCAAACAAGCAAAATGACAGTACAGGGACAAGGTGGAGTCGCAACTCAACGGCTCAGACACGAGACGTATGTGGCAGGGTCTTCAGGAAATCACGGACTACAAAAAAGAAATCCAGCCACGTCACAGACACCGACGTCATGCTTCCAGAGAAACTAAACACCTTCTTTGCCCACTTTGAGGATAATACAGTGCCACCATCGCGGCCCACTAACAAGGCCTGCGCACACCCCTCTCCTTCTCCGTGGCTGACGTGGGTAAAACATTTAAACGTGTCAACCCTCGCATCCCTAGCTGCGTCCTGTTTACGGACATATTCAATCGCTCCCTATCCCTGTCACGACTTCAGCCGAAAGTGGTCCCTCTCCTTGCTCGGGTGGCTTTCGGCAGTCGACGTCACCGGCCTTCTAGCCGCTACCGATCCATTATTCATTTTCTGTTGGTTTTGTCTTCCTTTTTCACACACCTGGTTTACATTCCCATGATTACATGTTCCTTATTTAACCCTCTGTTCCCCTCATGTTTTTGTGCGTGATTGTTTGTGTTACTTTGTTTTCCATGTTTCGAGTGGTTGTTTTTCCCACTCATATTCGTTGTCCTGCGCCTGACTCTGCCTTACCGACATCACAGAGAACCATGACAATCCCAGTCTGTTGTCCCCACATGCTTCAAGATGGCTACCATTGTTCCTGTACCCTAGAAGGCAAAGATAACTGGACTAAATGATTACCGCCCCCATAGCACTCACTTCTGTCATCATGAAGTGCTTTGAGAGACTAGTCAAGGATCATATCACCTCCACCTTATCGGCCGCCCTAGACCCACTTCAGTTTGCATATTGCCCCAACAGGTCCACAGACGAGGCAATCGCCATCACACTGCACACTGCCCTATCCCATCTGGACAAGAGGAATGCCTATGTAAGAATGCTCTTCATTGACTACAGCTCAGCATTCAACACCATAGTACCCAAACTTTTACAGATGCACAATCGAGAGCATCCTGGTACGACAACTGCATCGCCC
Source organism: Brachymystax lenok tsinlingensis (assembly GCA_030435695.1). Lineage (NCBI taxonomy): Eukaryota > Metazoa > Chordata > Actinopteri > Salmoniformes > Salmonidae > Brachymystax > Brachymystax lenok. The sequence continues at coordinate 9,251,896 of CM059811.1, read as the reverse complement.
TCATCCGCAAGGCTCCCTAGAGGGTGGTGCGGTCTACACAACACATCACCGGGGGGCAAACTACTTGCCCTCAATGACACCTACACCACCGGATGTCACAGGAAGGCCAAAAAGATCATCAAGGACATCAACCACTCGAGCCACTGTGTGTTCACACTGCTACCATCCAGAAGGCGAGGTCAGTACAGGTGCATCAAAGCTGGGACCGAGAGACTGAAAAACAGCTTCTATCTCAATGCCATCAGACTGCTGAACAAATCACTAACTCAGAGAGGCTGCTGCCTACATTGAGACCCAATCACTGGCCACTTTAATAAATGGATCACTAGTCACTTTAATAATGCAACTTTAATGGTTACACATACATTACTCATATCACATGTACATACTGTATTTTATACCATCTATTGCACCTTGCCTATGCCGCTTGGCCATCGCCCATCCATATACTTACATGTACATACTCTCATTCATCCCTTTAGATGTGTGTGTATTAGGTGGTTGTTTGGGAATTGTTAGATTACTTGTTAGATATGACTGCGCTGTTGGAACTAGAAGCACAAGCATTTCGCCACACTCGCATTAAAATCTGCTAACCATGTGTATGTGACAAATAAAATTTGATTTGATTTGGGAAGCATTGAACTACAGAAATTCAGCCGTGACGATATATTCAATAGATATTCTGAGGTTAAAGCAACTGGGATGTTAGTCCATCTACTGAGGTCGGATTGAATTGATTTGAGAATTATGTTAAAGTTTCTGGCAATGGTTTTATCTAAGAAGGGCAATATATCTACTCCCAAATAGTATTTAGAATGGGAAACTATTGGGGATTCCATAAGTAGAGATAGAGTCCTCCATCGGGATCTTGAGCGACAGCAGAGCGGATTTGGTTAGATTCATTTTATAATTTGAGATGAAGCTGAATTTATCTATGATCTTCAATATGTTTAGGAGCGATCGAGATGCATTGTCTAGTCAAATATCGGCTGCGTATAATGAGATCAGTAGATTTTAGGGAAATGGGTGTTACTTCCTTTGACTGACAAATTGCCTGGGCCAGAGGTTCCATAGATAATAAAAATAGCAAAGGAGAAATCGAATCACCTTGTCTGCTGCTTCTAGTGATTCTGAATGGATTGTAGCACATATGGCCTGCTATAACTATTGCTGAGGGATTGGCAAATAGTATTTTAATCATATTAATGAAATTGGAGCCAAGAGAGACCAGAGATATGACCATTCAAAGTTTTTTATGCAGCGAGAGATAAAACAGATTAAACATTTAAGATATGTAATAGTTGAGGATAAACTTGGACCAATTTGGGTAAGTAAATCTCGAGACGGGACGACAATATTTTATATATTTTTTTATATTTGTGTTTATCAAAGATAGGGTGCACTAGTGAGAACACTTTTTATTTAACCAGGTAAGTTGACTGAGAACACATTCTCATTTACAGCAACAAGCTGGGGAATAGTTACAGGGGAGAGGATGAACAAGCCATTAGTAAGCTGGGGATGATTAGGTGACCGTGACAGTATGAGGGCCAGATTGGGAATTTTGCCAGGACACCAGGGTTAACATCCCTACTCTTACTCTTACGATAAGTGCCATGGGATCATTAGTGACCACAGAGAGTCTGGACACACGTTTAACATCCTATCCAAAAGACAGCACCCTACACAGGGCAATGTCCCCAATCCTTCTGGCCCTCCAACACCACTTCCAGCAGCATCTGGTCTCCCATCCAGGGACCAACCAGGACCTACCCTACTTACCTTCAGAAGCAAGCCAGCAGTGGGATGCAGGGTGGCATTCTTATCCTTTTCTACAAAAACTGCAGTTGATGCTGTGTTCACATCTCTCCCTAATGAACCTCTGGAAACGGCTGTGTTAATCATTTAGACCAATACTGGACCTAATTTTAAATAGACCTCAGGGAGAATACCGTGCCATCCAAATGATTTGTCTTTATTCATGCTTCCCAATGCTCTTTTGAGTTCATTGAGAGAGAGTTGGTCTCCCAGAAAGGCGGCTTCTTTTCTTAAGAGAAAAGAGGAGTTCTTAATTATTTTAGAAATGACTTAGTCTTGCTTGGTGTGGATTAACAATCAGAGGTGTACAGTTCTTTATAGAAACAGGAGAGTCTTTGATTGATTAATTTGGGTTCTGATAGTAATTCCCCTGTTTCAGTTAGAATAGCCTAATTAGCTAATTGGCCATTAAGGCGTACCTGATGGCCAGTAAACAGCTGGGACGATTACCATGGAAGTAATGGTGAGTCGAACTCGATGGATGGCAAATTCTGCTTCCTGTCTTATCAATAAATTCAGTTCTACCTTGACTTTGGAAAGAGTAATAGCTACCTGGTCTGAAAAAAAGTGTTTGTTAACGCAGTTAACAACATTTGCAATTCGGATATCTTCTTTAATTGTGATTTATTCAACCCAGATGGAAATGCAGTTGCATAATCAAACCTTCGGTGGCGTCCCATAGAATCAGATGATCATTTTTATTGATCATTAGGAATTAATTTAGTTACATTTCAAATTGAAACAGCATTTGTGTCTCTTTTAGGAGATTCTGACATTTGTAATTTGCAGTATTAGGCATGGGGATCGGACAAGCTCATGTGTCAAAATGTCAATTTCTTTTATTTGAGAAAATAGAGGTGTATATAATAATATAAAATCGATTTGGGAGAATGCTTTATGCCTGTTTGAGTAGAAAGTGTACTTATTTGCTTTTGGATTATTTGCGTTCTATGTGTGTCCTTATGGAGCGGGTGTGTTCTAGGAGCATTGATATATCAATATGGTTTCAAACTAGGATTTCAAGACAGCTGGAACCTTTGATAGGACCAATTAGGTCTTTCCAATTCTGAGAGAGAATTGCTAGTGTTGCCATTGTTTTTCAGACAGGAATGTTATGTTAATGATGTAATCGTTATCGTTAGTGCTGATACTGTAAGCCCATGGTTGTGGAACAAAAAACAGGACCCACAGGGAAACTGGTCGTATCCCACCAAGAAAACCCTCACTGTAAACCACTCTCTGGCAATCCATATCGATTTATTTTTTAATTAAAGTGAGCCTTCTGGTTTGCTATATATAAGGAATTTCAAAGGATTTATAGCATTTATCTTTACTTTTGATACTTAAGTTTATTTAAAACCAGATACTTTTAGACTTTTACTCAAGTAGTATTTTACAGGGTGACTTTCACTTTTACTTGAGTAATTTTCTTTAAGGCACGTGTCAAACTCATTCCACGAAGGGCCGAGTGTCTACGGGTTCCCTTGTACTTGATTGATTAATTAAGGTCTGTGATTAGTAAGGAACTCCCCTCACCTGGTTGTCTAGGTCTTAATTTAAATGAAAAAACAAAAACCAGCAGACGCTAGGCCCTCCATGGAATGAGTTTGACCCCTGTATTAAGGTCTCTTTACTCAAGTATGGCAATTGGGAACTTTTCCCACCACTGATGGATGGGTGGGTGGATGAATTAATAGATACAGTTTTAGTCGGACGTTTACATACACCTTAGCCAAATACATTTAAACTCAGTTTTTCACAATTCCTGACATTTAATCCTAGTAAACATTCCCTGTCTTAGGTCAGTTAGGATCACCACTTTATTTTAAGAATGTGAAATATCAGAATAGTGGTAGAGAGAATGATTTATTTTAAGCTTTTATTTATTTCATCACATTCCCAGTGGGTCAGAAGTTTACATACACTCAATTAGTATTTGGTAGCATTGCCTTTAAATTGTTTAACTTGGGTCAAATGTTTCGGGTAGCCTTCCACAATCTTCCCACAATAAGTTGGGTGAATTTTGGCTCATTCCTCCTGACAGAGCTGGTGTAACTGAGTCCGGTTTGTAGGCCTCCTTGCTTGCACACGCTTTTTCAGTTCTGCCCACACATTTTATATAGGATTGAGGTCATGGCCACTCCAATACCTTGACTTTGTTGTCCTTAAGCCATTTTGCCACAACTTTGGAAGTATGCTTGGGGTCATTGTCCATTTGGAAGACCCATTTGCGACCAAGCTTTAACTTCCTGACTGATGTCTTGAGATGTTGCTTCAATATGTCCACATCATTTTCCTTCCTCATGATGCCATCTATTTTGTGAAGTGCACCAGACCCTCCTGCAGCAAAGCACCCCCACAACATGATGCTGCCACCCCCGTACTTCACGGTTGGGATGGTGTTCTTCGGCTTGCAAGCCTCCCCCTTTTTCCTCCAAACGTAACAATGGCCATTATGGCCAAACAGTTCTATTTTTGTTTCATCAGACCAGAGGACATTTCTCCAAAAAGTACGATCTTTGTCCTCATGTGCAGTTGCAAACCGTAGTCTGGCTTTTTTAATAGCGGTTTTGGAGCAGTAGATTCTTCCTTGCTGAGTGGAAGGACTTGTTTTACTGTCGATATAGGACTCGTTTTACTGTGGATATAGATACTTTTGTACCTTTTTCTCCAGCATCTTCACAAGGTCCTTTGTTGTTGTTCTGGGATTTATTTGCACTTTTCGCACCAAAGTACGTTCATCTATAGGAGACAGACTGCATCTCCTTCCTGAGCGGTATGACGGCTGCGTGGTCCCATGGTGTTTATACTTGCGTAGTATTGTTTGTACAGATGAATGTGGTACCTTCAGGCGTTTGGAAATTGCTCCCAAGGACGAACCAGACTAGTGGAGGTCACAATTATTTTTCTGAGGTCTTGGCTAAATTCTTTAGATTTTCCCATGATGTCAAGCAAAGAGGCAATTAGTTTGAAGGTAGGCCTTGAAATACATCCACAGGTACACCTCCAATTGACTCAAATTATGTCAATTAGCCTATCAGAATCTTCTAAAGCCATGACATAATTTTCTGGAATTTCCCAAGCTGTTTAAAGGCACAGTCAACTTGGTGTATGTAAACTTCTGACCCACGAGAATTGTGATACAGTGAATTATAAGTTAAATAATCTGTCTGTAAACAGTTGTTGGAAAAATTACTTGTGTCATGCACAAAATAGATATCCTAACCGACTTGCCAAAACTATAGTTTGTTAACAAGAAATGTGTGGAGTGGTTGAAAAACTACTTTTAATGACTCCAACCTAAGTGTATGTAAACTTCCGACTTCAACTGTAGATGTAAATATGGATAGATGGATAGATAGAGGGAGGGAGGGTTTGTTTTTATTTGAGAAGGGAATCATTGCATTTTTCCTCTGTAGTGATGGACACCTTTGCTATGACTCTCTCCCCTCCTCAATCCTCTCCCACTCTCTTTCCTCACCTTCCCCTCTACATCCTCCATCTCTCCCCTCATCTCTCCCCCCTGGACTCATATCCTACTTTCCCTCTCCTCACCCTCTGTAGCATGATAAACTACAGTACCCATAATGCTCTGTATTCTGTATCCGCTTTGATCTAACTAAACACGTTCCTAAAGCTAACACTATGGTGTCCTGTCTCATTATTTTAATACAGCCTATTCCTCCCCCTTCTTCTTCTTCTTCTCCTTCTTCTTATTCTTCTTCTCTCACCTCCCTCCGTCCAGATATGATCCTCTCCCTAGCTGCAGCTATGAGCAGCGGCGGCATCCCCCAGAACACTACTTCCTCCTCGAACTTTGACCCCTCGTCCCTGGACCCTTGGCTTGACCCCTACCCTGACCCCTACCCTGACCTCCCCGGGGTTAACGCCTCCTCCTCCGACGTCCCCGGCCGCACCTATACTTCCGACCTTGACTTACGACCTCTGACCTTACAACAGGTTAGACATGATGTCATCAAGTTTAGTTTACTTTTATGTTGTGATTGCTGATTTCATTGCTTTAAAATAAAATCTTACTGGATAAGTATAGTGACCTTTGGATGTTTTGAGGATTGCTTAACATCAAAATGATTATTATTATTGTTGTAGTTGTTGTTATGATTATGATGATTTTTATTCTTATTATTGCGGTTGTTATTATTGTTATTATTATTATCATTATAATGATGATAATCGTGATAAGGATATGATGATGATTATTGTCATCAACAGGATGTCAGCCCATGGGATGTGGCGTTATGCGTCACGGGTACACTCATCGCCTGCGAGAACGCTCTGGTCATCGCCGTCCTCTTCTACACGCCGACCCTCAGAGCCCCGATGTTCATCCTGATTGGCTCGCTGGCATTCGCCGACCTCCTGGCGGGTCTCGGTCTCATCCTGAACTTCGTGTTCACCTATCTTGTCGAGGGAGAGGTCGTGACCTTGGTTGCCACAGGGATACTCATTGCGGCGTTCTCGGCGTCCATCTTGAATATCTTGGCAATCACCGTGGACAGGTACGGTAATGTTTATGTCTGGACAGGTACGGTAATGTTTATGTCTGGACAGGTACGGTAATGTTTATGTCTGGACAGGTACGGTAATGTTTATGTCTGGACAGGTACGGTAATGTTTATGTCTGGACAGGTACGGTAATGTTTATGTCTGGACAGGTACGGTAATGTTTATGTCTCTCTTTATATCTTAAAATTAGAATTGCAGGGATACAGATATTTTCAAATGTTCATACTTTGCTGATAGCTGCTTTGTTGAGAAAAGTTTTACCTGCAATGACAGTGATATGTGGTGTAGTTGAATGCACCGGGTGTAAATGTGCTAAAGTGTAACTGTGAATGTAAAACAAGGACTGGATTTTGAGTGTTCACTGCATTACAGGTACCTGTCGCTGTACAACGCGCTGACCTACCACACGGAGCGGACTGTCCTCTTCACATACCTGGTGGTAGGGGTCATCTGGTTGGTGTGTCTGGTTCTCGGCGTCCTCCCCGCGCTCGGGTGGAACTGCCTAGACGACCAATCAACGTGCTCAGTCTGTCGACCCGTCACCAAATCCAACGCCGTCGCCCTTGCCGTCTTCTTCCTACTGGTTTTCGCGTTGATGATGCAACTCTACCTACAGATCTGTCGGATCGCGTTCCGTCACGCTCAGCAAATCGCCGTCCAGCATCAGTTCCTCGCCATTTCCACGACCAAAGGAGTCCAGACGCTCTCCGTGATTCTCTGCGCCTTCGCCATGTGTTGGCTGCCGTTTGCTATGTATTCTATCGTGGCGGATTCAAGCTATCCTATCATATATACATACTCTACGGTGCTGCTGGCGGCGTGTAATTCAGTCATAAATCCTATTATATATGCGTTCAGGAACCCGGATATACAGAAGGGGCTCTGGTTGGCGTGTTGTGGGTGTGTCCCGTCCAATCTGAGTCTGAGACCTGGAGCCAGGACGTCCAGTGATGTATAGGGAAGCATTGTTCATGGCTACGACCGTTCCAACCTCTCCCTCCGGCCCTGGACCTCCAGCACTGTCTAGGGAGGGGGTGTAGCGACGTATATAGAAGGGGTGCAGGATGATGACGGCATTGGAGGAGGTGTGGGTGTATGCCCTCCAACCTAGCTCTGTGACCCAGGGCCTCCAGCAAACCTGGACATTCAGAAGAGACTGTGGCGGTGATATCAAGGAACATGGTGATGAGGGAGGGTGTGGGTAGTGACCTGGCAATGTAACCCCCTTCCCATCCTTCTCCAGGGTCTAGATCAGATTTGCAGGGGCGGATGTGGCTCTCCTTCATCAAACGATGAGGGGCCATGGACTGGACTGAGAAAGTCTGGGATTTGCCTTGGGCCTAGGCTATACTGTAACCCAATGGATAGAGTTAGTGGTTCAGAACTGTGATTGTGTGGGGCTCAGGTTAAACGCTTTACAATGCCACTTCAGTGGGGGATCATAGGCCTCTAAAAGGCTACTCGTTCAGAGGGTGAGCACGAGTAGTACAGCCTAAGGAGTGGCCTCGATGGAAAATGAGCTTACTTACTTATGATGAGCTAACTTACTTATGATGAGCTAACTTACTTATGATGAGCTAACTTACTTATGATGAGCTAACTTACTTACGATGAGTTAACTTACTTACGATGAGCTAACTTACTTACGATGAGCTAACTTACTTACGATGAGCTAACTTACTTACGATGAGCTAACTTACTTATGATGAGCTAACTTACTTATGATGAGCTAACTTACTTATGATGAGCTTACTTACTTATGATGAGCTAACTTACTTATGATGAGCTAACTTACTTATGATGAGCTAACTAGCTTATGATGAGCTAACTTGCTTATGATGAGCTCACTTGCTTATGATGAGCTAACTTACTTATGATGAGCTAACTTACTTACGATGAGCTAACTTACTTACGATGAGCTAACTTACTTACGATGAGCTTACTTGCTTATGATGAGCTAACTTACTTATGATGAGCTCACTTGCTTATGATGAGCTCACTTGCTTATGATGAGCTAACTTACTTGTGATGAGTTTACTTGCTTATGATGAGCTAACTTACTTATGATGAGCTCACTTGGTTTCACTCAAATGGTTTCAGTACCACGGACAGCGAAACACAGCGTCAAGCCATTGCCAATGTGCGTCAAAAGCTAATTTCAGCACCATGGATAGCGACCAGCGAGCTGATGCTTGTAGTTCCTACTTGATTATGCTCTATGGTCAGTTTTTGCATTCTCCCCTTTACTGGTTAATTTAACCAATTTGGGAAGTGAAATCTGATTCTAGATCTGTGTCTAAGGTCAAGGGAAATTCTATCCGGAGCCAGCTAACCAGACCGTCGTTTTCACACGTCTCAGTCGTACGGTTGAATAATTCATTGAAAAACAGGCCTGGTGTGGAGGGAAGGAGAAAACACAGCCCCGTGAGTTCATCTTTCCAGACAGACAGAGCGAGAGGTGTCAAAACGTGTGTCACAGCCGAGGCTCGTGTTCGCAGGGCCTTTGGCGGAGTTTCAATCACTGTGCGGTGTAGTGGGATCTACCATTCTAAATGACGCGGTGGGTTCTAACCATTCTAGTTCTAACTAATGTTTCTAAATGACGAGGTGGGTTCTAACCATTCTAGTTCTAACTAATGGTTCTAAATGACGAGGTGGGTTTTAACCATTCTAGTTCTAACTAATGGTTCTAAATGACGAGGTGGGTTCTAACCATTCGAGTTCTAACTAATGGTTCTAAATGTCGCGGTGGGTTCTAACCATTCTAGTTCTAACTAATGGTTCTAAATGACGGTGGGTTCTAACCATTCTAGTTCTAACTAATGGTTCTAAATGACGACGTGGGTTCTAACCATTCTAGTTCTAACTAATGGTTCTAAATGACGCGGTGGGTTCTAACCATTCTAGTTCTAACTAATGTTTCTAAATGACGAGGTGGGTTCTAACCATTCTAGTTCTAACTAATAGTTCTAAATGACGAGGTGGGTTCTAACCATTCTAGTTCTAACTAATGGTTCTAAATGACGAGGTGGGTTCTAACCATTCGAGTTCTAACTAATGGTTCTAAATGTCGCGGTGGGTTCTAACCATTCTAGTTCTAACTAATGGTTCTAAATGACGCGGTGGGTTCTAACCATTCTAGTTCTAACTAATGGTTCTAAATGACGACGTGGGTTCTAACCATTCTAGTTCTAACTAATGGTTCTAAATGATGAGGTGGGTTCTAACCATTCTAGTTCTAACTAATGGTTCTAAATGACAAGGTGGGTTCTAACCATTCTAGTTCTAACTAATGGTTCTAAATGATGAGGTGGGTTCTAACCAAGTGACAGTAGAGGGAGTCTGTCATATCTGGCTAGTATCCTTTTAGAATGATTATAGGTTGAAAGTATTGTGTGACAGGCAATCACAACAATTAATAGGTCTATACATCTGAATTCGAAATCATTTGATATCATTAACGGGACTTGAAATTTAATTTCAACTGGGCCTATTGAATATGTACAATCGTGGCCAAAAGTTTTGAGAATGAAACAAATATACATTTTCACAAAGTCTGCTGCCTCAGTTTGTATGATGGCAATTTGCATATACTCCAGAATGTCATGAAGAGTGATCAAATGAATTGCAATTAATTGCAAAGTCCCTCTTTGCCATACAAATGAACTGAATCCCCAAAAAACATTTCCACTGCATTTCAGCCCTGCCACAAAAGGACCAGCTGACATCATGTCAGTGATTCTCTCGTTAACACAGGTGTGAGTGTTGACAAGGACAAGGCTGGATATCACTCTGTCATGCTGATTGAGTTAGAATAACAGACTGGAAGCTTCAAAAGAAGGGTAGTGCTTGGAATCATTGTTTTTCCTCTGTCAACTATGGTTACCTGCAAGGAAACACGTTCCGTCATCATTGCTTTGCATAAAAAGGGCTTCACAGGCAAGGATATTGCTGCCAGTAGATTGCACCTAAATCAACCATTTATTGGATCATCAAGATCTTCAAGGAGAGCGGTTCAATTGTTGTGAAGAAGGCTTCAGGGCGCCCAGCAAGTTCAGCAAGCGCCAGGACCGTCTCCTAAAGTTGATTCAGCTGCGGGATCGGGGCACCACCACTACAGAGCTTGCTCAGGAATGGCAGCAGGCAGGTGTGAGTGCAACTGCACGCACAGTGAGGTGAAGACTTTTGGAGGATGGCCTGGTGTCAAGAAGGGCAGCAAAGAAGCCACTTCTCTGCAGGAAAAGCATCAGATACAGACTGATGTTCTGCAAAAGGTACAGGGATTGGACTGCTGAGGACTGGGGTAAAGTCATTTTCTCTGATGAATCCCCTTTCCAATTGTTTGGGGCATCCGGAAAAAAGCTTGTCCGGAGAAAACAAGGTGAGCACTACCATCAGTCCTGTTTCATGCCAACAGTAAAGCCTCCTGAGACCATTCATGTGTGGGGTTGCTTCTCAGCCAAGGGAGTGGGCTCACTCACAATTTTGCCTAAGAACACAGCCATGAATAAAGAATGGTACCAACACATCCTCCGAGAGCAACTTCTCCTAACCATCCAGGAACAGTTTGGTGACGAACAAAACATCGATATTTTGGGTTCATGGCCAGGAAACTCCCCAGACCTTAATCCCATTGAGAACTTGTGGTCAATCCTCAAGAGGCGGGTGGACAAACAAAAACCCACAAATACTGACAAACTCCAAGCATTGATTATGCAAGAATGGGCTGCCATCAGTCAGGATGTGGCCCAGAAGTTAATTGACAGCATGCCAGGGCGGATTGCAGAGGTCTTGAAAGAGAAGGGTCAACACTGCAAATATTGACTCTTTGCATCAACTTCATGTAATTGTCAATAAAAGCCTTTGACACTTATGAAATGCTTGTAATTATACTTCAGTATTCCATAGTAACATCTGACAAAAATATCTAAAGACACTGAAGCAGCAAACTTTGTGGAAATTTAATATTTGTGTCATTCTCAAAACTTTTGGCCACGACTGTACACGTTGGTTTAGAAGCATTGATTTAGGCAGACAAGTTAAATTAAATTATAACAATTGATCAACCCACGTCTGAAAACCGACAATGTAAACAGCATATTGACTACCCTTCATGTCAGGTGAAGTGAACATGGATCAAAATCCAATAGGGTTCAATTGATCAGCTGCCGATGCATGGACATTAGACAACAGCAGCACACCAGAACAGAATGCAGGACCAAACTGGGACCAGAAAGCAGCCCATTTCTTTCCTTGAGCAATATTAGCCAGATAATGATCATTTAGCACTTAAAAACCGAAGTTAGACAGTCCCACTGGCTAAAAATGGACCAGTCTGCCCCTGACGGAATGTAAAACACAAAACCGACTCTTTGGGGTTTTATCTAAATTATTCTATTGGCCTATATACCCTTCATTTCCCCTCTCTCTCAATGCGGTCTATGTCTCAACACAAGCTCCAAACCACACGCTCCCTCTCGGCTCTGTATCTCTGGACGTCTGCAAGAGAGAAGCTGACGCGTCTTAGCCTCAGGCGGATCGATGGTGCGTTGGGTTAATGAGGTTTTGCAAGGTGAGCCGAGCAGCGGTGGCATGAAATGAGGCACCAGGCACGGTAGGGTAATGCGATCCGCGGTTTCATTCTCGCACAGATAGGCATACACACACGCACACACACGCACGCACGCACGCACACACACACACACACACACACACACACACACACACACACACACACACACACACACACACACACACACACACACACACACACACACACACACACACACACACAGAGAGAGATTATAATGAGCTTAGTTTCTCTCTGAAAGGGCAGCTTGTAGTTAACTGATGTACAAAGGCTCCAATGGCAGAGTTACTTGTGGTACAATGAGAATACTTTAGGTTAGTTCTGCATCCTAATGGAAAGGCTTCCTTTTCCTTATCTCCTTTCCTACACGACCTCTGATGGTTGAAAGACACTGACTGGATAGGTGGTTAGTAAGGAAAGGAGATGAGGAGAGGACGCAAAATTAGACTATTAGGATGAAGCCCACAAACTGTTACAGAAACCATAGATATAAAAGTACACTGTCTTAAAAAGAATCATGCTTGTTTGCTCTCGATTCTGCATCTGTATCCACTGTTTAGTACAAATATCAACAGCAACACACCAACAATTGTCGGCTGTGTTGGTGATGTACCAGTCACGGTGATAGTCGGCTGTGTTGGTGATGTACCAGTCACGGTGATAGTCGGCTGTGTTGGTGATGTACCAGTCACGGTGATAGTCGGCTGTGTTGGTGATGTACCAGTCACGGTGATAGTCGGCTGTGTTGGTGATGTACCAGTCACGGTGATTGTCGACTGTGTTGGTTATGTACCAGTCACGGTGATAGTCGGCTGTGTTGGTGATGTACCAGTCACGGTGATAGTCGGCTGTGTTGGTGATGTACCAGTCACGGTGATTGTCGACTGTGTTGGTTATGTACCAGTCACGGTGATAGTCGGCTGTGTTGGTGATGTACCAGTCACGGTGATAGTCGGCTGTGTTGGTGATGTACCAGTCACGGTGATAGTCGGCTGTGTTGGTGATGTACCAGTCACGGTGATAGTCGGCTGTGTTGGTGATGTACCAGTCACGGTGATAGTCGGCTGTGTTGGTGATGTACCAGTCACGGTGATAGTCGGCTGTGTTGGTGATGTACCAGTCACGGTGATAGTCGGCTGTGTTGGTTATGTACCAGTCACGGTGATAGTCGGCTGTGTTGGTGATGTACCAGTCACGGTGATAGTCGGCTGTGTTGGTGATGTACCAGTCACGGTGATAGTCGGCTGTGTTGGTGATGTACCAGTCACGGTGATTGTCGGCTGTGTTGGTGATGTACCAGTCACGGTGATTGTCGGCTGTGTTGGTGATGTACCAGTCACGGTGATAGTCGGCTGTGTTGGTGATGTACCAGTCACGGTGATAGTCGGCTGTGTTGGTGATGTACCAGTCACGGTGATTGTCGGCTGTGTTGGGACAAAGGGAAAGTCTAATAGGGTTTGCTTGGTGCTTAAATGGACAATTAGTAAAAGAAAAAAACGAAGAACAAACTATAACAAGCAACTCTCAAAATGGAGCACAGGACTGGACAATAACTTACAGGACGTTAACTTACTGGACATTAACTTACTGGACAATAACTTACTGGACAATAACTTACTGGACAATAACTTACTGGACATTAACTTACTGGACAATAACTTACTGAACAAGAACTTACTGGACAATAACTTACTGGACAATAACTTACTGGACATTAACTTACTGGACATTATCTTACTGGACATTAACTTACTGGACATTAACTTGTTCATGATGTTGATGATGGAATTTTTCTACTTTGTAAAATGGTGTCTTTTCTATAGTTTTCTATTCAGCGGGGTGGACGAGCAAATAATCACATGCTTTCCCTGTTAGGCTGAGCCCCGAATGGCACCCTGTTGCCGATATAGTGCACTAATTGTGAGCTCTATGGGCCCTGCAAAGCAGTGCACTAGATAGGGAATAGGGTTCCATTGGGTCTTTAGTGTAGTCAGGCAGTGAATGCAAACCCAATTCCTCCAATTCCTTGAAAATGCAGATTCTGTAACTCTTCCTTTGGCCTTATCGTAGCGAACTCCTCTGCAATAACGTTCAATGTGTTTGTAGTGGATAAAATAGCTCCAGAAGTGTTACTTACTGTACAGGTCAATCTAAAGAAAACTACAACTGAGAGAGGGGTAACTGGAACTAATGGCCGATAGAATCCCTTCAAATCAAAGTCTCACAACCTTCAACATTCAACAATAAAAAATAAACAGGAATACTTGTTAGCCTAAATCTATAGACACTCTCTGATGGAATCGTTCAACCATGGTGGTAGACACTCTCTGATGGAATCGTTCAACCACGGTGGTAGACACTCTGATGGAATCGCTCAACCACGGTGGTAGACACTCTGATGGAATCGTTCAACCACGGTGGTAGACACTCTGATGGAATCGTTCAACCACGGTGGTGGAAACTCTCTGATGTGTTCTTATGTGAGGTGCGTTCTCAAATGTCATTGAATCCCATTATTGTGAATATATACTCTGTTATGCCTATAGCGCGGGGGTGGAACGACCTAGCACTGTGTGTGTGTGTGTGTCTGTCACCCCGTGGTTCACAATGCCAATACTCTAATGTTGCAATGTGATGTTTCTAAACAACAACATACAGGAAATGGTTAGGCTCCTGGAGGCCTGCAGTCCTGTTCTTTTGGGCAACGAAAATGAAAGTGTTTCTTGTTGGAAAAAATCCAGGGGTGTAGTTATTCCACTGATTCTGTTGCAAAATTTCTTGAACGGAAGCAAAAGGAACGAAACGGGGCGGGACTTACCTGAAGTAGGAGGTTTGAATCGGAGGAACGAAAATACGCCAGGTTGTCCATTTTAGTTTTACTCCGTTTTCTTCCGTTTGGTGCCTGATGATCACGAACCAGGTGATCCTCATCATTGACTTTCAATTAGTCTCTTGAATCACACCTGGAAACCAGCTGTGAGCACTCTATAACCAATCAGTGACGTTAATTGGTTAATTGGTCAATTAACAGAGGAACGAAAACTGCAGCAGACACGGTGGCCCTCCAGGATAAAAGCTTGACTCTCTTCTGTATAAACACACCAAGATGGGCCATACTGCTGTAGACAAACCTATATAAATAGATTATACCCATTCTATTTCTATACGCTTGCCACTGTCTCTTCAGGAGAGAAAGGGAGTTATTTTCCTTATTCAATGCTGTACAGAAACATATTTTTACATATTTTACATATTTTTACATATTCGTCATCAGGGCATGAGTTTAAATAATATGGTTGTTAATGTGTGTATGTGTTTTTATCAATGGTCAAAATCATTTCTTGAAACAATGTGTGGTGGATTATGCTAAAAAGTGCCATATTTCTTACTTATGACTATTTTGGTTGATGTATTTATCACGTATGCATCTCTGTCTTGTGTATTTCAAGGTAAAGGCATTCACGAGCTCTGAAATAGTATAATAGCCTATCACGTCTGATGTAGAGATTATATAATATGATAGCCTATCACGTCTGATGTTGAGATGATATACAGACCCTGATAAAACAAGACTGATCTAGGATCATTTTATCCCCTACCCCTACCCCAACCCCTACCCCTACCCCTACCCCAACCCCAACCCCTACCCCTACCCCAACCCCAACCCCAACCCCTACCCCTACCCCTACCCCTACCCCAACTTTCTTTCTCCCACCTCTTCTCTCTGCCCATGCTTCCCACTTTCCTAACTTTATCCATTTCTCCTTCATCTCTCTCTCTCTCTCTCTCTCTCTCTCTCTCTCTCTCTCTCTTTCACCTCTCTCTCTCTCTCTCTCTCTCTCTCTCTCTCTCTCTCTCTCTCTCTCACCTCTCTCTCATCTCTCTCTCTCCTTCACCTCTCCCTCTTTCTCTCTGCCATATCGGAGTCTGTGTAAAGATAGATTCCGTTGCTAAGGCTTTTGCTGCTTAACAAAAGAACCACTAAACCTAAGCCACCTGTGTGTGTGTGTGTGTGTGTGTGTGTGTGAGTGCACTTAGGAGAAAATCAAAAGAGACTGACTCACTAAATCAGCTAGCCTTTCCCACTGTGTATAGAGCTTTCAGCACATTGAAAGCACTAGGCTATATAAACCCCATTAATGATCATTTTAGAACATATTCAAATGTCATGTTAGGCAATTCTTTCTCCCTGTCACCCCTTTACTTTTACTAAAAGATTGTCTATAGCGGTACCTGAGAGCTAAATTTACTTCACTGGGACCATGTATAGCCTTCACAGATTAGACATTGTTTATGGTGCATTGTCATTGTTTCTCAGGGGAGAATCCTAACTTAAACTTAACCTCTACAGGATCGGTGGGTTCCCCGTGGGATAGTTGAGCTAACGTAGGCTGATGTGATTAGCATGAGGTTGTAAGTAACAAGAACATTTCCCAAGACATAGACATATCTGATATGGGAAGAAAGCTTAAATTCTTGTTAATCTAACTGCACTGTCCAATTTACAGTCCTGATACAACATTTTGAAAATAAATGCAATGGTTCATTGAATCAGTCTAAAACTGTGCACATACACTGATGCCATCTAGTGGCGAAAATGTTAATTGTGCCTAACCTTGATTTTTTCATTTTGGCCTTTCTCTTGCATTTCAATGATGATGGAACAATTATTATTTTTTTACCAGATCTAATGTGTTCTATTCTCCTACATTAATTTCACATTTCCACAAGTGTTTCCTTTCAAATGGTATCAAGAACATGCATATCCTTGCAGGTCCTGAGCTACAGGCAGTTAGATTTGTGTATGTCATTTTAGGCGATTTTTTTTTTTAAAAGGGTCTGATAAAAAGAAATGAACTTAGTTGATGTCAACGGAAGACTAAGTGAAAATGGAATTTACCTAAGTGAAAGGTAGGATTTGTCCCCTCATAGAATAAGAAAGTCAGGCCCTGAACAAGGGACTTGATTGGCTGATGATACTGTGACATAACAGAGCTGACATATTATTGTTGTTCTTATTGTCTACGTCCCAAATGACACCGTATCTCCAATAGCAAAAGCAGCAGACTGTGTAGGGGATAGGGTGTGATTTAGGACGCAGCCTGGAATCATGTTTTTATTTTCTTCTTTGTATTGTTAAATATCCATGTGATGATGACAAAGTACAATGCACTTTATATGTGTGTTCCAAATGGCACCCTATTCCCTGCATAGTGTACTACTTTTGACCAGAGCCCTATGGGCCCTTGTCAGATGTAGTGCAATCCAGTGGGAATAGGGTGCCATTTGGGACGTACATTATGAGAAGGGACATGTTACAATAATTGCACTGTAAGTGTCCAATGTATAATCCTAATATCGCCGACAAATGATTTATTTTTACTATTGTAAATAATTTAAAGATATAAAATACAAAACAAGTGAGATTAATTTGCCAAATAAACTGATAAAAATGAAAGAAGCTAAATCATGTTTTGTGTTGAGTTGCCCTCTAGCACATTTCACTGTCTGTCAGTGCCTGTGTGTGTAGATATTCTACTATCGTGTGTGTGTGTGTGTAGATATTCTACTATCGTGTGTGTGTGTGTGTTTGTGTGTGTTGTGTCAGACTGTGTAAAGAAAATGTATTGAGTGTTAAAAGGCCTGGTGCTAAATTATTGAGGTATTCCCCCCAGCATAACTCTCACTGGTTACATCCCAAATAGCACCTTGTGGGCCCTGGCAAAAGTAGTGCCCTATATATAGGATAGGGTGTAATTTGGGATGCACTCACTAGTCCCCAGTGTTGGGGAAGCTACTCTGAAAATAGTTACCAATTACTTCACACTGGAAGAAGTTAAGCTACCCTTAAGTAACATTTAGTTAAAGTTACCTTGAAACAAACGACTTTGTGATAAGTTGTCATATCTAAGTCAGAAATGTCCTAGACTACAAATTGTAAGAACAAATCCCTCAAACACAAAAAAAAATGTTTCAAGTGAAATTAATTAGGTCTGATCCAGAAAAAGAAAGACAATTCTTGCCTTCTTCACAGATATTTTATTACATTTTTTGCAAAAACAAAGTAGTGTGTAGTTTCAGTACTTAGCCACACCACTACATGGCAAATAAGTTCTGCCAGGCCCAGTCCTGGCCATTCTGACGCCCTCCTAGACCCCTGTGAAACTACAATAGTCCCAGTAAGCACAATGACGTTGAAAATACATATTTTTCCAGACATTTAAGTTAGGGTCCTTTTAAGTCTTGAGTAGAGTACATTAGAGTAAAATTGGGTACAAAATAGTACATTATACTATACTAAACTCTACTTTGCTGTACTGTTGTACTGTACTTTACTGTAATATAATATAGTTTTCACCAGAGAGACACCAGGGAATCACCAGGGAGACACCGGGGAGACACCGTGATCGGTTAGCTGCTCAGATAACTGGTGTTTAAAGTTAGTGAGGGAGATATAAGTCTCCAGCTTCATCGATTGTTGCAATTCGTTCCAGTCACTGGCAGCAGAGAACTGGAAGGAAAGGCGGCCAAAGGAGGTGTTGGCTTTGGGGATGACCAGTGAGATATACCTGCTGGAGCACGTGCTACGGGTGGGTTTTGTTATCGTGACCAGTGAGCTGAGATAAGGCGGAGCTATACCTAGCATAGACTTATAGATGACCTGGAGCCAGTGGGTTTGGCGACGGAGATGTAGCGAGGGCCAGCCGACTAGAGCATACAGCTCGCAGTGGTGGGTGGTATAAGGGGCTTTGGTAACGAAGCGTATGGCACTGTGATAGACTGCATCCAGTTTACTGAATAGAGTTTTGGAAGCTATTTTGTAGATGACATCGCCGAAGTTGAGGGTCGGTAGGATAGTCAGTTTAACTAGGGTAAGTTTGGCGGCATGAGTGAAGGAGGCTTTGTTGCGAAATAGAAAGCCGATTCTAGATTTGATTTTGGATTGGAGATGTTTAATATAAGTCTGGAAGGAGAGTTTACTGTCTAACCAGACACCTAGATATTTGTAGGTGTCCACATATTCTAGGTCAGAGCCGTCCATAGTAGTAGTGATGCTAGTTCGGCGGGCGGGTGCAGGTAACGAACGGTTGAAAAGCATGCATTTGGTTTTACTTGTGTTTAGGAGCAGTTGGAGGCCACGGAAGGAGTGCTGTATGGCATTGAAGCTCGTTTGGAGGTTAGTTAGCACAGTGTCCAAAGAAGGGCCAAATGTATACAGAATGGTGTCGTCTGCGTAGAGGTGGATCAGGGTATCACCCGCAGCAAGAGTGACATCATTGATGTATACAGAGAAAAGAGTCGGCCCGAGAATTGAACCCTGTGGTACCCCCATAGAGACTGCCAGATATATCCCTCACCTCTGTGGGCAGAACTGAAAAAGCGTGTGCGAGCAAGGAGTCCTACAAACCGACTGATTTAAACTGAGTTTAAATGTATGTGTCTAAGGTATATGTAAACTTCGACTTAAACTGCATATCTCTCACCTCTTCTTCTCTCTTCACAGCATCTAAATATAGCCTGTCTCACCTCTTCTTCTCTCTTCACAGCATCTCAATATAGCCTGTCTCACCTCTTCTTCTCTCTTCACAGCATCTCAATATAGCCTCTCACCTCTTCTTCTCTCTTCACAGCATCTCAATATAGCCTGTCTCACCTCTTCTTCTCTCTTCACAGCATCTCAATATAGCCTCTCTCACCTCTTCTTCTCTCTTCACAGCATCTAAATATAGCCTGTCTCACCTCTTCTTCTCTCTTCACAGCATCTCAATATAGCCTCTCACCTCTTCTTCTCTCTTCACAGCATCTCAATATAGCCTCTCACCTCTTCTACTCTCTTCACAGCATCTCAATATAGCCTCTCACCTCTTCTTCTCTCTTCACAGCATCTCAATATAGCCTCTCACCTCTTCTTCTCTCTTCACAGCATCTCAATATAGCCTCTCACCTCTTCTTCTCTCTTCACAGCATCTCAATATAGCCTCTCTCACCTCTTCTTCTCTCTTCACAGCATCTCAATATAGCCTCTCTCACCTCTTCTTCTCTCTTCACAGCATCTCAATATAGCCTGTCTCACCTCTTCTTCTCTCTTCACAGCATCTCAATATAGCCTCTCACCTCTTGTTCTCTCTTCACAGCATCTCAATATAGCCTCTCACCTCTTCTTCTCTCTTCACAGCATCTCAATATAGCCTGTCTCACCTCTTCTTCTCTCTTCACAGCATCTCAATATAGCCTCTCACCTCTTCTTCTCTCTTCACAGCATCTCAATATAGCCTCTCACCTCTTCTTCTCTCTTCACAGCATCTCAATATAGCCTCTCTCACCTCTTCTTCTCTCTTCACAGCATCTCAATATAGCCTCTCACCTCTTCTTCTCTCTTCACAGCATCTCAATATAGCCTCTCTCACCTCTTCTTCTCTCTTCACAGCATCTCAATATAGCCTCTCACCTCTTCTTCTCTCTTCACAGCATCTCAATATAGCCTCTCTCACCTCTTCTTCTCTCTTCACAGCATCTCAATATAGCCTCTCACCTCTTCTTCTCTCTTCACAGCATCTCAATATAGCCTCTCTCACCTCTTCTTCTCTCTTCACAGCATCTCAATATAGCCTCTCACCTCTTCTTCTCTCTTCACAGCATCTCAATATAGCCTCTCTCACCTCTTCTTCTCTCTTCACAGCATCTCAATATAGCCTCTCTCACCTCTTCTTCTCTTCTGTTTATTTAGCTAGCCCACACCACCAACAATCTTACTTTCTCTCACTCTTCCAATGAATCACAGGAGTCACACTATATGTTCCCTCTCTCTCTCCCTCCCCCTCTTTCTCTCTCTCCTTCCCCCTTTTATTTTTCTCTTTCTCACAAGAGCCCCTCAGTGTGTGTGTGTGTGTGTGTGTGTGTGTGTGTGTGTGTGTGTGTGTGTGTGTGTGTGTGTGTGTGTGTGTGTGTGTGTGTGTGTGTGTGTGTGTGCGTGTGTGTGTGTGTGGAGTGCTCATTAGAGGGCACAGCAGGTGATTATATCACTACCGCTGTACCACTGAGTCACAGGCCACAGACACACACACACATGATCAACTCAACCACCCTGGAAATGATTCATCAGAGACCCCCCTCCTACCACCTAATCTTAGAATGGACCCCGGGACCTCCAGTAATATGACTGGAATTAACCACGTTGACACAGACGGGGGTTAAAACAATGACGCGGATACTTTTATGACATTTGTTGTCCGAAGATGGATTCTGTGTAGCCCTTTCCTGCAGTCAAATGACTGTTTCATAATTTCATAAATAATACATCTGGTATTTCTATGTATAACCGTTTTGTTAAATTTCAGTCTTCAGTCTTCTGTGACGCATATAAAGTGTAATATTGGGATGCAAACTCAAAATTGATACATTTCAACTCTATATCTGACATGGTCCAGGTGTCTTCTTTTTTTGAAAATCCATTACCATGTGTGTGAGGTGTATACTTTGGTTTCAAAATAGATTTGTTTAAGACTACCAGGATTTAGCCCACAGCAGGAAAAGGTTAACAACAGTGGTTGCACCCCAATCCCCCCAATATGTATTGCACTATATACAGGGGGTACCGGTACCGTGTCAATGTGGAGGCTTTATATACAGGGGGTACCGGTACCGTGTCAATGTGGAGGCTTTATATACAGGGAGTACCGGTACCGTGTCAATGTGGAGGCTTTATATACAGGGGGTACCGGTACCGTGTCAATGTGGAGGCTATATATACAGGGGGTACCGGTACTGTGTCAATGTGGAGGCTTTATATACAGGGGGTACCGGTACCGTGTCAATGTGGAGGCTTTATATACAGGGGGTACCGGTACCGTGTCAATGTGGAGGCTATATACAGGGGGTACCGGTACCGTGTCAATGTGGAGGCTTTATATACAGGGGGTACCGGTACCGTGTCAATGTGAAGGCTATATATACAGGGGGTACCGGTACCGTGTCAATGTGGAGGCTAGATACAGGGGGTACCGGCACCGTGTCAATGTGGAGGCTATATATACACGGGGTACCGGTACCGTGTCAATGTGGAGGCTAGATACAGGGGGTACCTGTACCGTGTCAATGTGGAGGCTATATACAGGGGGTACCGGTACCGTGTCAATGTGGAGGCTCTATACAGGGGGTACCGGTACCGTGTCAATGTGGAGGCTTTATATACAGGGGGTACCGTACCGTGTCAATGTGGAGGCTTTATATACAGAGGTACCAGTACCGTGTCAATGTGAAGGCTATATATACAGGGGGTACCGGTACCGTGTCAATGTGGAGGCTAGATACAGGGGGTACCGGCACCGTGTCAATGTGGAGGCTATATATACACGGGGTACCGGTACCGTGTCAATGTGGAGGCTAGATACAGGGGGTACCGGTACCGTGTCAATGTGGAGGCTAGATACAGGGGGTACCTGTACCGTGTCAATGTGGAGGCTATATACAGGGGGTACCGGTACCGTGTCAATGTGGAGGCTCTATACAGGGGGTACCGGTACCGTGTCAATGTGCGGGGGTACAGGTTAGTCGAGGTAATTTGTAAAGTGACTATGCATAGATCAAATCAAATCCCATTTTATTGGTCACATACACATGGTTAGCAGATGTTATTGCGAGTGTAGCGAAATGCTTCTGATTCTAGATCTGACAGTGCAGCAGTATCTAATAACAACTCCACAACAACTATCTAATACACACACACGTAAGTACAGGAATGGAAGATGAATATATACATATAAATATGTGGATGAGCAATGACAGAGTGGCATAGGCAAGATGCAATAGATGGTATAAAATACTGTATATACATATGGGATGAGTAATGCAAGATATGTAAACATTATTAAAGTGGCCAATGATAGATAATGCACAGCGAGTGGGCACAGAGACTATGGTGGTCTGTTTGAAACATGTAGCTATTACAGACTCGGCCAGGGAGAGGTTGAAAATGTCAGTGAAGACACTTGCCAGTTGGTCCGCACATGCTTTGAGTATGCGTCCTGGTAATCCGTCTGGCCACACGACTTTGTGAATGTTGACCTGTTTAAAGGTCTTGCTCACATCGGCTACGGAGAGCATGATCACAGAGTCATTCGGAACAGCTGGTGCTCTCATGCATGCTTCAGTGTTGCTTGCCTCGAAGCGAGCATAAAAGGCACTTAGCATTTAGCTCATCTGGGTTTCCCTTTGTAGTTAGTAATAGATTCAAAGCCCTGCCACATCCGACAAGCGTCAGAGCCGGTGTAGTAGGATTCAGTCTTAGTCCTGTATTGACGCTTTGCCTGTTTGATGGGTCGTCTGAGGGCATTGCGGGATTTCTTATAAGCATCCGGATTAGTGTCTCGCTCCCTGAATGCAGCAGCTCTAGCCTTTAGCTCGGTGCGGATGTTGCTTGTAATCCATGGCTTCTGGTTTGGAAATGTACGTACTGTCACTGTGGGGACGACTTCGTTGATGCACTTATTTATGAAGCTGGTGACTGAGGTGGTATACTCCGCAATGCCATTGGATGAATCCTGGAACATATTCCAGTCTGTGCTAGCAAAACAGTCCTGTAGCATAGTATCCACCTCGACTGGTCTGCGGACGATTACTCCATCCGCTCTGCCTGCAACCGGCCTCCGTCGGAGGTCGGAGCAGACGGTTCTACCAACCCCGGCCTGCTAACTCTTAACTTTAAACGCCGTGTCTCCTGCGTGCCGGCGTAGTAACGACTACCCTGCCCCATCTACTGCTGTTCACTGGACCCTATGATCACTCGGCTACATAGCTGATGCCTGCAGGACTATTCATTAATCACGGTACTCCATTCTGTTTATTTTTATTTATTTATTTTATTTATCTGTCAGCCCCAGCCGTGTACTCAGGCCCTGTGTGTTGCTAACCAACCCTCTGCCCATTCATCGCCAGTTTTACCTGTTGTTGTTGTCTTAGCTGACTAGCCTTGCGGTCTTACCCTTTGTTGTCCTAGCTAGCTCTCCCAACCAACACCTGTGTTTGCTTTATGTCTCTCTCAAGTGTCAATATGCCCTGTTTACTGTTGTTTAGGGTAGTTATCATTGTGTTAGTTTACAGTGGAGCCCCTAGGCCCACTATACATGCCTCAGATTCCTCCTTTGTCCCACCTCCCACACATGCGGTGACCTCACCCAGTATTACCAGCACCTCCAGAGATGCAACCACTCTTATCATCACTTGGTGCCTGGGCTTACCTCCACTGTACTCTCACCCTACCATACCCCTGTCTGCACATTATACCCTAAATCTATTCTACCACGCCCAGAAATCTGCTCCTTTTATTCTCTGTTCTCAACGCACTAGACGTCCTGTTCTGATAGCCTTTAGCCGTACCCTCATCCTGCTCCTCCTCTGTTCCTCGGGTGATGTGGAGGTAAACCCGGCCCTGTAGCCCCCAGCACCACACCTATTCCCAGGCCCCAGGCACTCTCTTTTGTTGACTTCTGTAACCGTAAAAGCCTCGGTTTCATGCATGTTAACATCAGAAGCCTCCTCCCTAAGTTTGTTTTACTCACTGCTTTAGCACACTCCGCCAACCCTGATGTCCTGGCCGTGTCTGAATCCTGGCTTAGGAAGGCCACCAAAAATTCTGAGATTTCCATACCCAACTACAACATTTTCCCGCCAAGATAGAACTGCCAAAGGGGGAGGAGTTGCAATCTATTGCAGAGATAGCCTGCATAGTTCTGTCATACTTTCCAGATCTATGCCCAAACAGTTCGAACTTCTAATTCTAAAAATGAATCTCTCCAGAAATAAGTCTCTCACTGTTGCCGCCTGCTACAGACCCCCCTCAGCTCCCAGCTGTGCCCTGGACTCCATATGTGAATAGATTGCCCCCCATCTATCTTCAGAGTTCGTTCTGTTAGGTGACCTAAACTGGGATATGCTTAACACCCCGGCAGTCCTACAATCTAAGCTAGATGCCCTCAATCTCACACAAATCATCAAGGAACCCACCAGGTACAATCCTAAATCTGTAAACATGGGCACCCTCATAGACATTATCCTGACCAACTTGCCCTCCAAATACACCTCTGCTGTTTTCAATCAGGATCTCTGCGACCACTGCCTCATTGCCTGCATCCGCTATGGGCCCGCGGTCAAACGACCACCCCTTATCACTGTCAAATGCTCCCTAAAACACTTCTGCGAGCAGGCCTTTCTAATCGACCTGGCCCGGGTATCCTGGCAGGATATTGACCTCATTCCGTCAGTCGAGGATGCCTGGTCGTTCTTTAAAAGCAACTTCCTCACCATCTTAAATAAGCATGCCCCTTTCAAAAGATGTAGGACTAAGAACAGATACAGCCCTTGGTTCACTCCAGACCTGACTGCCCTTGACCAGCACAAGAACATCCTGTGGCGGACTGCTATTGCATCGAATAGTCCCTGATATGCAACTGTTCAGGGAAGTCAGGAACCAATACAAGCAATCAGTCAGGAAAGCAAAGGCTAGCTTTTTCAAACAGAAATGTGCATCCTGTAGCTCTAACTCCAAAAAGTTTTGGGACACTGTCAAGTCCATGGAGAACAATAGCACCTCCTCCCAGCTGCCCACTGCACTGAGGCTAGGTAACACGGTCACCACCGACAAATCCATGATAATCAAAAATTTCAACAAACATTTCTCTACGGCTGGCCATGCTTTCCTCCTGGCTACCCCAACCCCTGGCCACTTGCTCCGCCCCCCCTGCATCTACTTGTCCAAGCCTTCCCAGCTTCTCCTTCACCAAAATCCAGATAGCAGATGTTCTGAAAGAGCTGCAAAATCTGGACCCGTACAAATCAGCTGTACTAGATAATCTGGACCCTCTCTTTTTAAAACTATCTGCTGCCATTGTTGCAACTCCTATTACCAGTCTGCTCAACCTCTCTTTGGTGTCGTCCGAGATCCCAAAAGATTGGAAAGCTGCTGCGGTCATCCCTCTCTTCAAAGGGGGTGACACCCTAGACCCAAATTGCTATAGACCTATATCAATCCTGCCCTGCCTCTCTAAAGTCTTTGAAAGCCTAGTTAATAAACAGATCATTGACCACATCGAATCCCACCGTACCTTCTCCGCTGTGCAATCCGGTTTCCGAGCTGGTCACGGGTGCACCTCAGCCACGCTCAAGGTACTAAACGATATCATAACCGCCATCGATAAGAGACATTACTGTGCAGCCGTATTCATTGACCTGGCCAAGGCTTTCGACTCTGTCAATCACCACATCCTTATCGGCAGACTCAACAGCCTTGGTTTCTCTAATGATTGCCTCACCTGGTTCACCAACTACTTTGCCGACAGAGTTCAGTGTGTTAAATCGGAGGGCCTGTTGTCCGGGCCTCTGGCAGTCTCTATGGGGGTGCCACAGGGTTCAATTCTTGGGCCGACTCTCTTCTCTGTATACATCAACGATGTCGCTCTTGCTGCTGGTGAGTCTCTGATCCACCTCTATGCAGACGACACCATTCTGTATACTTCTGGCCGTTCTTTGGACACTGTGTTAACTTCTCAGGGATCACTGGGGCGCTAGCGGGCTGCTCCCGACACTACCAGGTGAAATGTAAGGCGCCAAATTCAAAATCCAAAAGTTGAATTATTAAACATCCACCAATATACAAGTGTTCCATACTCATCAAAAGCTCTGTTTCTTGGCAATATCACAGCGTTGTCAGATTTCAAAAAGGCTTTACGGCGAAAGCAGCACATTTGATTGTTTGAGGGTAGCACCTCACATATTTTTCCCATAGCCATGAATCGATTAGCCATCATGGCACACACATAACACATTTCACAGCGAAAACAAATCAATTACCTGTTGAAGAACTTCTGCTGAGGTCATCCTAAGTGTCCAACGAAGACAATCCATGGTTCTTTTGTTAGAAAAAGTAATGTATTTTATCCATAAATCCTCCATTTGGTTCGTGCGTTATAATCAGAAAGCGACAGCCTCCACTAGTCCATTGAAGCGTGACGCGAACTCG
This sequence comes from Brachymystax lenok tsinlingensis, assembly GCA_030435695.1. Classification (NCBI taxonomy): domain Eukaryota; kingdom Metazoa; phylum Chordata; class Actinopteri; order Salmoniformes; family Salmonidae; genus Brachymystax; species Brachymystax lenok. Next base: position 9,224,945 of record CM059811.1, on the reverse strand, counting down.
TTCATCTTATACCTATAAACTTGTCCAAGAACAATCAAACATAGTTTTAAATGTATCCTTAGGAACACTTTTACGTATATTTACTATTATAAATCAACCGGAATATAAACTGATCGATACTTGACGGTAAAGACACAGCGCGCCTTGTCGGGCGGCGCGCTGGGTACTGTTGACATAAAAGATACACTTCCTGGTTTGCTCTTCTTCTCTGGTCTAATTCATCCAAAATGAAAACTTACACTGTCTCGAGACTGTTGACATCTAAAGGAAGCGATGGGTACTGCATTCATATGCCCATATATGGTCATATTCATGAGGGAGGGGTTCCCAAATGAGCAATGTGTCAAAATCACTTTTTCCAGGACAGAAATTCCTCTGGGTTTCGCCTGCTATATGCGTTCTGTTTTACTCACAGACAAATGGTTAACAGTTTTGGTAAATTCAGAGTGTTTCCTATCCAATGGTACAAAATATGTGCATATCCTATTTTCTGGGCCTGAATGGGAGGCATTTTACTTTGGGCACGCCAGGCTCTCCAAAACCGACACCTCAGCTGCCACTCCCTAACAAGTTAACTAACCTCCAAACGAGCTTCAATGCCATTCAGCACTCCTTCCGTGGCCTCCAACTGCTCTTAAACACTAGTAAAACCAAATGCATGCTTTTCAACCATTCGCTGCCTGCATCCGCCCGCCCGACTAGCATCACTACCCTGGACAGCTCTGACCTAGAATACGTGGACAATTACAAATACCTAGGTGTCTGGCTAGACTGTAAACTCTCCTTCCAGACAGAAGGAGAGTTTACACATCTCCAATCCAAAATTAGATCTAGAATTGGCTTTCTATTTCGCAACAAAGCCTCCTTCACTCATGTTGCCAAACTTGCACTAGTAAAACTGACTATCCTGCCGATCCTTGACTTCGGCGATGTCATCTACAAAATAGCCTCCAACACTCTACTCAGCAAACTGGATGCAGTCTATCACAGTGCCATCCGCTTTGTCACCAAAGCCCCATATACTACCCACCACTGCGACCTGTATGCTCTAGTCGGCTGGCCCTCGCTACACACTCGTCGCCAGACCCACTGGCTCCAGGTCATCTACAAGTCCCTGCTAGGTAAAGCCCCGCCTTATCTCAGCTGGCTGGTAACCATAGCAGCACCCACCCGTAGCACTCGCTCCAGCAGGTATATCTTACTGGCCACCCCCAAAGCCAATTCCTCTTTTGGCCGCCTTTCCTTCCAGTTCTCTGCTGCCAATGACTGGAACGAACTACAAAAATCGTTGAAACTGGAGACACTTATCTTCCTCACTAGTTTCAAGCACCAGCTGTCAGAGCAGCTCACAGATCACTGTACCTGTACATAGCCCAACCAACTACCTCATCCCCTACCACAGTCATTTATTTATCTTGCTCCTTTGCACCCCAGTATTTTTACTTTGCACATTCATCTACTGCACATTTACCATTCCAGTGTTAAATTGCTATACTGTAGTTACTTTGCCACCATGGCCTATTTATTGCCTTATGTTCCTTATCCTACCTCATTTGCACACATTATATATAGATTTGTTTTTTTCCTACTGTATTATTGACTGTATGTTTGTTTCACTCCATGTGTAACTCTGTGTTGTTGTATGTGTCGCACTGCTTTGCTTTATCTTGGCCAGGTCGCAGTTGTAAATGAGAACTTGTTCTCAACTTGCCTACCTGGTTAAATAAAGGTGAAAAAAAAAGAAAAAAAAGAAATCTGAGTCATCTGACCACCTACGCATTGAGTGAGTCACTGGTACTTCCTGCTTTAGTTTTTAATGATAAGCACGAATCAGGAGGATAGAACTATGGTCAGATTTGCCAAATGGAGGGTGAGGGAGAGCTTTGTATGGTCTCTGTGTGTGGAGTATCAATGCTTTTCTTTAGATTATACTTCACCCATTCTGAAGAAGAAGAAGAAGCAGTGAAAGGGGCTCTAATGCTTTATTGACTGACATACATTACCGAGTTGAACTATCGAACTGCAGAGTTGCAAAGAAAAAGACATATCTCAGACTGGCCAATAAAAATAAAAGATTAAGATGGGCAAAATAACACAGACACTGGACAGAGGAACTCTGCCTAGAAGGCCAGCATCCCGGAGTCGCCTCTTCATGGTTGACGTTGAGACTGGTGTTTTGCGAGTACTATTTAATGAAGCTGCCAGTTGAGGACTTGTGAGGTGTCTGTTTCTCAAACTAGACAGTCTAATGTACTTGTCCTCTTACTCAGTTGTGCACCGGGGCCTCCCACTCCTCTTTCTATTCTGGTTAGAGCCAGTTTGCGCTGTTCTGTGAGGGAGTAGTACACAGCGTTGTAGGGGATCTTCAGTTTCTTGGCAATTTCTCGAATGGAATAACCTTCATTTCTCAGAACAAGAATAGACTGATGAGTTTCAGAAGAAAGTTATTTGTTTCTGGCCATTTTGAGACTGTAATCGAACCCAAAAATGCTGATGCTCCAGATGCTCAACTAGTCTAAAGAAGGCCAGTTTTATTGCCTCTTTAATCAGAACAACAGTTTCCAGCTGTGCTAACATAATTGCAAAAGGGTTTTCTAATGATCAATTAGTCTTTTAAAATGATAAACTTTGATTAGCTAACAGAACGTGCCATTGGAACACAGGAGTGATGGTTGCTGATAATGGGACTCTGTATGTCTATGTAGATATTTTATAAAAAATCTGCCGTTTCCAGCTACAATAGTCATTTACAACATTAACATGTCTACACACTATTTCTGATAAATGTTTTGTTATTTTAATGGACAAAAATTTTTGCTTTTCTTTCAAAAACAAGGACATTTCTAAGTGACCCCAAACTTTTGAATGGTGGTGTATTTGGGAACTCCTGTTCACTGTTGGAAAAGCCTTCCAGGTGAAGCTGGTTGAGAAAATGCCAAGAGTGTGCAAAGCTGTCATCAAGGCAAAGTGTGGCTATTTGAATAATCTTATTTAACAGTTATGTGATATGTGCTATTTCATTGTTTGATGTCTTCACACTGCAATGTAGAAAATAGTATAAAAAAAGAAAAACCCTTGAATGAGTAGGTGTTCTAGAACTTTTGACCGGTAGTGTATAGTGTAAAGATAGGTTGATATTTTCTGTTGTTGTCTTTGTCAAAATGCATATCCTTCCACAATTTCCGCCCTCAAATAATTCAATAAGTAGGCTACACAGTCAGGATTTTTATTTGATTATTATTAGCTATTCATACATGCCTACAGTTTATTGCGTACAATACAAAGACGGTGCATCTCTTTATCTAGAAACCCAAAATCTTTACAAGCAGATCTGACCAGAATTCTATACAACAGTTCTTATTTTAAAACACAGATAATGTTACTTATACAAACCACAGCGATAGAGATACAGAGTTCAAGTGACTTTGGCTACGTCTCATATTGTTATCTGCTAGTGCACTAAATGGAGAACAGGGTATTATTTGCGACTGAGCCTTAGAAAGTGTATATTTCCCATGTCGGTATCAATAGTTTAGAATGTAAATGAGAACGTTATTGTCATGGAACGTTTGATGCTGAAATGGATTTATCCACCTCATTATCGAACGTTGCAATGGGCACAGCCAAACAACGGAAGTGAAGGATTTGACTTCCGCTTTACTTACCAATGCAGCGCGCCGGTGGCAAACTTGCCAGAGTAAAATTTTGGAAAGAGTATAACAGTCAAGTATAAGTGTAATTGTGTACGTGTAATTGTATATGTATTTCATTCAAGTTCGCTACAAGTAGGCTAGTTCTGTTGTGATAATACTGTTAGTTGTGTTGTGTCGGAGTTAAGGCATGGGCCATCCACCCAGCCAATAACTATAACAATAACTATCATGATAAACTATAGGCTACACAATTATAAAACGTTGCTGAGCATCCATACTAGAGAAAACTGTGTCGTTTATCGTTCTACAGTCCTACACCTGTCAATCAACTGATCAAACCAATCTACTGCACGCTTCCTATCAATAAGGTGGTAACACAAGACCATTCATGAGGTCTCTAACGCACAGATACTGGTTCAGACCATTCATGAGGTCTCTAGCGCACAGATACTGGTTCAGACCATTCATGAGGTCTCTAGCGCACAGATACTGGTTCAGACTATTCATGAGGTCTCTAGCGCACAGATACTGGTTCAGACCATTCATGAGGTCTCTAGCGCACACAGATACTGGTTCAGACCATTCATGAGGTCTCTAGCGCACAGAAACTGGTTCAGACCATTCATGAGGTCTTTAGCGCACAGATACTGGTTCAGACCATTAATGAGGTCTTTAGCGCACAGATACTGGTTCAGACCATTCATGAGGTCTCTAGCGCAGAGATACTGGTTCAGACCATTCATGAGGTCTCTAGCGCACAGATACTGGTTCAGACCATTCATGAGGTCTCTAACGCACAGATACTGGTTCAGACCATTCATGAGGTCTCTAGCGCACAGATACTGGTTCAGACCATTCATGAGGTCTCTAGCACACAGATACTGGTTCAGACCATTCATGAGGTCTCTAATGCACAGATACTGGTTCAGACCATTCATGAGGTCTCTAGCGCACAGATACTGGTTCAGACCATTCATGAGGTCTCTAACGCACAGATACTGGTTCAGACCATTCATGAGGTCTCTAGCGCACAGATACAGGTTCAGACCATTCATGAGGTCTCTAACGCACAGATACTGGTTCAGACCATTCATGAGGTCTTTAGCGCACAGATACTGGTTCAGACCATTCATACTGGTTCAGACCATTCATGAGGTCTCTAGCGCACAGATACTGGTTCAGACCATTCATGAGGTCTCTAGCGCACAGAAACTGGTTCAGACCATTCATGAGGTCTTTAGCGCACAGATACTGGTTCAGACCATTCATGAGGTCTTTAGCGCACAGAAACTGGTTCAGACCATTCATGAGGTCTCTAACACACAGATACTGGTTCAGACCATTCAGTGCTTTCAAGGTGTGTTCATTGTGATCGTGACAACTGAAAATAATAATATGTACATCAAGGCCAAATGAAAAGCAATATAGTACTTCATATTTAAACGTAGCAATTCAACAACAAACACTGTTTAGCCTGCACATCTTTTACAGCATTGTTCAAGTGGGTTGCAAGTGATTTCCATTTTTCTAATGGTTGTCAACTTCTTTGGGTCTTCTTTTTTGCAGTGCTCATCTCTGTATGTCCCCTGAAACTATTTGCAATGTATCAGTGCAACAATATTATCATAACCGGCCAAAACTGATCACACGATTTCCTTAACTTTCCCCAACATGCGTTTTCTATTATGTAGTCCTGTTTGGTTTCATACCGAAATAACTGCATACAGTTCGCTAACAGCCTAGGCCTGATTATGCAGCCCTTTGGATCAGTCTGGGTCTACTCTTGACAGTTTAGAAGGTCCAGAAAGGTACATTATTAGGTCACTCATATGGTGTAGGCCTATTTTGTCAGGATGTAGTCCGGTGTTAACAGGATAGGACAATGCGGGCTTCTCCTTTCCAACTCCCTGCCCGTTCTTAACGCTGTAGCCTATTTTACATTCATGAGGTCTCTATAGCGCGCATCTCTCCTCCAATAGGTCTCTAGCGTGCATCTCTCCTCCAATAGGATATTAGTAGGCTAAAGAAAATAAGTCGAAATACTTGTCCAATAAGCTTTTGTAGTCTGGCTTTTCCTGTGACTTCACAATATTTAAAAGGAATAGCCGTGGCAGCGGAGAGGCTAGGTGCGTAATTGCTCATCAGAGCAATGAAGACAGACAGGCTGGAGATGTACTGTAACCTATAGCCGAAGTTAGAAACGTATGCATATTAGATCATAATTCATAGGCTCAATATTAGGCATAATACTGCAGTCAATTTATCCAGTCAATTTACACAGTGAAATAACTTCTTTTTTTTCAGATAGTGAAATCATAGTTAGCCAACACTATGCGCGCTCCCGAGGCTGCGCTGATTGCGGTCCCTCCACGTCCGCGGGTACGCAGCTCTGAAACCTACCCTATTCTTTTTTTTAGGGACAAGAAATGTACCCTACCTAAGCTACAGCAACACAATGTAATGAAGAATGTTATTATTGTTTTCAAGTGCGTACAAAACTCTAGTCTAGGCTGTAAACTGCAGTGAATACCCTATGTCATTTGAATAACCGCTCAAAAGCCTGGCGTTTTGAATACATATTAATATGGAAATAACTGAAACTAACATGCCTGACTGGGCAACCATTTGGATCATTTTTTTTTTTAATGAGCAGTTTAGCTTACAAGGTCCAGGCACATCAGCAGGCCAGTAATATTGGTGTATTGTGTCATGATGTCTCCGCTAACAGAAACATGCTAATGCAGGAATTTCTAGTGGCGCACATATTAATTATGATAATGCACAAGTGCGGAGAAAGATGTACCCATAGTTTCCGCGTTTGGCTTCATCTTTTAAAAGCGTTCGATAATGAGGTGGATAACTCCCTATACAAACCGTTAGCTAATCAAATTCACATTCACAGCTGTTCTACTGTACACTGAAGTTTCTCCTAGATACAGATCTAGGATCAGCTTACCCACCCTCCAATCATAACCTGTAGTTTGAGACCCCTGCTCTACAAGCACTGAGCAAACACAGTAAGCAAAGTCCGTGGTTTGAAACATTGTGAGTAACGTTAGATGGAGTGACTTAGGCATCTGTGCAGCTGTACAAAGCTACTTCATATAGTACACCACAAGCAAAGGCTTTAGTACAGAAGAAAACGTGTCTAATATTGTGATTGATGACTACATTTCCACCAATTCATCTTGCGCTGAAAACTTGCCCTTGAAAATAAGTCAACCCACTGCATCATACTCAAATCTCATGAACCCCCATACAGAGTAGTTGTATATATATATAGTGTTTTTTATTATTCTCTTAAAACATACATTTTAAAACTTGAGGCGGTGAAACTGCAAAGCCATATTTAAAAAGCACTGCACACTGGTATTGTCTTTTGTCAGTTGGGTTTTGTTTGGTTAGGAGGTTGTTTTTCTTGTTGTTGTTTACAAGTGGAGAAAAGGTGGGATCCTACGTCTTTGTTGTGTGTGTGTGTGTTTGTGTGCGATCCTACGCAGTATCACACAATGTGGCATCTCAGGGACGCATCATACCACCGCCTCCCCAACACCCCCGCGCTCTGTGGTAAGAATCTACCGGAACCGCGTCTGTTTGTGTTCTAGATTTAGCATTGTTCAGGGCAACCAGCTGAACCTTCCAATAATTGGAGTTGGTTGCTATGGGTATATATTTCCATCTTTCAAGTCACAGTGTGCATCCCAAATGGCACCCTATCCTCTATATAGTGCACTACTTTAGACCAGAGCTCTATGGGCCCAGGTCAAAAGTAGTGCACTATGTAGTGAATAGGGTGCCATTTTGGACATAGCCTGTAACTTTTCTCCGATGTACTCCTCTCTTGGTTATGTATGTGCCATGTGAAATAAGGAATCGAGAGAATAACTTTATAAAAACGTGTCACCTTCTTGACACAAGCTGCCGTGTGCTCCTCAACCAACCCCATTCCATTTAATTTACCTCAGCAAGGTCATAGCCATGGTTTGTAGTGTTGTACTGTAGTGTTGTAGTGTTGTACTGATTGGTTGATTGATTGACTGGCTAACTAAGTGATTGGGGGAGATAGAAAACGTTTGAGACACAATTCTGTTGAGTGATACTGAGTCAGGATTTTTTGGGGGGGCACTAAAATCACTCCATACACTCCCATCCTTCCAGACCAAACTAGACCCCGTTTCCTCAAAAGCCTAATCCCTTGACCCATGACCCCTCTCAGTCGGACCACTCCCCGTTGTCCTCCCCGCCAGAGTCAGACTCTGATTCGCTGTACTCGACGGCGATGCGACGTGATAGGATGGTGGCCACGTCGTTTCCTACGGGCTCTCTCTTCGCTTCTTGCTCTCTCTGCTCCTGTACCTTCCTCAATTGGATACCTGGAGGAGGGAGGGATGGAGAGAGGGAGGGAGAGAGGGATGGAGAGAGGGGGTAAATAGATACCAGAGGAGGCTGGTGGGAGGAGCTATAGGAGAACAGGTTCATTATAGTGGCTGGAAGGGAATAAATGGAACTGTATCAAACACATGGAAACCACATCTTTGATACAGTTCCATTTATTCCCTTCCAGCCACTATAATGAACCTGTTCTCCTATAGCTCCTCCCACCAGCCTCCTCTGGTACGTATCTATTTAACCCCTGTCTCCGTCTTTCCATCACACACACACACACACACACACACACACACACACACACACACACACACACACACACACACACACACACACACACACACACACACACAGAGAGAGAGACACACACACACACACAGACACACACAGACGGATGAGAGAGGCACAAAGCTCCTACCCCTAGTAGAGGCACAAAGCTTCTACCCCTAAGACATGCTAACCTCTCACCAATAACAGGAGAGGAGGTATGAAATGTATGCCTCTGTAACTTTCTCACTCATCACTATTCACAATATATTCAGAATTATCCATAATCATGGTAGCATCAACATTACAGATGATCTCCATTGCTTGAGCACATTCGTCCAAACAGAATTCTCTTTCTCAAAACAATTAACAATCATCCTCAATCTGAAACACATTTTGTTTGCAAAATGTATTAAGACTCATGGACACACACACACACACATACACACACACCACCCCCTCTCTCCATCTCTCACCTCTGCGTATGGCTGTCAGCAGTTCACTGCGAGCGTTGCTTATTGGAATCACACCTAAAGCATACACACACAGGTACCACACATCACACACACATAAACAAACCGAAAACAAACTTAAACATGAAAAGAAACACAAATGGAAACTCTCTCTCTCTCTCTCTCTCTCTCTCTCTCTCTCTCTCTCTCTCTCTCTCTCTCTCTCTCTCTCTCTCTCTCTCTCTCTCTCTCTCTCTCTCTCTCTCTCTCTCTCTCTCTCTCTCTCTCTCTCTCTCTCTCTCTCTCTCTCCCTCCCTTCCTCTCGCTCTCCTTTCCTCCCTCCATCTCACCTCTACGTATGGCAGCTAACAGGTCGCTGCGGGCATCACTTATCGAAATCATCGGCATCTGGCCCTTCCTGGTGGCCGGAGCTTCTCCTTGAGACCCACCAATAGCGTGAGCCGGAGACAGGATGTGTGAGGGGGGCAGGCCTGGTGGAGGAGGAGGGGGCAGCGGGTGGGGCGTGAGAGGGGAGGGACATAGTGGGCAGGGGGCAGGAGGAGGAGGGAGGGACTGTAAGAACGGGACATGATGGCCACGGCCCGGGGAGGGAGGGGGGAGGGAGGGGGGAGGAGGTGGAGTCGAAGGCAGTCTGGGCGGAGGGGATGACGGGGGGAGGAGGGGGAGGGGCTGGGGGGATGAAGTACTCCGGGATGGTGGACGGCTGGCCTCTGAGGGAGGAGAGAGAAAGAACAGACAAGTGAATCAGACAACACCTCTCTCTCATCATGACAGTGAATCAGACAACACCTCTCTCTCATCATGACAGTGAATCAGACAACACCTCTCTCTCAACATGACAGTGAATCAGACAACACCTCTCTCTCATCATGACAGTGAATCAGACAACACCTCTCTCTCAACGTGACAGTGAATCATACAACACCTCTCTCTCATCGTGACAGTGAATCAGACAACACCTCTCTCTCAACATGACAGTGAATCAGACAACACCTCTCTCTCATCATGACAGTGAATCAGACAACACTTCTCTCTCAACATGACAGTGAATCATACAACACCTCTCTCTCAACATGACAGTGAATCAGACAACACCTCTCTCTCATCATGACAGTGAATCAGACAACACCTCTCTCTCATCATGACAGTTGGAGGACAACACAACATATCATCACGTGACTCCAACTTTACTTCGATTTGATGGTTAATATTTCAATATAAGGCGTTTCCACTGCCATTTCCTGCGTAATTAATTGTACAGACACAAAACGAAATTATCTGATCATGTTTCCATCACACCTGTCGTTATTTTGTTTTTATACGATATGACTTTTCACACATAAAAACTGTAGATGGAAATGTGGTTAGGATCAGATATACTTTTTGTGAACAAAACATTTGTGTTGGCGTGATTTATTGGAGAGGTTTTACTATCCACAGTATGTATATAGCTTTGCAGGCCTGCAGTTGAGTGTTTAAGTCAGACTAACAAAATAAACCTAACAGTCTACTAATTAATGTATGGAATAGGTCCTAATATATTGACACAATACCTAGTGGCCTACAGTATGTGTTAGTTGACTTACCCATGAGCCCTGTAGTCCTTGACGGACTGCTGACGAGGACCGTTCAGTGCCCCTCCCTCAGAGTGGGCGGGGGGTGTGTGGGGGGGCTGGGTGCGCCCCAGTGAGGCGATTTGTCGTACTGCCGGCTGCCCCAGAGGGCGGGTTTGCTCTGGGGTACCCTCCCTGTCCAGAGACTGAGTCTGGGGGGGCAGAGGTGGGCTGGCAGGGGTGGTTAGGGCTGGCGGGGAAGGAATGCTCGCCCATGTCTGATGCCATCGACCTGGGAGGGGTGGAGTAGGGGGGGATAAAGTTGCCTAGTTTCCATGGTGGGAGATACTTATATCTAACTTCTCATAACCTTAACAAGGACCTGCATTCATTGATATAATCAGAAATCAATTCCACATAGACGTGCAGTGTTTCCCACTCCCCAGCAGAGGGCAGTAGAAGGCTAACCAGTGTCTGTCTAATCAGCATAGGTCAGTAGAAGGCTAGCCAGTGTCTGTCCAATCAGCATAGGTCAGTAGAAAGCTAGCCAGTGCCTGTCAAATCAGCAGAGGTCAGTAGAAGGCTAGCCAGTGTCTGGCTAATCAGCAGAGGTCAGTAGAAGGCTAGCCAGTGTCTGTCCAATCAGCAGAGGTCAGTAGAAGGCTAGCCAGTGTCTGTCCAATCAGCAGAGGTCAGTAGAAGGCTTACCAGAGCCTGTCCAATCAGCAGAGGTCAGTAGAAGGCTAGCCAGTGTCTGTCCAATCAGCATAGGTCAGTAGAAGGCTTGACCGTGCCTGTCCAATCAGCAGAGGTCAGTAGAAGGCTAGCCAGTGTCTGTCCAATCAGCAGAGGTCAGTAGAAGGCTAGCCAGTGTCTGTCCAATCAGCAGAGGTCAGTAGACGGCTAGCCAGTGTCTGTCCAATCAGCAGAGGTCAGTAGAAGGCTAACCAGTGTCTGTCCAATCAGCAGAGGTCAGTAGAAGGCTTGCCAGTGTCAAACTACGTATATACAGGGTCAGATCAATTCCTTATTATATACAGGGTCAGTTACAATACCATATTATATACAGGGTCAGTTAAATTACCATATTATATACAGGGTCAGTTACAATACCATACTATATACAGGGTCAGTTACAATACCATACTATATACAGGGTCAGTTACAATACCATACTATATACAGGGTCAGTTCAATACCCTATTATATACAGGGTCAGTTCCAATACCATACTATATACAGGGTCAATTCCAATACCATACTATATACAGGGTCAGTTCCAATACCATACTATATACAGGGTCAGTTCAATACCGTATTATATACAGGGTCAGTTACAATACCATACTATATACAGGGTCAGTTACAATACCATACTATATACAGGGTCAGTTCCAATACCATACTATATACAGGGTCAGTTCCAATACCATACTATATACAGGGTCAGTTACATACCGTATTATATACAGGGTCAGTTACAATACCATACTATATACAGGGTCAGTTACAATACCATACTATATACAGGGTCAGTTACAATACCATACTATATACAGGGTCAGTTACAATACCATACTATATACAGGGTCAGTTCAATACCATACTATATACAGGGTCAGTTACAATACCATACTATATACAGGGTCAGTTCAATACCATACTATATACAGGGTCAGTTACAATACCATACTATATACAGGGTCAGTTACAATACCATACTATATACAGGGTCAGTTCAAAACCATACTATATACAGGGTCAGTTACAATACCATACTATATACAGGGTCAGTTACAATACCATACTATATACAGGGTCAGTTCAATACCGTATTATATACAGGGTCAGTTCAATACCGTATTATATACAGGGTCAGTTACAATACCATACTATATACAGGGTCAGTTCAATACCATACTATATACAGGGTCAGTTACAATACCCTACTATATACAGGGTCAGTTACAATACCATACTATATACAGGGTCAGTTACAATACCATACTATATACAGGGTCAGTTCAATACCGTATTATATACAGGGTCAGTTACAATACCATACTATATACAGGGTCAGTTACAATACCATACTATATACAGGGTCAGTTACAATACCATACTATATACAGGGTCAGTTACAACACCATACTATATACAGGGTCAGTTACAATACCCTATTATATACAGGGTTAGTTCAATACCATACTATATACAGGGTCAGTTACAATACCATACTATATACAGGGTCAGTTACAATACCATACTATATTCAGGGTCAGTTACAATACCATACTATATACAGGGTCAGTTACAATACCATACTATATACAGGGTCAGTTAACATACCATACTATATACAGCGTCAGTTCAATACCGTATTATATACAGGGTCAGTTACAATACCATACTATATTCAGGGTCAGTTACAATACCATACTATATACAGGGTCAGTTACAATACCATATTATATACACGGTTAGTTATGGTACCATATTATATACAGGGTTAGTTATGGTACCATACAGGGTCAGTTCAATACCGTATTATATACAGGGTCAGTTACAATACCATACTATATACTGGGTCAGTGCAATACCATACTATATACAGGGTCAGTTACAATACCATACTATATACAGGGTCAGTTACAATACCATACTATATACAGGGCCAGTTACAATACCATACTATATACAGGGTCAGTTCAATACCGTATTATATACAGGGTCAGTTACAATACCATACTATATACAGGGTCAGTTACAATACCATACTATATACAGGGTCAGTTCAATACCATACCATATACAGGGTCAGTTACAATACCATACTATATACAGGGTCAGTTCAATACCGTATTATATACAGGGTCAGTTCAATACCGTATTATATACAGGGTCAGTTACAATACCATACTATATACAGGGTCAGTTCAATACAATACTATATACAGGGTCAGTTACAATACCCTACTATATACAGGGTCAGTTACAATACCATACTATATACAGGGTCAGTTACAATACCATACTATATACAGGGTCAGTTCAATACCGTATTATATACAGGGTCAGTTACAATACCATACTATATACAGGGTCAGTTACAATACCATACTATATACAGGGTCAGTTACAATACCATACTATATACAGGGTCAGTTACAATACCATACTATATACAGGGTCAGTTACAATACCCTATTATATACAGGGTCAGTTCAATACCATACTATATACAGGGTCAGTTACAATACCATACTATATACAGGGTCAGTTACAATACCATATTATATACAGGGTCAGTTACAATACCATATTATATACAGGGTCAGTTACAATACCATATTATATACATGGTTAGTTATGGTACCATATTATATACAGGGTTAGTTATGGTACCATACTATATACAGGGTCAGTTACAAAACCATACTATATTCAGGTTCAGTTACAATACCATACTATATACAGGGTCAGTTACAATACCATATTATATACAGGGTCAGTTACAATACCATATTATATACACGGTTAGTTATGGTACCATATTATATACAGGGTTAGTTATGGTACCATACTATATACAGGGTCAGTTACAATACCATACTATATACAGGGTCAGTTCAATACCGTATTATATACAGGGTCAGTTACAATACCATACTATATACAGGGTCAATTACAATACCATACTATATACAGGGTCAGTTACAATACCATACTATATACAGGGTCAGTTCCAATACCATACTATATACAGGGTCAGTTACAATACCCTATTATATACAGGGTCAGTTCAATACCATACTATATACAGGGTCAGTTACAATACCATACTATATACAGGGTCAGTTACAATACCATATTATATACAGGGTCAGTTACAATACCATATTATATACACGGTTAGTTATGGTACCATATTATATACAGGGTTAGTTATGGTACCATACTATATACAGGGTCAGTTACAATACCATACTATATACAGGGTCAGTTCAATACCGTATTATATACAGGGTCAGTTACAATACCATACTATATACAGGGTCAGTTACAATACCATACTATATACAGGGTCAGTTACAATACCATACTATATACAGGGTCAGTTACAATACCATACTATATACAGGGTCAGTTCAATACCATATTACAATACCATACTATATACAGGGTCAGTTACAATACCATACTATATACAGGGTCAGTTACAATACCCTATTATATACAGGGTCAGTTACAATACCATACTATATACAGGGTCAGTTACAATACCATACTATATACAGGGTCAGTTACAATACCATACTATATTCAGGGTCAGTTACAATACCATACTATATACAGGGTCAGTTACAATACCATACTATATACAGGGTCAGTTACAATACCATACTATATACAGGGTCAGTTCAATACCATACTATATACAGGGTCAGTTACAACACCATACTATATACAGGGTCAGTTACAATACCATACTATATACAGCGTCAGTTCAATACCATACTATATACAGGGTCAGTTACAATACCATACTATATACAGGGTCAGTTACAATACCCTATTATATACAGGGTCAGTTCAATACCATACTATATACAGGGTCAGTTACAACACCATACTATATACAGGATCAGTTACAATACCATACTATATACAGGGTCAGTTCAATACCATATTATATACAGGGTCAGTTACAATACCATACTATTTACAGGGTCAGTTACAATACCATATTATATACAGGGTCAGTTACAATACCATATTCTGACCAAATGAGCCATTTAAAATATTCAGGGTGATTGACTAATTGATTGGTTGACTGATTGACTGATTGGTGATTGATTGAATGATAGGTTGACTGATTGAATGATTGGTTGACTGATTGATTGACTGACTGACTGACATGTATTTACTGACTGATTAATTCAATGAACCTACCTGTTATCAGGTGATAGTGATCCCTCGGAGGACATTCCGTGGTAGGGTGAGGGGGTGAGTCGTGTGTCCGGGCGGAACTCCTTATCATAGGCCATCATATTCCACTCCTGTCTGCGATTCCTGGCCTTCCTCACCTTCTTCACCTCTCTGCCCGGGTCCTCCACCTGTTTCTGCTGCTCCTGTTGCAGGGGTAGAAGAGAGGGATGGATGGGTGGAGGGATGGATGGAAAGATGGACAGAAACCAAGACAAAGAGAGTTATTATTTATAGATACTTTCTCATCTTTGAGACACATGGAAAGAAAGCCCCTCCACCATTATCGACTACACATCCTACCTTCACCACACTCAGTCCCACTAACGGAAGCTTTTAGGAATCAGCGTGAAACATAATAAACACAACATAAAACAGAGGGATGGGGAACTGGCAAGCAGTCTGCTTTAAGGGGAAACAGAGACAGGGATGCAGACAGAGGGTCCAGGGTCCTGGTGGAGAGAAGAGGGGGGTTGGGGTACAAAGAGAGGGGACATGGACACCACAGGACCAATCACCCAACACAGAGACAGGGCATCGTGGTGGGGGTCTTACGGAGCTGGGCAGGGGGCTGCGTGTTGGAGCCTGTCTGCTGTGGGGTCTACCCTGGTCACAGTGGGCTGGACAGCTGGTCTGGATGGAGAGAGAGAGACGTCTACTGGGTTAGAGAGATGGAGATATAGACAATGTGTCCAGAGAGAGAGAGAAGAGGAGTGTAAAAGAGGCGGCAGCTCGTGAGGAAGAGGATCAAGAGTCTGGAGTTTATGACCCTCCAGAGTTTGAAATGTAGGAATAAAAGGCAAGTGAGTAGGGGTCGGTAGTAGGTGATAGTAGTGGTTGGTAGTGGGTGATAGTAGTGGTTGGTAGTGGGTGATAGTAGTGGTCGGTAGAGGGTGATAGTAGTGGTCGGTAGTGGGTGATAGTAGTGGTCGGTAGTGGGTGATAGTAGTGGTTGGTAGTGGGTGATAGTAGTGGTCGGTAGAGGGTGATAGTAGTGGTCGGTAGAGGGTGATAGTAGTGGTTGGTAGTGGGTGATAGTAGTGGTTAGTAGTGGGTGATAGTAGTGGTCGGTAGTGGGTGATAGTAGTGGTCGGTAGTGGGTGATAGTAGTGGTCGGTAGTGGGTGATAGTAGTGGTCGGTAGTGGGTGATAGTAGTGGTCGGTAGTGGGTGATAGTAGTGGTCGGCTGAGGGTGATAGTAGTGGTCGGTAGAGGGTGATAGTAGTGGTCGGTAGAGGGTGATAGTAGTGGTCGGTAGTGGGTGATAGTAGTGGTCGGTAGTGGGTGATAGCAGTGGTTGGTAGTGGGTGATAGTAGTGGTCGGTAGAGGGTGATAGTAGTGGTCGGTAGAGGGTGATAGTAGTGGTTGGTAGAGGGTGATAGTAGTGGTCGGTAGAGGGTGATAGTAGTGGTCGGTAGTGGGTGATAGTAGTGGTCGGTAGTGGGTGATAGCAGTGGTTGGTAGTGGGTGATAGTAGTGGGTGATAGTAGTGGTTGGTAGTGGGTGATAGTAGTGGTCGGTAGTGGGTGATAGCAGTGGTTGGTAGTGGGTGATAGTAGTGGGTGATAGTAGTGGTTGGTAGTGGGTGATAGTAGTGGTCGGTAGTGGGTGATAGTAGTGGTTGGTAGTGGGTGATAGCAGGGGTCGGTAGTGGGTGATAGCAGGGGTCGGTAGAGGGTGATAGTAGTGGTCGGTAGTGGGTGATAGTAGTGGTCGGTAGTGGGTGATAGTAGTGGTTAGTAGTGGGTGATAGTAGTGGTTAGTAGTGGGTGATAGTAGTGGTTGGTAGTGGGTGATAGTAGTGGTCGGTAGTGGGTGATAGTAGTGGTTGGTAGTGGGTGATAGCAGGTGTCGGTAGTGGGTGATAGTAGTGGTCGGTAGTGGGTGATAGTAGTGGTCGGTAGTGGGTGATAGTAGTGGTCGGTAGTGGGTGATAGTAGTGGTCGGTAGTGGGTGATAGTAGTGGTCGGTAGTGGGTGATAGTAGTGGTCGGTAGTGGGTGATAGTAGTGGTCGGTAGTGGGTGATAGTAGTGGTTGGGAGTGGGTGATAGTAGTGGTCGGGAGTGGGTGATAGTAGTGGTTGGGAGTGGGTGATAGTAGTGGTTGGGAGTGGGTGATAGTAGTGGTCGGTAGTGGGTGATAGTAGTGGTTGGTAGTGGGTGATAGTAGTGGTCGGTAGTGGGTGATAGTAGTGGTCGGTAGTGGGTGATAGTAGTGGTCGGTAGTGGGTGATAGTAGTGGTCGGTAGTGGGTGATAGTAGTGGTTGGGAGTGGGTGATAGTAGTGGTCGGTAGTGGGTGATAGTAGTGGTCGGTAGTGGGTGATAATAGTGGTTGGTAGTGGGTGATAGTAGTGGTCGGGAGTGGGTGATAGTAGTGGTTGGGAGTGGGTGATAGTAGTGGTTGGTAGTGGGTGATAGTAGTGGTTGGTAGTGGGTGATAGTAGTGGTTGGGAGTGGGTGATAGTAGAGGTTGGTAGTGGGTGATAGTAGTGGTTGGTAGTGGGTGATAGTAGTGGTCGGTAGTGGGTGATAGCAGTGGTTGGTAGTGGGTGATAGTAGTGGGTGATAGTAGTGGTTGGTAGTGGGTGATAGTAGTGGTCGGTAGTGGGTGATAGTAGTGGTCGGTAGTGGGTGATAGTAGTGGTCGGTAGAGGGTGATAGTAGTGGTCGGTAGTGGGTGATAGTAGTGGTCGGTAGTGGGTGATAGTAGTGGTTGGTAGTGGGTGATAGTAGTGGTTGGTAGAGGGTGATAGTAGTGGTCGGTAGAGGGTGATAGTAGTGGTTGGTAGTGGGTGATAGTAGTGGTTAGTAGTGGGTGATAGTAGTGGTCGGTAGTGGGTGATAGTAGTGGTCGGTAGTGGGTGATAGTAGTGGTCGGTAGTGGGTGATAGTAGTGGTTGGTAGTGGGTGATAGTAGTGGTCGGGAGTGGGTGATAGTAGTGGTTGGGAGTGGGTGATAGTAGTGGTTGGTAGTGGGTGATAGTAGTGGTCGGTAGTGGGTGATAGTAGTGGTCGGTAGTGGGTGATAATAGTGGTTGATAGTGGGTGATAGTAGTGGTCGGGAGTGGGTGATAGTAGTGGTTGGGAGTGGGTGATAGTAGTGGTTGGTAGTGGGTGACAGTAGTGGTTGGTAGTGGGTGATAGTAGTGGTCGGTAGTGGGTGATAGCAGTGGTTGGTAGTGGGTGATAGTAGTGGGTGATAGTAGTGGTTAGTAGTGGGTGATAGTAGTGGTCGGTAGTGGGTGATAGTAGTGGTCGGTAGTGGGTGATAGTAGTGGTCGGTAGTGGGTGATAGTAGTGGTCGGTAGTGGGTGATAGTAGTGGTGGTCGGTGGTGGGTGATAGTAGTGGTCGGTAGTGGGTGATAGTAGTGGTCGGTAGTGGGTGATAGTAGTGGTCGGTAGTGGGTGATAGTAGTGGTCGGTAGTGGGTGATAGTAGTGGTTGGTAGTGGGTGATAGTAGTGGTTGGTAGAGGGTGATAGTAGTGGTCGGTAGAGGGTGATAGTAGTGGTTGGTAGTGGGTGATAGTAGTGGTTAGTAGTGGGTGATAGTAGTGGTCGGTAGTGGGTGATAGTAGTGGTCGGTAGTGGGTGATAGTAGTGGTCGGTAGTGGGTGATAGTAGTGGTCGGTAGTGGGTGATAGTAGTGGGTGATAGTAGTGGTTAGTAGTGGGTGATAGTAGTGGTCGGTAGTGGGTGATAGTAGTGGTCGGTAGTGGGTGATAGTAGTGGTCGGTAGTGGGTGATAGTAGTGGTCGGTAGTGGGTGATAGTAGTGGTCGGTAGTGGGTGATAGTAGTGGTTGGTAGTGGGTGATAGTAGTGGTTGGTAGAGGGTGATAGTAGTGGTCGGTGGGGGTGATAGTAGTGGTTGGTAGTGGGTGATAGTAGTGGTTAGTAGTGGGTGATAGTAGTGGTCGGTAGTGGGTGATAGTAGTGGTCGGTAGTGGGTGATAGTAGTGGTCGGTAGTGGGTGATAGTAGTGGTCGGTAGTGGGTGATAGTAGTGGTTAGTAGTGGGTGATAGTAGTGGTCGGTAGAGGGTGATAGTAGTGGTTGGTAGTGGGTGATAGTAGTGGTCGGTAGTGGGTGATAGTAGTGGTCGGTAGTGGGTGATAGTAGTGGTCGGTAGTGGGTGATAGTAGTGGTCGGTAGTGGGTGATAGTAGTGGTCGGTAGTGGTTGGTAGTGGGTGATAGTAGTGGTTGGGAGTGGGTGATAGTAGTGGTTGGTAGTGGGTGATAGTAGTGGTCGGTAGTGGGTGATAGCAGTGGTTGGTAGTGGGTGATAGTAGTGGGTGATAGTAGTGGTTAGTAGTGGGTGATAGTAGTGGTCGGTAGTGGGTGATAGTAGTGGTCGGGAGTGGGTGATAGTAGTGGTTAGTAGTGGGTGATAGTAGTGGTTGGTAGTGGGTGATAGTAGTGGTCGGTAGTGGGTGATAGTAGTGGTCGGTAGTGGGTGATAGTAGTGGTCGGTAGTGGGTGATAGTAGTGGTTGGTAGTGGGTGATAGTAGTGGTTGGTAGTGGGTGATAGTAGTGGTCGGTAGTGGAGAGCGAGGGAGAAGGAGGAGATGTACTGTAGTGTTTGGACTGTTAGACAGGAGGAGAGGTAGTGTTTGGACTGTTAGACAGGAGGAGAGGTAGTGTTTGGACTGGTAAGACAGGAGGAGAGGTAGTGTTTGGACTGTTAGACAGGAGGAGAGGTAGTGTTTGGACTGTTAGACAGGAGGAGAGGTAGTGTTTGGACTGTTAGACAGGAGGAGAGGTAGTGTTTGGACTGTTAGACAGGAGGAGAGGTAGTGTTTGGACTGTTAGACAGGAGGAGAGGTAGTGTTTGGACTGTTAGACAGGAGGAGAGGTAGTGTTTGGACTGTTAGACAGGAGGAGAGGTAGTGTTTGGACTGGTTCTACTGGGCAACGGGGTGAGGTTGACTTCAACAGAAGTGGAGAAGCAAAAGAAAAAACAACTTTAGCAGTTCTTTGGAAGCAGCCTAGGACACTGTTCCATACAATACAGTTCAGAACACACAGGCCGTCTGGAGTGGTACTAGTGATGAGAGTTTACTTGACATGTTTACACACAGTCACTGTCAGCAAGTAGACACTACTGCCAGAAGAATAAAGATGAGAGACAGAGTTGGAGAGAAAAAGGGGCAGAAGTACAGAGAGGAGTCACAGATAGAGGGAGAAAATAGAGACAGAAGAAGAGAATAGAGACAGAAGAAAGGAGAGAGAAAGAAAGAGAGAGAGAGGAAGGAAGAGGAGAAAGAGACAGAAGAAATACTGACCCAATATGAGAGTTATACTGTCTCAGCACGCACGCACACCCACACACACCTTCTGCCGTTTCTTCTCCTTCCGTTTGTCCTCCGTAGCCTGAAGCATCTTCTCTCTCCAAAGCATGAAGAAGTAGGAGGGGTCTGTGTAGAACTTCAATGCATCCTTCTTATCATCTCTGGAGAGAGAGAGCGGGATGGATGGATGGATGGAGAGAGAGGAAAATAGATATATGATTTTTTTTACTAGGCAAGTCAGTTAAGAACTAATTCTTATTTTCAATGATAGCCTAGGAACAGTGGGTTAACTGCCTGTTCAGGGGCAGAACAACATATTTGTACCATGTCAGCTCGGGGATTTGACCTTGCAGGTTACTAGTCAAACACTCTAACCACTAGGCTACCCTGCCGCCCCAAGTTAGAGATGCAACATGAAGAAGTATGTAGTGTCTTGTCCTAGACTGACTAATAGGGACTGATTATACACTGCTCAAAAAAATAAAGGGAACACTTAAACAACACAATGTAACTCCAAGTCAATCACACTTCTGTGAAATCAAACTGTCCACTTAGGAAGCAACACTGATTGACAATAAATTTCACATGCTGTTGTGCAAATGGAATAGACAACAGGTGGAAATTATAGGCAATTAGCAAGACACCCCCAATAAAGGAGTGGTTCTGAAGGTGGTGACCACAGACCACTTCTCAGTTCCTATGCTTCCTGGCTGATGTTTTGGTCACTTTTGAATGCTGGCGGTGCTTTCACTCTAGTGGTAGCATGAGACGGAGTCTACAACCCACACAAGTGGCTCAGGTAGTGCAGCTCATCCAGGATGGCACATCAATGCGAGCTGTGGCAAGAAGGTTTGCTGTATCTGTCAGCGTAGTGTCCAGAGCATGGAGGCGCTACCAGGAGACAGGCCAGTACATCAGGAGACGTGGAGGAGGCCGTAGGAGGGCAACAACCCAGCAGCAGGACCACTACCTCCGCCTTTGTGCAAGGAGGAGCACTGCCAGAGCCCTGCAAAATGACTCCAGCAGGCCACAAATGTGCATGTGTCTGCTCAAACGGTCAGAAACAGACTCCATGAGGGTGGTATGAGGGCCCAACGTCCACAGGTGGGGGTTGTGCTTACAGCCCAACACCGTGCAGGACGTTTGGCATTTGCCAGAGAACACCAAGATTGGCAAATTCGCCACTGGCGCCCTGTGCTCTTCACAGATGAAAGCAGGTTCACACTGAGCACGTGACAGGCGTGACAGAGTCTGGAGACGCCGTGGAGAACGTTCTGCTGCCTGCAACATCCTCCAGCATGACCGGTTTGGCGGTGGGTCAGTCATGGTGTGGGGTGGCATTTCTTTGGGGCCGCACAGCCCTCCATGTGCTCGCCAGAGGTAGCCTGACTGCCATTAGGTACCGAGATGAGATCCTCAGACCCCTTGTGAGACCATATGCTGGTGCGGTTGGCCCTGGGTTCCTCCTAATGCAAGACAATGCTAGACCTCATGTGGCTGGAGTGTGTCAGCAGTTCCTGCAAGAGGAAGGCATTGATGCTAAGGACTGGCCCGCCCGTTCCCCAGACCTGAATCCAATTGAGCACATCTGGGACATCATGTCTCGCTCCATCCACCAACGCCACGTTGCACCACAGACTGTCCAGGAGTTGGCGGATGCTTTAGTCCAGGTCTGGGAGGAGATCCTCAGGAGACCATCCGCCACCTCATCAGGAGCATGCCCAGGCGTTGTAGGGAGGTCATTCAGGCACGTGGAGGCCACACACACTACTGAGCCTCATTTTGACTTGTTTTAAGGACATTACATCAAAGTTGGATCAGCCTGTAGTGTGGTTTTCCACTTTAATTTTGAGTGTGACTCCAAATCCAGACCTCCATGGGTTGATAAATTTGATTTCCATTGATAATTTTTGTGTGATTTTGTTGTCAGCACATTCAACTATGTAAAGAAAAAATGGATTTAATAAGATTATTTCATTCATTCAGATCTATGATGTGTTATTTTAGTGTTCCCTTTATTTTTTTGAGCAGTGTATTTAGACTGATGAATAGGAGTTTATTAAGAGGTGGATGTTTAACTGACCAATAGGGACTGATTATACTTAGACTGATGAATAGGAGTTTATAAAGAGGTGGATGTTTAACTGACCAATAGGGACTGAGTATGTTGAAAGGTGGATGTTTAACTGACCAATAGGGACTGAGTATGTTGAGAGGTGGAGGTTGGTTAGAGTTAGAGGACCCATTATGACGTCTGTGAGATCCTGGGCAGCGCCACTGAGGCCATCTCCATTTTGAAGTAGTCCATTTTCTTTTCCGACGCAGACTCTCAGGTCTCAACCTTTAAGTCTTTACTGAAGACTCTTCTCTTCAGTAGGTCCTATGATAGAGTTTAGTCTGGCCCAGGGGTGTGAAGGTGAACGGCAAGACACTGGAGTGACGAACCACCCTTGCTGTCTCTGCCTGGCCGGCTCCCCTCTCTCCACTGGGATTCTCTGTCTCTGACCCTATTACGGGGGCATCTAGGAGGCGTGCATCACGTCTTGCCAGGTTTTTTCCGCAATAGTCGACTTGAGTGGGTTGAGTCACTGACGTGATCTTCCTGTCCGGTTTTGTGACCCCTCGGGCTCGTGCGGTGGAGGAGATCTTCGTGGGCTATACTCTGCCTTGTCTCAGGGTAGTAAGTTGGTGGTCTGTTGATTTCCCTTTGGTGGTGTGGGGGCTGTGCTTTGGCAAAGTGGGTGGGGTTATATCCTGCCTGGTTGGCCCTGTCCGGGGGTATCGTTGGATGGGGCAACAGTGTCCCCTGACCCCCCCTGTCTCAGTCCCCAGTATCTATACTGCAATAGTCTATGTGCAGGGGGCCTAGGGTTAGTCCCATCTGCTGTCTCGAGCTCTGAATCCTCGGCTATGAAAAGCCAGCTGACCTGCTGCACCCTCTATAACCACTGTGATTATTAGGATTATTAACGTTTGAACATTAATGGCTGTGTACTCTTATAATCTCCACCTGGCACAGCCAGAAGACGGGCTCCCCCCCCCAGAGGCTGGTTCCTCTCTAGGTTTCTTCCTAGGTTCCTGCCTAGGTTCCTGCCTTTCTAGGGGAGTTTTTCCTGGCCACCGTGCTTCTACATCTGCATTGCTTGCTCTTTGAGGTTTTAGGCTGGGTTTCTGTATAAGCACTTTGTGACAACTGTTGATGTAAAAAGGGCTTTATAAAATATATTTTGATTGATTGATTGATTGACTACTTGTGTGAGTTGGTAATCAAACTGAAAGGGTGCATACTGCCACCTAGAGTGTGTTGTTTGAAGAGGTATAAAGTCAAGGTTGGCGATTTACTGTCACCTAAAGACATGAAATGTTTGCTCATGAGTATAATTCCTTGGATGATTCCTCCTGATGACCTGGAGTTATGTGATCCTTCCTTAACCTTTAGGAAGTCCCACCCAGTTGACTCCATCAAAATGGTCCTTAATGGGGCTGCCCATACTAAAACAGGCTTTTTGTCACTAGAGTCCTCTATCTATCTCTATGTCTCTACTACAGGGTTGGGACTGAGGTCTATCTAACCAATAGGAGATGAGAATACTGAAGTACTGACCTATAGGGACTGAGGATGTTGAGAGTTGGAGGTTTGTCGCCGGTCATAGAGAATGATAGAGGCCTCTAGTGGCCAAAAGGCCATAATCAGCATGGGCAGCGCTACTGAGGGCTTCCACCATTTAATGTAATCAACTGGGTGTGACTTCCCACTTCATTGGCTGATCCCTCCTGGTGACCCTGTTGGAGTAATGTTCAACCGGGTCATCAGGAAGGATCAGCCAATCGTGAAGAAGAAAATTATGACTACTTCATAATGGAGATGGCGCTGCCCATGCTGTCACAGATGCCATAATGACTCTGATACTATGATGAGGCCTCTTTCCATCTCTATGGCGATGCTACATCTCCACCACAGGATTATGAACTGAGGTTTTCGACCCCACCAGTTGGTCCTAGTGACCTACTGACCAACAGGGGCTCAGTACATTGAAAGGAGGAAGTATACTGACCTATAGGGGCTGAGTATGTTGAGAGGCGGAGGTTTGTCACCACGGTGGTACATCTCCACAACGGGGTTAGGGACTGAGGTCCGTGACACCACCTGCTGGTCCTGGATGGTACTGCTCTTAAATGCCTTACGCATGTTGATATCCTGCAGAGACACTGGAAAGTGGGAAGATGAGGACAGAGAGAGAGAGAGAGAGAGAGAGAGAGAGAGAGGAAAAAGATAGACAGGGATAGAGGGGAAACCGTCAGAATGTCAGAATGTTTCTAGCCATAGAACAACCCTACCCTCCTCATCCCTTGAATCATGCCCAGAGAGGAGTGGAATGGATATTGGAGAACCATGGTGTGTGTGTGTGTGTGTGTGTGTGTGTGTATCTGCAACTAGCTCTCACAGTCTCACGGCAGAGTTGGACGTTCATCCATGTTTCTCAAACTTTAAATTTCTAACTTCTTCCAAACGGTTAAGGTTAGGCATTAACTCTGAATGGTTGAGGTTAGGCATTAACTCTGAATGGTTGAGGTTAGGCATTAACTCTGAATGGTTGAGGTTAGGCATTAACTCTGAATGGTTAAGGTTAGGCATTAACTCTGAATGGTTGAGGTTAGGCATTAACTCTGAATGGTTGAGGTTAGGCATTAACTCTGAATGGTTGAGGTTAGGCATTAACTCTGAATGGTTGAGGTTAGGCATTAACTCTGAATGGTTGAGGTTAGGCTTAAGGTTTGGGCTTAAAACAAAACAAAAAAAAAACTTTCTATCACTGGATTTGAACATGCAACCTTTGGCACCAGAGGCAGATGTTTACACCAATCCACCACTCTATCAAAATCAGAACCAGTTTCCACGTCATCTCCCAACGTCCTCAGACATGGATGGATGTTGAATACTGATTTACATCACGGGTGACCTGGCTGGTATCTGCCAGGGTGTGTGTGTATGTACAGTGGGGCAAAAAAGTATTTAGTCAGCCACCAATTGTGCAAGTTCTCCAACTTAAAAAGATGAGAGAGGCCTGTAATTTTCATCATAGGTACACTTCTACTATGACAGACGAAATGAGAAAAAGAAATCCAGAAAATCACATTGTAGGATTTTTAATTTATTTATTTGCAAATTATGGTGGAAAATAAGTATTTGGTCAATAACAAAAGTTTATCTCAATACTTTGTTATATACCCTTTGTTGGCAATGACAGAGGTCAAACGTTTTCTGTAAGTCTTCACAAGGTTTTCACACACTGTTGCTGGTATTTTGGCCCATTCCTCCATGCAGATCTCCTCTAGAGCAGTGATGTTTTGGGGCTGTCGCTGGGCAACACGGACTTTCAACTCCCTCCAAAGATTTTCTATGGGGTTGAGATCTGGAGACTGGCTAGGCCACTCCAGGACCTTGAAATGCTTCTTACGGCCACTCCTTTGTTGCCCGGGCGGTGTGTTTGGGATCATTGTCATGCTGAAAGACCCAGCCACGTTTCATCTTCAATGCCCTTGCTGATGGAAGGAGGTTTTCACTCAAAATCTCACGATACATGGCCCCATTCATTCTTTCCTTTACACGGATCAGTCGTCCTGGTCCCTTTGCAGAAAAACAGCCCCAAAGCATGATGTTTCCACCCCCATGCTTCACAGTAGGTATGGTGTTCTTTGGATGCAACTCAGCATTCTTTGTCCTCCAAACACAACGAGTTGAGTTTTTACCAAAAAGTTATATTTTGGTTTCATCTGACCATATGACATTCTTCCAATCCTCATCTGGACCATCCAAATGCTCTCTAGCAAACTTCAGACGGGCCTGAACATGTACTGGCTTAAGCAGGGGGACACGTCTGGCACTGCAGGATTTGAGTCCCTGGCGGCGTAGTGTGTTACTGATGGTAGGCTTTGTTACTTTGGTCCCAGCTCTCTGCAGGTCATTCACTAGGTCCCCCCGTGTGGTTCTGGGATTTTTGCTCACCGTTCTTGTGATCATTTTGACCCCACGAGGTGAGATCTTGCGTGGAGCCCCAGATCGAGGAAGATTATCAGTGGTCTTGTATGTCTTCCATTTCCTAATAATTGCTCCCACAGTTGATTTCTTCAAACCAAGCTGCTTACCTATTGCAGATTCAGTCTTCCCAACCTGGTGCAGGTCTACAATTTTGTTTCTGGTGTCCTTTGACAGCTCTTTGGTCTTGGCCATAGTGGAGTTTGGAGTGTGACTGTTTGAGGTTGTGGACAGGTGTCTTTTATATTGATAACAAGTTCAAACAGGTGCCATTAATACAGGTAACGAGTGGAGGTCTGTTACAGGTCTGTGAGAGCCAGAAATCTTGCTTGTTTGTATGTGACCAAATACTTATTTTCCACCATAATTTGCAAATAAATTCATAAAAAATCCTACAATGTGATTTTCTGGATTTTTTCCTCATTTTGTCTGTCATAGTTGAAGTGTACCTATGATGAAAATTACAGGCCTCTCTCATCTTTTTAAGTGAGAGAACTTGCACAATTGGTGGCTGACTAAATACTTTTTTGCCCCACTGTATGTATGTGTGTATGTGTGTATGTGTGTATGTATGTATGTGTGTATGTGTGTGTGTGTGTGTGTATGTGTGTGTGTGTGTGTTATAGCACCATCTGGGAGATCTTGGATAGCTGCACCGTGGTGTGAAATCCCCTCTGGGTTTAAGAGACAAAAACAGTCAACACAGATATACACACTCACAGACACACGCTCTCTCCCCATCTCTCGCAGACAAATGTCTGTGTCTTGGTCTGTGTGTGTGTGTGTGTGTTTCTTGGTCTGTGTGTGTGTGTATATTGTGACAGTGCAGTAAACCATAGGCCATGTTTACGTTTACTTTCACCATTAACGGAAAGGGAAATGGAGGCGAGGCCTATTTAACCAGGTGGAAAGAGGACGTCACCGGGGTATGTTTTGATTCATGAGAAGGAGACCGACGGAAAAGGTTACCATGTGGAGTGGAAGACGGAGGTGCTTGGACTGAGGCTTCCCGCGCACGCCGTCTGATGCGACGTGGAGTCTGGCGATTTCCATAGCGACGCACCTCAAAGACCGGTTGTTGTTGGTGAGCGGTCCACTCTCAAGTCCAAGGCCGTTAAACTTCCTTCCTGGAGCCGGGCGGGGTCCATCTACCCTCTCCAGTTTGCGATTCCCTCCGCCAAAATTGTTTGGCGTGAATATGGACACGAAAGCCAGTGTGGACGCCCAGCTAGAGAATGACCAGTATGACCTGGGATTTCGTTTAGAGCGTTTATGTGATTGTGTGAATACATTTAATTACTGTTTGTTTGGTTTTTGCTTTTTCAAATAACTACCTTTTTTATATAATGGCTATGGACACTATGTAATAAATTCCAGTTAAATTGAAGCCCGTTTTGAAATATTTGTTTTTGTGTGTAATCAGTGGTTTTTTGTTTGCTATCCGGGGTTGTTTGATTTTTTGTCAGTTTTAGAAAACTGTCTGGCGCCCGAAATTTTTGTAAAAAGAAATAGAATTTAAGTTAGGGAAGCCGCCACCACTGTTACAGAGTGGCGCCGAACAGGACCTTGAAAACAATTGAGTGTGAATACTTCTGAATGTGACTTACTTGAATTATATTCTTCTGAAAATGTTGGGAAGTTTTTGAACCTCCGGTAAACTGACTTTTCTTGGTTGCCGCACATTTTTGATGAAATCGTAATGAAGAGCAACTTTAATTGAAATCTATTATGTGACTACATGGAAGATTGATTGGTGATCTGTGACTAATTTATCTAATGTTTTTTGATTGACTTGTGGACAATTGTTTTGAGCCACTTGCTTAATGTTTGAACTGTGTGAAATGGAGACTACATTTGTAAAATTAAAATGCAATGTAAATTATATGAAATAACTGACATATACAATACTGATTTGCAACACTTTTTTTGCATCATTTATTGATATCATATTTCTTCTACATAATCATGGCAGAGTACCCTTCCGCACACTCAACCTTTGTCGAAATGGAGGCTCCGGATGTGGCCACTCCTAATTGGCCACCTGTGCACCGTCCAGCTCCTCAAGAATCCTATGTTCCAACCTTCTACCATACGCCCACCCAGTTCAGTCGCATTGTGCAGCCAGGACCACATGTGCAGTTTGTGCCCACACCATTAGGTGGCAGCACTCCAACTCAGCCTTTCCCACAGGAACCAGAACCCATGCAATTATGCACTCCATCACCTGAGATATCATCTCCAGCCGCTGCTTCACCACCACTTTCTTCATCTTCAGGGGTGCAGTATGACCTGCCTAGAACTCTCCCAACACCTGGAAGAGAGATTGGTCAACTCACTGCACGAGCACAAGGTAACTGGGACCAGTTGCATGATTTCATGACCAAACAGGAAAAAGCTGTAACTAAACTCACTAAGGAACTAGCGTCTAATTCGTCCAGCCATGAGAGCCAGATCACTAAACTCGTGGGAAAGATGGACGAAATCAAGCAACAACTCTCCACTACATTATCTGCAAACAAGCAGCAAGCGGAAACTGAGTCAGATCAGACAATTAAAACTATGAAAATTATGATGGCTAAGGAACTCCAAAAGGTAGAGACTACCTTAGTGACAGAAGTGCGCTTCATGGTGCAACAGTTGCAGTCTGAGATTCAACAGGACCTTCAAGTAGTTCAACACCACTTTCAGAAGGATTCTGATCAACTGCTGGAAAAAAGTAGTCAATTGATATTACTCACTGACAAATTGTCCACAACCATGAAAGAACAGCAAACTAAAATGGAAGCAAAGTTTGAGAGTCAAGAAAAAAGAATGACTGACCTAAGTGGGAAAAGTATTTCTCTTCATAACCCCTTATCTACCTCACCATCACAAGCAACTCATTCAGCAGCCCCTGCTACTGTTGTTAAAACTGACCACCTCAAGCTAACATTTCCCGCGTTTGGAAGACCAGCTGATGACCCGGATCCTTTGTTGTACATAACACGATGTCAAGACTTTCTCGCTGTACATCCTCTAATGGACGCTGACATCTTGGCCACCTTCAGGACAGTTTTCTATGGCACTGCGCGTGACTGGTGGGAAGTTGCAAGATCATCTGTTACAACATGGAGTGAGTTTCAGTCTGTTTTTCTTGCTGCTTTTCTAGCTGAGGACTATGAAGATGAGTTGGCTGAACGTGTCCGCTATCGGATTCAAGGCGAAAAGGAGTCCATTAGGGATTTTGCTTTTACCTACAGAGCCCTCTGTAAAAGGTGGAAACCAAGTTTAACTGAAGCAGACATAGTTAAGATGATCCTTAAAAACATAAAACCTTACCTCGCTAGTCATCTTCGTGAGCCATGTAACCACCGTGGAAGAGTTGGTTCGACTGGGTCACCAACTGGAGAAAGACCATGAACAACAGAAGCGAAGTGACAGCCAAGCTGGTTCCAAAACTGGGGTAGCCTCACCCAGAGGGATGACTCCTGTCCAACCTACTGTACAATGTTGGCGATGTAGAGGACTTCACGCACCAGGTACATGCCCTCACTTTACTTCTCCAGCTCAATCCACCCAGTCTTCAGGTTATCAGCAACCTAGTAACAAACGGAATTTCCACTCACCCAAGCCGCCTGGCCAACATTCCCACAATTCAGTGACTTCAACAACTATGAAGAATTCTCAAACACCCCCAGGTAAACCCCTTTTTACCATTACATCTAGAAGTACATCATCTACTCCTATCAATCCTGTCAGCGTGCCTCAACAGTTAATTGTGCCTGTCAGTGTTGGCTCATGGAAGGAAAAGCCATTGTGGACACAGGTGCAAGCTATACCCTTATCCATGAGTTTCTCTGGAAGAACATTGCTCAATCACCCCATGATCTCCAACCCTGGGCACTCGGACCTTTGTATCTTGCTAACGGTGAAGCAGAGGTTCCTCTTGGATGGTTGAATGTCTCAATTAATCTTCATGATAAAGTATTCACCATACCAGCTGCAGTTCTAGCACCCAAAGCTCTGTCATATTCAGTAGTCCTGGGCTTGGATTTTATCTTCTTTAGTGGTTTACAAATAAGTGTAATCGACAAAAAGTATACCTTCAAATCTACTCCTGACGTGGAATACCCATTCCAACCAGGCTGTGCAAGTGTCCCTGAGAACAGACCCAGAAAAGGAGAGCAACAAGGTAGTACCAACCAGAGTATCTCTCTCTTGAGTTCAATCCCACCCTCAACTCCAAATGTACCTTCGGCACAGATGACATGGACATCAAAAACTTTATTGACAGTGCAGTGAATGACGCCCACTTACCGGCTGATGGAAAATGCCAGCTACGTCAAGTCCTGGAGGCCAATCCAGAGGTATGTGCGCCAGACCAGGTCGCACTGATGTTCTCCAACATCGTATTTACCTCACCCAACAAGTACCAATAAAACAACGACCCTATCGCATGTCCCCTGCCAAACAAGCTGTTGTGGAGAAACAACTTGAAGAAATGTTGAGTGCAGGTTTTGTGAAACCTTCTCATTCAGGCTGGGCCTCACCTGTTGTCCTTGTCCCAAAAAAAGATGGGAGTCTCCGGTTTTGTGTAGATTACCGTAAGGTAAATGCTGTTACGGAAAGTGATGCATACCCACTGCCAAACATCGCAGAGATCTTGGAATCCCTTTCTGGAGCTGCTATTTTTTCAACCATTGACCTGAATAGCGGTTACTGGCAGGTGACCATGGACCCTGAAAGTACAGCGAAGACAGCATTTATTACACCATTTGGATTATTTCAGTTTAATGTTATGCCATTTGGATTGAAAATGCCCCAGCTACCTTCCAAAGATTAATGGAAATGGTTTTGGGTGAACTACGTGGTCACAATTGTTTTGTGTACATAGATGACATTATCATCTATTCCCCAACTATTGAACAGCACTTCCTTGACATCCAGAGTGTCTTATACAAGCTGGAAAAAGCAGGCCTGACTATCAACCTTAAAAAAAGCAAATTCTGTCTGCAGGAATTAGCGTTCCTAGGCCATGTCGTGAGTATTCAGGGCATCTCCGCTGATTCCAGCAAAGTTGAGGCTATTCGTTCTTACCCAATTCCAAGAAACCTCAAGGAGGTCCAGCGATTCCTTGGTTTAGCCGGATGGTACCACCGGTTTGTTCCATACTTTTCACAGATCGCTGAACCTCTCAATGCCCTGAAGAAAAGGACAGAGTTTTCCAGTGGACGCCCGCAATGTCAGCAGGCTTTTGAGCAGCTGAAAAGAAGCTTGATGACACCTCCCATTCTGGGACACCCAAATTTACAGCACCCCTTCATTGTCTACACAGATGCTAGTGAGACCGGTCTGGGCGCTGTGTTGACACAGAGGGACCATGGGAAAGAGGAAGTCATAGCTTATGCTAGCAGAGCTTTGAACAAAGCTGAAGTGAATTATTCTGTGACGGAAAAAGAATGTTTGGCAGTAGTTTGGGCTCTGGAGAAGTGGCAGCATTATCTGGAACACAAGTTGTTTACTGTGGTTACGGACCACTCGGCACTGCAATGGGTGATGGGGTCCACC
This sequence comes from Brachymystax lenok tsinlingensis, assembly GCA_030435695.1. NCBI lineage: Eukaryota > Metazoa > Chordata > Actinopteri > Salmoniformes > Salmonidae > Brachymystax > Brachymystax lenok. The sequence goes on along the minus strand of CM059811.1, from coordinate 9,192,751 downwards.
AAGACCTCAAGTCGTTTAATCAGATGGGCCCTGCGACTGCAGAGATTTGATTTCATTGTTGAATACCGGAAGGGAAAGCTAAATGTGGCACCTGACGCTCTCTCTCGAATCCCCATCAGTGTGAGTTGCAATGTGTATGCCAGCCACAAGGAGTCAGAGGTTCTCCCAATCTCTTTGGATAAGATCTGGGAAGAACAACATAAAGACACCGTGAATCATGAAAATAATGCAGACCATGGCAGACGGTGATGACAACCTGAAAGAACAATATGAGGTACTGGAAGACAAGCTTTACCGTAAAGTTCACCTGGCTGACCACCAGCTGCATTATCGTGTTCGGGTTCCTAGTAGCCTCATTCAACAGGTACTTCAGCATTATCATGCTGGGCCTTTGAGTGGCCATGGAGGGATATTCAAGACCTATAAGAGAATTCAAGAAGTGGCTTTCTGGCCAGGAATGTGGACTGATGTCAAGCAATGGGTAAAGAGATGTGTAAAATGTCAACAACTTAAGAGTGACAATCGAAAACCTGCTGGCAAAATGCAACACACCACTGTCACTCACCCCCATGAAATGTTGGGTGTGGACATAATGGGGCCGTTGCCAGGTAGTTCGAACCGAAATGCATATCTCTTAGTGTTCATTGACTATTTCACTCGCTGGGTTGAGATGTTCCCCATGCGGAATGCCACTGCACAAACAGTTGCTGCCATTTTCAAGAAGGAAATTCTGACCAGGTGGGGTGTGCCTGATTTCCTGCTGTCCGATAGGGGTACACAATTTGTGTCGTCTGTATTTAAGGAGGTCTGTGAAAAATGGAATGTAACTCCTAAACTGACGACTGCATACCATCCTCAGACCAACATGACTGAGAGAGTCAATCGCACACTAAAATACATGATAGCGGCATACCTAGATGAAAATCACAGCAAGTGGGACCAATATTTACCAGAGTTCAGATTTGCCATCAATTCTGCTGTCCAAGAGACCATCGGAATGACTCCAGCGGAACTGCAACTTGGAAGAAAGCTACAGGACCAATGGACAAACTTCTCCAATGTAAAAATCTCACTCCTGATGTGCCAGCATACGATGTTGTTCATTGTTTAACCCAGCTTCAATCCAAAGCTATGGAAAACAGCAAAAAGCTCATGTTAGACAAACAAGAAACTACAACAAACACAGACGAGAACTAACATTTAAAGAAGAAGACCGTGTGTGGATAAGGAACTTTCCACAATCTAGTGCAAAAGCTAAATTCACTGCTAAACTCAAGGAAATGGAAAGGTCCTTACCGTGTAATAAAACAGCTGGGTCCATTGAATTACCGTGTTGCACTGGAGACTACTGGGGAAGATGTTCGAACAACCCATGTGTGCAATATGAAAATGTGCTACCCGACAGCCGAAGAATTAGAGTCCCAAAGTAAGGAAAAACTCCTAAAAATATTCCAAGACAACTCTGATGGAGAAGAGGAGTTTCAGGGATTTTAACACTCACAAATAAACAACCATGGGTTGTTTTCTTTCAGGGGGGAGAGAGTGTGACAGTGCAGTAAACCATAGGCCATGTTTACGTTTACTTTCACCATTAACGGAAAGGGAAATGGAGGCGAGGCCTATTTAACCAGGTGGAAAGAGGACGCCACCGGGTATGTTTTGATTCATGAGAAGGAGACCGACGGAAAAGGTTACCATGTGGAGTGGAAGACGGAGGTGCTTGGACTGAGGCTTCCCGCGACGCCGCCTGATGCGACGTGGAGTCTGGCGATTTCCATAGCGACGCACCTCAAAGACCGGTTGTTGTTGGTGAGCGGTCCACTCTCAAGTCCAAGGCCGTTAAACTTCCTTCCTGGAGCCGGCGGGTCCATCTACCCTCTCCAGTTTGCGATTCCCTCCGCCAAAATTGTTTGGCGTGAATATGGACACGAAGCCAGTGTGGACGCCCAGCTAGAGAATGACCAGTATGACCTGGGATTTCGTTTAGAGCGTTTATGTGATTGTGTGAATACATTTAATTACTGTTTGTTTGGTTTTTGCTTTTTCAAAATAACTACCTTTTTTTATATAATGGCTATGGACACTATGTAATAAATTCCAGTTAAATTGAAGCCCGTTTTGAAATATTTGTTTTTGTGTGTAATCAGTGGTTTTTGTTTGCTATCCGGGTTGTTTGATTTTTTTGTCAGTTTTAGAAAACTGTCTGGCGCCCGAAATTTTTGTAAAAAGAAATAGAATTTAAGTTAGGGAAGCCGCCACCACTGTTACAATATGTGTGTTTGTTGTGATAGCCTGCACTATAAAACAGTATATCTACTAAATTAAATACGTTACTCAAATGTTACACACAATTACAGAGATTATCATTAGAAACAGAAGTACTGTAATGTGTGTATGTGTGTGTGTGTTATCCAGCTGTATGTTCTGTTGATAGTGTTTGAGACTATGGTCTCTGTCTCTGTCTCTCGCTCACTGTCTGTCCCTCTCTCTCTGTCTCTCGCTGACATTAGTTTCATATCCACTGTGGTTTTAATATATTGCTACATTAGTCTCATATCCACTGTGGATTTAATATATTGCTACATTAGTCTCATATCCACTGTGGTTTTAATATATTGCTACATTAGTCTCATATCCACTGTGGATTTAATATATTGCTACATTAGTCTCATATCCACTGTGGTTTTAATATATTGCTACATTAGTCTCATATCCACTGTGGTTTTAATATATTGCTACATTAGTCTCATATCCACGGTGGTTTTAATATATTGCTACATTAGTCTCATATCCACTGTGGTTTAAATATATTGCTACATTAGTCTCATATTCACTGTGGTTTTAATATATTGCTACATTAGTCTCATATCCACTGTGGTTTAAATATATTGCTACATTAGTCTCATATCCACTGTGGTTTAAATATATTGCTACATTAGTCTCATATCCACTGTGGTTTTAATATATTGCTACATTAGTCTCATATCCACTGTGGTTATAATATATTGCTACATTAGTCTCATATCCACTGTGGTTTTAATATATTGCTACATTAGTCTCATATCCACTGTGGTTATAATATATTGCTACATTAGTCTCATATCCACTGTGGTTTTAATATATTGCTACATTAGTCTCATATCCACTGTGGTTTAAATATATTGCTACATTAGTCTCATATCCACTGTGGTTTTAATATATTGCTACATTAGTCTCATATCCACTGTGGTTTTAATATATTGATACATTAGTCTCATATCCACTGTGGTTATAATATATTGCTACATTAGTCTCATATCCACTGTGGTTTTAATATATTGCTACATTAGTCTCATATCCACTGTGGTTTTAATATATTGCTACATTAGTCTCATATCCACTGTGGTTTAAATATATTGCTACATTAGTCTCATATCCACTGTGGTTTAAATATATTGCTACATTAGTCTCATATCCACTGTGGTTTAAATATATTGCTACATTAGTCTCATATCCACTGTGGTTTAAATATATTGCTACATTAGTCTCATATCCACTGTGGTTTTAATATATTGCTACATTAGTCTCATATCCACTGTGGTTATAATATATTGCTACATTAGTCTCATATCCACTGTGGTTTTAATATATTGCTACATTAGTCTCATATCCACTGTGGTTATAATATATTGCTACATTAGTCTCATATCCACGGTGGTTTTAATATATTGCTACATTAGTCTCATATCTACTGTGGTTTAAATATATTGCTACATTAGTCTCATATCCACTGTGGTTTTAATATATTGCTACATTAGTCTCATATCCACTGTGGTTTTAATATATTGCTACATTAGTCTCATATCCACTGTGGTTTAAATATATTGCTACATTAGTCTCAAATCCACTGTGGTTTTAATATATTGCTACATTAGTCTCATATCCACTGTGGTTTTAATATATTGCTACATTAGTCTCATATCCACTGTGGTTTTAATATATTGCTACATTAGTCTCATATCCACTGTGGTTTTAATATATTGCTACATTAGTCTCATATCCACTGTGGTTTAAATATATTGCTACATTAGTCTCATATCCACTGTGGTTTTAATATATTGCTACATTAGTCTCATATCCACTGTGGTTTTAATATATTGCTACATTAGTCTCATATCCACTGTGGTTTTAATATATTGCTACATTAGTCTCATATCCACTGTGGTTTAAATATATTGCTACATTAGTCTCATATCCACTGTGGTTTTAATATATTGCTACATTAGTCTCATATCCACTGTGGTTATAATATATTGTTACATTAGTCTCATATCCACTGTGGTTTAAATATATTGCTACATTAGTCTCATATCCACTGTGGTTTTAATATATTGCTACAGTCTCATATCCACTGTGGTTTTAATATATTGCTACATTAGTCTCATATCCACTGTGGTTTTAATATATTGCTACATTAGTCTCATATCCACTGTGGTTATAATATATTGCTACATTAGTCTCATATCCACTGTGGTTATAATATATTGCTACATTAGTCTCATATCCACTGTGGTTTTAATATATTGCTACATTAGTCTCATATCCACTGTGGTTATAATATATTGCTACATTAGTCTCATATCCACTGTGGTTTAAATATATTGCTACATTAGTCTCATATCCACTGTGGTTTGTACTAAAGATTCTTCAATTTTATTCATTTTTTTCTACCTTTTATAATTGTATTTGTTAAGTACCTTCAAATGCAATATCCTCACTGATTACACACACACACACACACGCACACACACACACACACTCGCTGAGTTTCTCATCAAAGCTCTGATTGAGCATAGCACCGTCTGAAATCCTCTTTTAATCAGTGAGTGGCTCATCACAGAGACTACTAGACTGTAACAGAATCAGCTGTGAGTCAAGAGACTATTGACTTCAAAACAGAGTCAGACAGGCAGACTTCAAAGTGGACCCATACTGAGATCTTACAAAGTTTCTCCCCCCATCTCTCCCTCATCTCTCCCTCATCTCTCCCCCCATCTCTCCCTCCATCTCTCCCTCCATCTCTCCCTCCATCTTTCTCTCCATCTATCCTTCCATCTCTCCCTCCATCTCCTTACATCTATCTCTCCATCTCCCTCCATCTCTCTCTCCTTCTCCCTCCATCTCTCCCTCCTTCTCCCTCCATCTCCCTCCATCTCTCCCTCCATCTCCCTCCATCTCTCTCTCCATCTCCCTCCATCTCCCTCCTTCTCCCTCCATCTCTCTCCATCTCTCCCTCCATCTCCTTCCATCTATCTCTCCATCTCCCTCCATCTCTCCCTCCATCTCTCTCTCCATCTCTCTCTCCATCTCTCCCTCCATCTCTCCCTCCTTCTCCCTCCATCTCCCTCCATCTCTCCCTCCATCTCCCTCCATCTCTCTCTCCATCTCCCTCCATCTCTCCCTCCATCTCTCTCTCCATCTCTCTCTCCATCTCTCTCTCCATCTCCCTCCATCTCCCTCCATCTCTCCCTCCATCTCCTTCCATCTATCTCTCCATCTCTCTCCATCTCTCCCTCCTTCTCCCTCCATCTCTCTCTCCATCTCCCTCCATCTCTCCCTCCTTCTCCCTCCATCTCCCTCCATCTTTCTCTCCATCTCTCTCTCCATCTCTCCCTCCATCTCTCCCTCCATCTATCCCATCTATCTCTCCATCTCCCTCCATCTCCCTCCATCTCTCCCTCCTTCTCCCTCCATCTCCCTCCATCTCTCCCTCCATCTCCCTCCATCTCCCTCCATCTCCCTCCATCTCTCCCTCCATCTCCTTCCATCTATCTCTCCATCTCCCTCCATCTCTCCCTCCTTCTCTCCATCTCTCTCTCTCTCCATCTCCCTCCATCTCTCCCTCCTTCTCCTCTCCATCTCCTCCATCTTTCTCTCCATCTCTCTCTCCATCTCTCCTCTCCATCTCTCCCTCCATCTATCCCATCTATCTCTCCATCTCCTCCATCTCCCTCCATCTCTCCCTCCTTCTCCCTCCATCTCCCTCCATCTCTCCCTCCATCTCCCTCCATCTCCCTCCATCTCTCCCTCCTTCTCCCTCCATCTCCCTCCATCTCTCCCTCCATCTCCTTCCATCTATCTCTCCATCTCCCTCCATCTCTCCCTCCTTCTCCCTCCATCTCCCTCCATCTTTCTCTCCATCTCTCTCTCCATCTCTCTCTCCATCTCTCCCTCCATCTCTCCCTCCATCTCCCTCTCCATCTGAGAGCCATTAAAGAGATACTGAGGCTATTCTGGGGAAGCTGCTAAAACACACACACACACAGCTGGTTCGTGCGAGGGTCACACAGTCATAACACACACAGAGTGCTTAACCATCACATCCTAATAACATACATAGTGCTTAACCATCACACCCTAATAACATACACAGAGTGCTTAACCATCACATCCTAATAACATACATAGTGCTTAACCATCACATCCTAATAACATACATAGTGCTTAACCATCACATCCTAATAACATACATAGTGCTTAACCGTCACATCCTAATAACATACATAGTGCTTAACCATCACACCCTAATAACATACATAGTGCTTAACCATCATATCCTAATAACACACAGAGTGCTAAACCATCACATTGACAATGTAACTCCATGTGTGATGCCAATACAGTGCTTCTCTATGGGAGTGAAGATACAAAGCATTCCTATGAGACTGAAGATACAATGCATTCCCATGGGACTGAAGATACAATGCATTCCTATGGGAGAGAGAGACACATACCACCCTAATAGCACATAGTATGTTAGACATGGATAGGTGTGGTGAGGAGAGGTGAGGAGAAGAGAGGAGAGGTGAGGAGAAAAGAGAAGAAGAGAGGAGAAGAGATGAGAGGTGAGAAGAGAAGAGAGGAGAGGTGAGGAGAAGAGAGGAGAGAAGAAGAAGAGAGGAGAGGTGAGGAGAAAAGAGAAGAAGAGAGGAGAAGAGATGAGAGGTGAGAAGAGAAGAGAGGAGAGGTGAGGAGAAGAGAGGAGAGAAGAAGAAGAGAGGAGAGGTGAGGAGAAAAGAGAAGAAGAGAGGAGAAGAGATGAGAGGTGAGAAGAGAAGAGAGGAGAGGTGAGGAGAAGAGAGGAGAGAAGAAGAAGAGAGGAGAGGTGAGGAGAAAAGAGAAGAAGAGAGGAGAAGAGATGAGAGGTGAGAAGAGAAGAGAGGAGAGGTGAGGAGAAGAGAGGAGAGAAGAAGAAGAGAGGAGAGGTGAGGAGAAAAGAGAAGAAGAGAGGAGAAGAGATGAGAGGTGAGAAGAGAAGAGAGGAGAGGTGAGGAGAAGAGAAGAGAGAAGAAGAGAGGAGAGGTGAGGAGAAGAGAGAAGAAGAGAAGAGAGGAGAGGTAAGGAAAGGTGAGGAGAGGTGAGGAGAAGAGAAGAGAGAAGAAGATCTCTCAGGTGATCAGCTCATCCCTCCTGAATCCAGTCTCTGTGTGTGTGTGTGTGTGTGTGTGTGTGTGTGTGTGTGTGTGTGTGTGTGTGTGTGTGTGTGTGTGTGTGTGTGTGTGTGTGTGTGTGTGTGTGTGTCGGCGTGCGTGTGTGTGCTCATACCTCCTGAAACTCTCTGTATGAAAAGCTTGGTCACTCAGTGAAGAGAACTGCATTCAAACAAACCTGCACTGCAGAGCCTCCCTGCACCCACACACACACACACACCTTCTTCCACGGTAGAGTCTAGCTGTGTGACTTTGACAGCCAGTAGGTCCACTCTCTCCTGGAGGCTGTTCATTCTCATGTAGAAGCTGTTGGCTTCGTTGAACAGATCCCCAAAGATGTCCTCCGCATAACGACCTGCAGGCGGGGAGACACGCACACACACACACACACACACACACACACACACACACACACACACACACACACACACACACAATAACACAGAGCTTAATCAATGGGCTGGGATTCTGTATAGTCTCTCTGCAGGGTGCCTCCTATAGAGCTGCTGTCTGACAACCAGCGCAATACATTACAGTCTGCCTGCTCCAGAGAGAGAGTGCGTGTGTGTGTGTGTGTGTCTCCACATCTAATTGTCCAGGGACCCTGCATATCCCCAGCTGAATATATTACAACATAGATCCAAAAACAACAGCACCTCCTGTAGCACTGCAAGGTTTCTGTGATGTTACTGTCATTAACTGGATGTAACGACCGACGACTCCGCTATACTTCCGATGCAAACAGACACGCCATACATTAATCACGCACTTGCCATTTTCTACTGACACTCAATCTATCTGCAATCCCTATATGGAGCACAGTAACAACTACAGGTGAAGAGGTGTGTGTCTTAAAGTGCTGAGAAGCTTCTAGAATATTCTAGAATATCCCCAAAGGAGAACCATTAGACCACAAACCACAATAACAATGTGTACTTACTCCAAGGGCTGCTACACTCGAGAGTTTGTGTTAGCAACCACTCTGCTTTTGTAGTGACTGGCTTTACTCTACAGCTGGATTGGTTCTTGCAAAGTAAGATGACTCTCTTGTGGAGGAAGCCCTTTTTTGCTAATTCGACTCAGCTTTCCAATAGGAGCTACAGAGCATGATTAGCATTATCTTTAGGTGTCTGGGTCAGAGGGGCAATTTATTTTATTCCCATCTCTACAGTAGAGCCTCACACTAACCTATCTTAACCTCTACAACAGACATGATCGGCATTCAGAATAATAGGCACAGACCAAACCACCCAGGACATGGAGGGATTTACTATAGGACGATGTGAGCATGGCCTTACATGTTAAAAAATGTCCTGTTTGTCTGCTTCACACATACATACAGAGAGAGAGAGAGAGAGAGAGAGAGAGAGAGAGAGAGAGAGAGAGACAAGCAGAAAGGCAGGCAGACAGACAGACAGACACACATGGTGTAGAACAGGCTCCTATTTAGTGAATTTCATGAAAATAAAAATAATGAAAAGTTTTAGACAAAACTATACTAAATATATTCACATGTCCCCAAATAATGAATTACAACACTGTTTTGCAAAGAAGGTCTACAGTAGCCGCAGCTGCACTCCTCCTCTGGGTACATTGACTTCAATACAAAACCTAGGAGGCTCATGGTTCTCACCCACTTCTATTGACTTAAACAGTAATTATGACAACTTCTGGAGGACGCGTTTGTTCTACTAGTTATGTTCATTTTGACGTTAGCTAATATGTTGACAACAATGTATAGCGGCTAGTGGTTATGGTTTGAATGTTTGGCTTGGAAAGGTTTTTTCGCCTGGTCACAGACAGCTGTTTTGTTCTGCACTGAAGTCCACAAGCGAAAGGAAAAAATTCAAAGAGGAGATGCGAGAAGGAATTATAGAATTATACAAGGAATTATACAATGAGCATAGTGTTGATGCCATGTTCAAGAATGGCCTTTTTCCCTTTATTCAGATTACAACCTCTCACTTTCGGTTATTTGAAAATGAAATAATCTCCAAAATATCGCTATTTTTAAAACAAGCCGCAGAAAGTTGGTTGAAATTTCAGTTTAATCCACCAGAAAATACAGAGCAAATAATACAACACATATTGTGGTTAAACTCAAATATACTAATTGATTAAAAAACATTGTTTTTCAAAAAACAAAAATAGGTATAGTCTTTGTAAATGAGATCATAAATAGGACTGGTGGAGTTATGTCACACATGCAGCTAACACACATATATGGAAATGTCTGCTCTACTCAAAATTACAACCAACTTATTGCAGCATTACTGCAAAAATGGAAGAGGCAAGTGGAAGGGGGAGAAAGTAAGGAACTTGTCTGTCGGCCCTGCATTAAAGACCAACATTGGTTAAAGAAAATTGTGATGAATAAAAAAGTAAACCAGTTGTGGACCAATTTAAGGACCAAAAAATGTACAGCTGTGCCACTTATTTTTTATTTTCTATTTTATTTCTTTATTATTATTATTATTATTATTATTATAATTTGTTATATTTATTTTACTTCAGTTTAATTTTAGTAAATACTTTCTTAACACTTATTTTTCTTAAAACTGCATTGTTGGTTAAGGGCTTGTAAGTAAGGATTTCACTGTAAGGTCTACACCTGTCATACCATTCTGTATACTTCTGGCCCCTCTTTGGACAATTTCTTGGGCCACTATTACCTATTTTGCTAATTGGCCTGGTCCCCCTCACCACACGGAACCCCACTAATCCATCACGACTGGTCTACCGACGGAAACGCACGAGGAGGCTATAAACAGACTTCCTCCATCTTTGTTAGCCGGCCTGCTAGCCTTTGCTAGCTTGCTACCCCCGGGTGGCTGTCTGAATCGCTGTGTCCCCAACCAGCCTCACTACTCACTGGACCCTTATGATCACTCGGCTAAGCATGCCTCTCCTCAATGTCAATATGCCTTGTCCATTGCTGTTCTGGTTAGTGTTTATTGTCTTATTTCACTGTAGAGCCTCTAGCCCTGCTCAATATACCTTATCCAACCCTTCAGTTCCACCACCCACACTGGTTTAAATGTTTCTAGAGACATCTCTTTCATCACCACTCAATGCCTAGGTTTACCTCCACTGTATTCACGTCCTACCATACCTTTGTCTGTACATTATGCCTTTAATCTATTTTATCGCCCCCTGAAACCTGTTCTTTTTACTCTCTGTTCAGGACGTCCTAGACGACCAGTCATTATAGCCTTTAGCCGTATCCTTATCCTACTCCTCCTCTGTTTCTCTGGTGATATAGAGGATAATCCAGGCCCTGCAGTGCCTAGCTCCACTCCTATTCCCCAGGCGCTATCATTTGTTGACTTCTGCAACCGTAAAAGCCTTGGTTTCATGCATGTTAACATTAGAAGCCTTGTTTTATTCACTGCTTTAACACACTCTGCCAACCCGGATGTCCTAGGCGTGTCTGAATCATGGCTTAGGAAGACCACCAAAAACCCTGAAATCTCCATCCCTAACTACAACATTTTCAGACAAGATAGAACGGCCAAAATGGGCGGTGTTGCAATCTACTGCAGAGATAGCCTGCAGAGTTCTGTCTTACTATCCAGGTCTGTACCCAAACAATTAGAACTTTTACTTTTAAAAATCCACCTTTCTAGAAACAAGTCTCTCACTGTTGCCGCTTGTAATAGACCCCCCCTCTGCCCCTAGCTGTGCTCTGGACACCATATGTGAACTGATTGCCCCCCATCTATCTTCAGAGTTCGTGCTGCTAGGTGACCTAAACTGGGACATGCTTAACACCCCGGCCATCCTACAATCTAAGCTTGATGCCCTAAACCTCACACAAATCATCATTGAACCTACTAGGTACAACCCCAAAGCCGTAAACACGGGCACCCTCATAGATGTCATCCTAACTAACTTGCCCTCCAAATACACCCCTGCTGTTTTCAATCAAGATCTCAGCGATCACTGCCTCATTGCCTGCATCCGTAATGGGTTTGCGGTCAAACGATCTCCCCTCATTACTGTTAAACATTCCCTAAAACACTTCAGCGAGCAGGCCTTTCTAATCAATCTGGCCCAGGTATCCTGGAAGGATATTGACCTCATCCCGTCAGTAGAGGATGCCTGGTTATTCTTTAAAAGTGCCTTCCTCACCATCTTAAATAAGCATGCCTCATTCAAGAAATTTAGAACCAGGAACAGATATAGCCCTTGGTTCTCTCCAGACCTGACTGCCCTTGACCAGCACAAAAACATCCTGTGGCGTTCTGCATTAGCATCGAACAGCCCCCCGTGATATGCAACTTTTCAGGGAAGTCAGGAACCAATATACACTGGCAGTTAGGAAAGCCAAGGCTAGCTTTTTCAAGCAGAAATTTGCTTCCTGTAATACAAACTCAAAAAAGTTCTGGGACACTGTAAAGTCCATGGAGAATTAGAGCACCTCCTCCCAGCTGCCCACTGCACTGAGGACAGGAAACGCTGTCACCACCGATAAACCCACAATAATTGAGAATTTCAATAAGCATTTTTCTACGGCTGGCCATGCTTTTCACCTGGCTACCCCTACCCCGGTCAACAGCCCTGCACCCCCCTCAGTAACTCGCCAAAGCCTCCCCCATTTCTCCTTCTCCCAAATCCAGTTAGCTGATGTTATGAAAGAGCTGCAAAATCTGGACCTCTACAAATCAGCCGGGCTAGACAATCTGGACCCTTTCTTTCTAAAATTGTCTGCCGAAATTGTTGCAACCCCTATTACTAGCCTGTTCAACCTCTCTTTCGTGTCGTCTGAGATTCCCAAAGACTGGAAAGCAGCTGCGGTCATCCCCCTCTTCAAAGGGGGAGACACTTTTGACCCAAACTGTTACAGACCTATATCTATCCTACCCTGCCTTTCTAATGTCTTTGAAAGCCAAGTTAACAAACAGATTACCGACCATTTCGAATCCCTCCGTACCTTCTCCGCTATGCAATCTGGTTTCAGAGCTGGTCATGGGTGCACCTCAGCCACGCTCAAGGTACTAAACGACATCATAACCGCCATCGATAAGAGACATTACTGTGCAGCCGTATTCATTGATCTGGCCAAGGCTTTCGACTCGATTGGAGGGCCTGTTGTCCAGGCCTCTGGCAGTCTCTATGGGGGTGCCACAGGGTTCAATTCTTGGGCTGACTCTCTTCTCTGTATACATTAATGATGTCGCTCTTTCTGCTGGTGAGTCTCTGATCCACCTCTACGCAGACGACATCATTCTGTATACTTCTGGCCCCTCTTTGGACACTGTGTTATCTACCCTCCAGACAAGCTTCAATGCCATACAACTCTCCTTCCGTGGCCTCCAACTGCTCTTAAACGCAAGTAAAACTAAATGCATGCTCTACAACCGATCGCTGCCCGCACCTGCCCGCCCATCCAGCATCACTACTCTGGACGGTTCTGTCTTAGATTATGTGGACAACTACAAATATCTAGGTGTCTGGTTACACTGTAAACTCTCCTTCCAGACTCCCATCAAACATCTCCAATCCAAAATTAAATCTAGAATTGGCTTCCTATTTCGCAACAAAGCATCCTTCAAACATACCCTCGTAAAACTGACCATCCTACCGATCCTCGACTTCAGTGATGTCATTTACAAAATAGCCTCCAATACTCTACTCAACAAATTGGATGCAGTCTATCACAGTGCCATCCGTTTTGTTACCAAAGCCCCATATACCACCCACCACTGCGACCTGTACGCTCTCATTGGCTGGCCCTCGCTTTACACTCGTTGCCATACCCACTGGCTCCAGGTCATCTACAAGTCCCTGCTAGGTAAAGCCCCGCCTTATCTCAGCTCGCTGGTCACCATAGCAGCACCAACCCGTAGCACGGGCTCTAGCAGGTATATCTCACTGGTCACCCCCAAAGCCAATTCCTCCTTTGGCCGACTTTCCTTCCAGTTCCTTCCTTCCTCTCTCCCTTCCAACTTTCCTCTGCTGCCAATGACTGGAACGAACTACAAAAATCTCTGAAACTGGAGACACTTATCTCCCTCACCAGCTTTAAGCACCAGCTGTCAGAGCAGCTCACAGACCCCGGCACCTGTATATAGCCCATCTGTAAATAGCCCAACCACCTACCTCATCTCCTACCGTATTTATTTATTTATCTTGTTCCTTTGCACCCCAGTTTTTCTAAATTGCACATTCATCTACTGCACATCTACCATTCCAGTGTTTAAATGCTATATTGTAATTACTTTGCCACCATGGCCTATTTATTGCCTTACCTTCCTTATCCTACCTCATTTGCACTCTTTGTATATAGATTCGTTTTTTCTACTGTATTATTGACTGTATGTTTGTTTTACTCCATGTTTAACTCTGTGTTGTTGTATGTGTCGAACTGTGCTTTATCTTGGCCAAGTCGCAAATGTAAATGAGAACTTGTTCTCAACTTGCCCACCTGGTTAAATAAAGGGGAAATAAAATAAATAAATAAAAATAAATGTTGCATGTGACAAATCATTATTAAAAATGTTTCATTGTTAGAATTTTTAGATTGGATTTATTTTATAACTTGAGATAGAGATGAAAAAAAGTATTAAAACCAATGCCTTTCAGCCCTTAGCCTTCATCAGAGGGGTATACTACGAAGCAGGATAAATGCTAGTCGGGTGGTTGGGTGCGGGCAGCGATCGGTTGAAGAGCATGCATCTAGTTTTACTAGTATTTAAGAGCAGTTGGAGGCCACGGAAGGAGTGTTGTATGGTGTTGAAGCTCGTTTGGAGGTGTGTTAACACAGTGTCCAAAGAAGGGCCAGTTGTATACAGAATGGTGTCGTCTGCAAGAGCGAGAGCGACATCATTGATATATACAGAGAAAAGAGTTGGCCCGAGAATTGAACCCTGTGGTACCCCCATAGAGACTGCCAGAGGTCCAGACAACAGGCCTGATTTGACACACTGAACTCTATCTGAGAAGTAGTTAGTGAACCAGGCGAGGAAGTCATTAGAGAAACCAAGGCTGTTGAGTCTGCCGATACGAATATGGTGATTGACAGAGTCGAAAGCCAGGTCGATGAAGACGGCTGCACAGTACTGTCTTTTATCGATGGCGGTTATGATATCGTTTAGGACCTTGAGCGTGGCTGAGGTGCACCCGTGACCAGCTCGGAAACCAGATTGCATAGCGGAGAAGATATGGTGGGATTCGAAATGGTCGGTGATCTGTTTGTTCACTTGGCTTTTGAAGACTTTTAAGAAAGGCAGGGCAGGATGGATATAGCTCTGTAACAGTTTGGGTCTAGAGTGTCTCCCCCTTTGAAGAGGGGGATGACCGCGGCTGCTTTCCAATCTTTAGGAATCTCAGACAATACAAAAGAGAGACAACAGTAGCCTTTCTCACCCGTGTTGCTTGGCTGACACAACCATCATAAACAGTTCCTTTGACAATTTTTTACAAGACTGGCAATATCTACCATACCAGTCAAAGGTTTGGACACACCTACTCATTCAAGGGTTTTTCTTTATTTTACTATTTTCTACATTGTAGAATATTAGTGAAAACATAAAAACTATTAAATAACACATCATGTAGTAACCAAAAAAGTGTTAGATTTTAGATTATTCAAAGTAGCCACCCTTTGCCTTGATGACAGCTTTGCACACTCTTGGCATTCTCTCAACCAGCTTCACCTGGAATGCTTTTCCAACAGTCTTGAAGGAGTTCCCACATATTCTGAGCACTTGTTGGCTGCTTTTCCTTCACTTTCTGGTCCAACTCATCCCAAACCATCTCAATTGGGTTAAGGTCGGGGGATTGTGGAAGCCAGGTCATCTGATGCAGCACTCCATCACTCTCCGTCTTGGTCAAATAGCCCTTACACAGCCTGGAGGTGTGTTTTGGGTCATTGTCCTGTTGAAAAACAAATGATAGTCCCACTAAACGCAAACCAGATGGGATGGCGTATCGCTGCAGAATGCTGTGGTAGTCATGCTGGTTAAGTGTGCCTAGAATTCTAAATATATCACAGATGGTGTGGGGTGCTTTGCTGGTGACACTATCACACCTCTTCCTCCATGCTTCACGGTGGAAACCACACATGCGGAGATCATCCGTTCACCTACTCTGCGTCTCACAAAGACAAGGCGGTTGGGACCAAAAATCTCAAATTTGGACTCATCAAACCAAAGGACAGATTTCCAACGGTCTAATGTCCATTGCTCATGTTTCTTGGCCCAAGCAAGTCTCTTTTTCTTATTGGTGTCCTTTAGTAGTGGTTTCTTTGCAGCAATTCGACCAAGCAGGCCTAATTCACGTAGTCTCCTCTGAACAGTTGATGTTGAAATGTCTCTGTGAAGCATTTATTTTGGCTGCAATCTGAGGTGCAGTTAACGCTAATGAACTATTCAGGTAACTCTGGGTCTTCCTTTCCTGTGGCAGTCCTCATGAGAGCCAGCTTCATCATAGCGCTTGATGGTTTTTTGTTACTGCACTTGAAGAAACTTTCAAAGTTATTGAAATCTTCTAGATTGACTGACCTTTATGTCTTAAAGTAATGATGGACAGTCGTTTGTCTTTGCTTATTTGAGCTGTTCTTGCCATAATATGGACTTGGTCTTTTACCAAATAGGGCTATCTTCTGTATACCACCCCAACCTTGTCACAACACAACTGATTGGCTCAAAGGAAATTCCACAAATAAACTTTTAACAAAGCACACCTATTAATTGAAATGCATTCCAGGTGAGTACCCCATGAAGCTGGTTTAGAGAATGTCAAGAGTGTGTATAGGTGTCATCAAGGCAAAGGGTGGCAACTTTGAAAAATGTCAAATATAAAATATACTTTACAATATTTAAAAAAAAAAAAAATGGTTTTGGTTACTACATGATTCCATATGTGTTACTTCATAGTTTTAGTTTTACAATGTAGAAAATAGTAAAAATTGAGAAAAACCCTGGAATGTGTAGGTGTTCTAAAACTTTTGACTGGTAGTGTGTACATATATATATACATTTACCAAATAATATATGGGGGATTGGAAATTATGCAGTGACTACATTGATGGAAATGATGCTGTTTGTATGTGGTTGCTATGAAAGTGAACTGTGTGTACACGTGATCAGGGGTGTATTCATTCGGCCAATTCTGTTGAAAAAAACGTTTCTTAAACGGAAGCAAACGGAACAAAACGGGGATAAACCTAACTGAATGTTTCCAATAGAAACTCTCGTTTGAGCTGTTGAACTAATGATTACACACTAGATCAACTAGATGCAGGCAAGAGTGTGCAAGGCGGTATTTAATATGTCACTGTCACCTTGATTACTCAAATGTATCTCTCGACCTCGACCTAGCTTAAATCTATCGATGTTACATTGAGCTGGGTGAATGGAATATGAATGACAGTCATCCAATATGCTGTAAAGAAATAAGGCCATGCTCATAAATAATAAAATCATCCTCCCTCGTCATAAACGGCACCAACCACCACTGGTGTAGAATGAAGTTGCCCCTAGAGGCTGATCTTGGGTCAGTTTAGCATTTTCTCCATTAAAAGTTAATGTTAGGTTTTGTGAAGGGGAAGCTGATCCTAGATCTGTACCTCAGGGAAACGTGACCTTGAAACACACTACTTACTTAGGCTGCCCAGCTGTTTGATGATGGCAGCGAGGGTGCTGTTGGTAACACACTCCAGTTCACTGGTGACTCCATCAGGTACCGCACCTCGACACAGGTGTCTGGGCTCTATACAGCGCTTTACCAACGGCATAGTGGTTCACCTGGGGAGAGAGAGAGATGTGGAGAGATCAGTATGGATAGGAGGAGGAAAGGAGGGAGAGAAGGACAGACAGAGAGACAGATATCTGGGTTCTATACCGTGGTTTACCTACAGCATGGTGGGGGACTTGGAGAGAGAGAGAGATAAGTAAGGAGATGACGAGGGAAAGAGGAAGAGAGAGAGAGAGAGAGATAAGTAAGCAGATGACGAGGGAAAGAGGAAGAGAGAGAGAGAGAGAGATAAGTAAGCAGATGACGAGGGAAAGAGGAAGAGAGAGAGAGAGAGATAAGTAAGGAGATGACGAGGGAAAGAGGAAGAGAGAGAGTGTTCTTAACTGACTTGCCTAGTTAAATAAAGGTTAAATAAAAAAAATACAATAACAATTGTCCTGCTGGAAAAACCAATCCTCAGAGTTGGGGAACATTGTCAGAGCAGAAGGAAGCAAGTTTTCTTCCAGGACATCCTCCACCATATTTCCCAGTGGGTGCGAGACACTGTGGCTTGTAGGCCTCTCCAGGTATCACACCCACTGTGACATTTGGTGGAGGATCGGTGATGTCCTGGGGGTGCTTCAGCAAGGCTGGAATCGGGCAGATTTATCTTTGTGGTTTTTCAAGCAGGACAATGCTCCATGCCACACAGCCAGGTCAATCAAGGTGTGGATGGAGGACTACCAGATCAACACCCTGTCATGGCCAGCCCAATCTCCAGACCTGAACCCCATTGAAAACCTCTGGAATGTGATCAAGAGGAAGATGGATGGTCACAAGCCATCAAACAATGCTGCTTGAATTCTTGCGCCAGGAGTGGCACAAAGTCACCCAACATCAATGGTGGAGGGCATGACAAGACGCATGAAAGCTGTGATTCAAAATCAGAGTTATTCCACCAAATATAGATATCTGAACTCTTCCTAAGTTAAAACATTAGTATTGTGTTGTTTAAAAATGAATATGAACTTATTTTCTTTATTCGAGGTCTGACAGCACTGCATCTTTTTGACCAGTTTGCATTTCCTGCAAATACATGCTGTAAATGACAATACTTTTATTCGGGATTTGGGATAAATGTTTTCAGTAGTTTATAGAATAAAACAAAAATGTTCATTATACCCAAACACATCCCTATAAATTGTAAAACCAGAGAAACTGATAATTGTGCAGTGGTCTCTTAATTTTTTTCTCCAGAGCTGTACATTATTCATTTTAGAACAGAGGAAAGAGTGCCTCCTACTGGTCCTCCAACACCACTTCCAGCAGAATCTGGTCTCCCATCCAGAACCAACCCTTCAGAGACAAGCCAGCAGTGGGATGCTGCGGACCTAACTATCTCCTAACTATCTCCTAACTGTATCCACGGATACAGAGACATGGATCTGATCTATGTTCAGTGTTAGTATAACTAAGCTGTGTGACATTGGGCTGGTGTCAGGCCCGCGGGGCACAGTTGCCTGTCAAGTTGCTTCGTGTCAGTATGACTGGGATCTGTGCAGCGCCCAATGAGCCGGAACGCTACAAAGCTATTACTGCTCTAATGCTGGGCTATCTGGTCACAGGGGAGAGGACAGCATTTGGAGAGGCAACTGAATGAGTCCCAAATGGCACCCTATTCCCTATATAGTGCACTACTTTAGACCAGAGCCCTACAGTACCCTATCACACAACAACTGGCACATGATAGGGGATCAAGATGTCCTTGTGGAAAGAGAGAAAAAAATAGTTTTGCAAATAACTCTCTCTCTCTCTTTCTGTCTCTCCTTCTCTGTCCCTCTATCCTTCACTGAAGAAGCTACACGTGAGAAGAGCTGTAGTCTTTCACTCTCTCTTCTGACAGCTGTTCTGTTAGATAGAGCTGTAGTCTCACTCTCTCTTCTGACAGCTGTTCTGTTAGATAGAGCTGTAGTCTCACTCTCTCTTCTGACAGCTGTTCTGTTAGATAGAGCTGTAGTCTTCACTCTCTCTTCTGACAGCTGTTCTGTTAGATAGAGCTGTAGTCTTCACTCTCTCTTCTGACAGCTGTTCTGTTAGATAGAGCTGTAGTCTCACTCTCTCTTCTGACAGCTGTTCTGTTAGATAGAGCTGTAGTCTCACTATGCTCTCTTGTGACCTGGGATTTTAATTGTGACGGTGTGTGTGACGTGTCGGCCCAGTGTGTGTGTTTGTGTATGAATGTGCGTATCTAGTGTGTGTGTGTGGATGTGTGTGTATATAGTGTGTGTGTGTGTGTGTATTCATGCCAGTTATCTATGTGATAGTAATTGTCACAGTGATTATCTTGGAAGCGTGGGAGAGACTGTGGGAATGGCTAACTTCCAGAGTGCTGACCTGGGAAAACACACATACAATCACACACACACTGCCTGCCAAGACAGGAAAAGCAAACCAGGCCACTAATGAAATGTGTAGATGTACCCTAAGTGTGTGTGTGTGTGTGTGTGTGTGTGTCTCTCTGCTTCCGCCTCATTCTCTCTCTCTGTCTTTCTTTCTTCCTGCCTCTGCCTCTTTCTCTCCCTCTGTCTCTCTGCCTATTTCTATCTCTCTGTCTCTCTGTCTCTACCTCGTTCTCTCTCTCTCTCTCTGCCTATTTCCCTCTCTCTGTCTCTCTCTCTTCCTGCCTTTGCCTATTTCTCCCTCAGAAGTATATGTGCTACTGTAGCTGCTATTGTCATAGCTACAGTAGTGGTTGTAGTTTTAAGCTAGTAGGACAGAGCAGCAGGTCAACGAGTGCAGGAGAGGAGGAGAGAAGGAGAGAAGGAGAGGAGGAGAGAAGGAGAGGAGGGAAGAGAAAGTGTGTCGTCGAGCCAAGGGGCCGTTGCTATAGCAACATGCTGAGGAACCTGCCCTAGACGTGCTCAAGACTGGTACTCAATGCGACATCGAAATAGTGATGCAGAAAGAAAGACAGCGAGAAAGAGAGACAGCGAGAGAGAGAGAGAGAGATCGTCTTGCTACCTCTAGATGTAATCCACTAACACATACAGGGCATTCGGAAAGTATTCAGACCCCTTCCATTTTTCCACATTTTGTTACGTTACAGCCTTATTTTAAAATTGATTACATAATTTTTTTCCTCGTCAATCTACACACAATAACAGATAATGACAGAGCAAAAACAGGTTTATATAATGTTTTTGCAAATGTATAAAAAATATTACAACAGAAATACCTTATTTACATAAGTATTCAGACCCTTTGCTATGAGACTCAAAATTGAGCTTAGGTGCATCGTGTTTCCATTGATCATCCTTGAGATGCTTCTACAACTTTATTGGAGTCCACCTGTTGTAAATTGAATTGATTGGACATGATTTGGAAAGGCACACACCTGTCTATATAAGGTCCCACAGTTGACAGTGCATGTCAGAGCAAAAACCAAGCCATGAGGTCGAAGGAATTTGTAGAGCTCCGAGACAGGATTGTGTCGAGGCACAGATCTGAGGAAGGGTACCAATAAATGTCTGCAGCATTGAAGGTCCCCAAGAACTCAGTGGCCTCCATCATTCTTAAATGGAAGAAGATTGGAACCATCACTCTTCTTAGAGCTGGCCTCCCGGCCAAACTGAGCAATCGGGGGAGAAGGGCCTTGGTCAGGAGGTGACCAAGAACCCGATTAGTCACCCTGACAGAGCTCCAGAGTTCCTCTGTGGAGATGGGAGAACCTTCCAGAAGGACAACCATCTCTGCAGCACTCCACCTATCAGGCCTTTATGGTAGAATGGCCAGACGGAAGACACTCCTCAGTAAAAGCCCACTTGGAGTTTGCCAAAGGGCACCTAAAGGACTCTCAGATCATGAGAAACAAGATTCTCTGGTCTGATGAAACCAAGATTGAACTCTTTGGCCTGAATGCCAAGCATCACGTCTGGAAGAAAACCTGGCACCATCCCTACGGTGAAGCATGGTGGTGGCAGCATCATGCTGTGAGGATGTTTGTCATTGGCAGCGACTGGGCGACTAGTCAGGATCGAGGGAAAGATGAACGGAGCAAAGTACAAAGGGATCCTTGATGAAAACCTGCTCCAGAGGGCTCAGGACCTCAGACTGGGGCGAAGATTCACGTTCCAACAGGATAAAGACCCTAAGCACACAGCCAACACAACACAAGAGTGGCTTCGGGACAAGTCTCTGAATGTCCTTGAGTGGCCCAGCCAGAGGCCGGACTTGAACCCGATCGAACATCTCTGGAGAGACCTGAAAATAGCTGTGCAGCAACGTTCCCGATCCAACCTGACCGAGTTTGAGAGGATCTGCAGAGAAGAATGGGAGAATCTCCCCAAATACAGGTGTAGCTTGTAGTGTCATACCCAAGAAGACTCAAGGCTGTAATCGCTGCCAGGTGCTTCAACAAAGTAGTGAGGAAAGGGTCAGAATACTTATGTAAATGTGATATTTCATTTGCAAACATTTCTAAAAACCTGTTTTTACTTTGTCATTATGGGGTATTGTGATGTCATTATGGGGTATTGTGTGCAGATTGATGAGGGGGAAAAAAACAATTTTATCATTTTTAGAATAAGGCTGTAATGTAACAAAATGTGGAAAAAGTCAAGGTGTCTGAATACTTTCCGAATGGACAGTAATACCTTCAACAGGTTTGGCTATAAAACCTATAGGTTTAATGGAAGAAAGGGTGGACTGTGTACTAGCTTCTATTTTTATGGTGTGATGACCAGGATTCCTTCCAGGCAGGTGAGTGTGATTGTCACCTGGTCATAATACAGTGGACAATTTCTGGTGGACCTGGATGGTTTTCCTTAACTAAATGCCCTGGATGGTTTTCCTTAACTAAATGCCCTGGATGGTTTTCCTTAACTAAATGCCCTGGATGGTTTTCCTTAATTAAATGCCCTGGATGGTTTTCCTTAACTAAATGCCCTGGATGGTTTTCCTTAACTAAATGTCCTGGATGGTTTTCCTTAACTAAATGCCCTGGATGGTTTTCCTTAACTAAATGCCGTGGAGGGTTTTCCTTAACTAAATGTCCTGGATGGCTTTTCTTAACTAAATGTCCTGAATGGATTTCATTAACTAAATGTCCTGGATGGCTTTTCTTAACTAAATGTCCTGGATGGATTTCATTAACTAAATGTCCTGGATGGCTTTTCTTAACTAAATGTCCTGGATGGATTTCATTAACTAAATGCCTAAACACTCTCTTTATCTCACTTGACCTACAGACAACATTACTCTCCAGCAGGAGGGATGGGGAAGAGGAGGGGGGAGGAGGGGGAGACAAGAGCAGGTTCAACAGGGACAGGGTGGGGTGAGGAGAGGGAGAAAGAAGGGTGAGGCCATAAGGAAGAGCAGAGAGGGTGAGGAGGGAGGGAGGGTTATGGGGTGAGAATCAGGAGGAAGGAGGGGTGAGGAGAGGGAGAGGGAGAAAGAAGGGTGAGGAGAGAGGGTGAGGAGGGAGGGAGGGTTATGGGGTGAGAATCAGGAGGAAGGAGGGGTGAGGAGAGGGAGAGGGAGAAAGAAGGGTGAGGAGAGAGGGTGAGGAGGGAGGGAGGGAGGGTTATGGGGTGAGAATCAGGAGGAAGGAGGGGGTGAGGAGAGGGAGAGGGAGAAAGAAGGGTGAGGAGAGAGGGTGAGGAGGGAGGGAGGGAGGGTTATGGGGTGAGAATCAGGAGGAAGGAGGGGTGAGGAGAGGGAGAGGGAGAAAGAAGGGTGAGGAGAGAGGGTGAGGAGGGAGGGAGGGTTATGGGGTGAGAATCAGGAGGAAGGAGGGGTGAGGAGAGGGAGAGGGAGAAAGAAGGGTGAGCAGAGAGGGTGAGGAGGGAGGGAGGGTTATGGGGTGAGAATCAGGAGGAAGGAGGGGGTGAGGAGAGGGAGAGGGAGAAAGAAGGGTGAGCAGAGAGGGTGAGGAGGGAGGGAGGGAGGGTTATGGGGTGAGAATCAGGAGGAAGGAGGGGTGAGGAGAGGGAGAGGGAGAAAGAAGGGTGAGGAGAGAGGGTGAGGAGGGAGGGAGGGTTATGGGGTGAGAATCAGGAGGAAGGAGGGGTGAGGAGAGGGAGAGGGAGAAAGAAGGGTGAGCAGAGAGGGTGAGGAGGGAGGGAGGGAGGGTTATGGGGTGAGAATCAGGAGGAAGGAGGGGTGAGGAGAGGGAGAGGGAGAAAGAAGGGTGAGGAGAGAGGGTGAGGAGGAGGGAGGGAGGGAGGGTTATGGGGTGAGAATCAGGAGGAAGGAGGGGTGAGGAGAGGGAGAGGGAGAAAGAAGGGTGAGGAGAGAGGGTGAGGAGGGAGGGAGGGAGGGTTATGGGGTGAGAATCAGGAGGAAGGAGGGGTGAGGAGAGGGAGAGGGAGAAAGAAGGGGAAGGAGAGAGGGTGAGGAGGGAGGGAGGGAGGGTTATGGGGTGAGAATCAGGAGGAAGGAGGGGTGAGGAGAGGGAGAGGGAGAAAGAAGGGTGAGGAGAGAGAGGGTGAGGAGGGAGGGAGGGTTATGGGGTGAGAATCAGGAGGAAGGAGGGGTGAGGAGAGGGAGAGGGAGAAAGAAGGGTGAGGAGAGAGGGTGAGGAGGGAGGGAGGGAGGGAGGGTTATGGGGTGAGAATCAGGAGGAAGGAGGGGTGAGGAGAGGGAGAGGGAGAAAGAAGGGGAAGGAGAGAGGGTGAGGAGGGAGGGAGGGAGGGAGGGTTATGGGGTGAGAATCAGGAGGAAGGAGGGGTGAGGAGAGGGAGAGGGAGAAAGAAGGGGAAGGATGTAGGTGGGGATGAACAGAAGGCTGACTAAGTGGCATCATTGAGCTCTGGTGTCTCCCTCTTTCTTTCTTTCTTTCTTTCTTTCTTTCTTTCTTTCTTTCTTTCTTTCTTTCTTTCTTTCTTTCTTTCTTTCTTTCTTTCTTTCTTTCCCTCCCTCCCTCCCTCCCTCCTTGTAGGAATGTGTTAAAGTCCCAGAGCTAATGTTGTAAACATCATCATCGCTCCACCCACCCACTGTGACACCAGTCTGCTACACAGTCTAGAGGTCGCTACGGTAACGCTTCGGCTAATTAGCTAGTTAGCCTCTGAATGAATAGAGATGAATGAATACAGTTAGGTCACATGGATACATGCAGAGAGAGAGAGAGATAGACAGGGCATGAGTTTACCTTAACCTCCTACTGTGAGAGACGTGGTCGAGCAGTCTGCTACACAGTCTGGAGGTCGCTAGTCTAACATTAGCTTAATCACAAGCTTATTAGCTGACTAGCCTCTGAATACAGATAGCTGCTAATACAGAGACAGACAGGGCATGTGTCTGCTAGCTATACATGGTGAAACAGCCTGGGTCTAGCCCCTACTAGGCTAACACACAGGTTGATTAGATTGTCCTTTTTATTTTTTTGCCTTTATTTAACCAGGTAGGCAAGTTGAGAACAAGTTCTCATTTACAACTGCGACTTGGCCAAGATAAAGCAAAGCAGTTCGACACAAACAACAACACAGAGTTACACATGGAGTGAAACAAACATACAGTCAATAATACAGTAGAAAAACAAATCTATATACAAAGAGTGCAAATGAGGTAAGATAAGGAAGGTAAGGCAATAAAGGTAAGGCAATTTTGCCAAAATACAAAGGAGACAGAGAACCGAGAAGTAGACTACAGGCAGACAGTTACATTTGAATTTTAACTGCCCTGATTCCACAGTTATGAGTAGAGCCCTCCCCCCCTCTCAACTCTTTGATGTGTGTTTGTTGATGCTCAGGGGAAGAGTTTCATTGTAGGAGTAATTACACAGACATGGAATTACGACTGTACTTCAAACCGCTAATCCTAAACCCAAATTATGCAAAATACTACCCTGACTGGAGGGAATGGCAGGGAAAGCAAAGCAACTGTCATTTCCCCCACCCCCACCCCCTTATTTTTCGTGGGGGACGTTGCCATGGTTTCCTTTGAAGTCTTCCAATTTTGTCTTGATATGATAAAGGGAGGGCCAGCAGAGAGGGAGAGAAATGGAGAGGGTGGAGAGGGTGAACAAAAGAGAGAGAGAATGGGTAGAATGAGTGACATACAGTACAGAATGACAAAACGAATGAACGAATGACAGACCGCCCTCTGACATGGCACAGTGCTATAAGAGCACACTACCCCCTGTGTTAAGAGAGAGGGTATTGGCCCAGGGTGCAAACTCAGAATACTAGACATTGAGGAAATTGAAACAACCTCTGTCAACATGTACAAGTCTGGGACAGTAATGGTGCAGGGCATCCTCGTGCAGTTCCAGCAGGAAAAGCTCTCTCTCTGTGACGACTACCCCATCCTGAGTGAGTCTGATCACACCTCATCCTCAAACTGCCCTGCAGACGAGCAGCCCCGAGGGGAGCTCCCCCAGCACTGAACAGACCCAGGTCCCACAACTGCACTGCTCCTCCATTGTAGAGAGAGACACATTCACAGAGCTGGAGAGAGAGATGGTGGAGCTCAGAGAGCTAGTCCATACACTCCACTCAGCACAGACCCACAAAACAGAGCAGCACAACAACACCCCTCCAACAAGACCCTGAGGGCTGAAGGTGGAGATAGACATTTTTCTGAGAGAGCTGGTTACACACCGGACTGAGGTGAGAGAACTTAAGGAGAGAGAAAAACACATGGCACATCAAACAGCAGTGAAGGAGGAGGGAGAGACACACATGGCGCAGCTAACAACACTGAAGGAGGAGGTAAGAAAGCTGAGCTGTGACAGAGAGCAGGACACTCCCCCAGAGAAGCAAGCAGAACCGTCTGATAGCCCTCCTGACAAACCCCCCACATCCACTGAGGACTGATAGCCCTCCTGACAAACCCCCCACATCCACTGAGGTCTGATAGCCCTCCTGACAAACCCCCCACATCCACTGAGGACTGATAGCCCTCCTGACAAACCCCCCACATCCACTGAGGACTGATAGCCCTCCTGACAAACCCCCCCACATCCACTGAGGACTGATAGCCCTCCTAACAAACCCCCCCACATCCACTGAGGACTGATAGCCCTCCTGACAACCTCCCCACATCCACTGAGGTCTGATAGCCCTCCTGACAACCCCCACATCCACTGAGGTCTGATAGCCCTCCTGACAAACCCCCACATCCACTGAGGACTGATAGCCCTCCTGACAACCCCCACATCCACTGAGGACTGATAGCCCTCCTGACAACCTCCCCACATCCACTGAGGTCTGATAGCCCTCCTGACAACCCCCACATCCACTGAGGTCTGATAGCCCTCCTGACAAACCCCCACATCCGCTGAGGACTGATAGCCCTCCTGACAACCCCCCACATCCACTGAGGACAGACTAGGGTCCCCCATCCACATCATAATTCACACGGGCACAAACGACCTGAGAGCACAGCAGGAAAGGGTGATTGAAAAAGCTACTTCCACTTTCCCCAATGCACAAGTGGTTATCTCCACCCTGCTACCACGAAAATACTTTCACCCTGCCACCATACAGTGGGTGAATGCACAGATTTCCAGGGACTTGTACCTCAAAACCTAATGTCTACCTGGCCCACCGCTCCACCCTGGACTTGAACAGCCTTTACAACTAGGTCCACCTCTACAAGGCAGCCATTCCAACTTTTACCAGGACCCTAAAGGACGTCACCCTCAACTGCAGCCCCAGCACCTCATACATGAGCAACAGAGCAACGGACCCCCAGACCTGCGAGACCCCTTCCTGAAGGACCTGCACAGAGGGAATCAAATCAAATCGTATTTGTCACATGCGCTAAATACAACAGGTATAGACCTTACAGTGAAACACTTACTTACAAGCCCTTTACCAACAATGCAGTTCAAGAAATATAATATTTACTAAATAAACCAAAGTAAAAAATATCATAAAAACAACAAAATAACACTAGCGAGGCTATATACCGAGTCAGTGTGCGGGGGTACAAGTTAGTCGAGATAATATGTAGGTAGGGGTGAAGTGACTACGCATAGATAATAAACAGCGAGTAGCAGCAGTGTACAAAACAAATGGGGGGGGTTAATGTAATGTAGAAGCTGTTTAAGGAGCCTTTTGGACCTAGACTTGGCGCTCTGGTACCGCTTGCCGTGCGGTAGCAGAGAGAACAGTCTGGGTCTTGGGTAACTGAAGTCTTTGACAATTTTTTGGGCTTTCCTCTCACGCCGCCTATTATATAGGTCCTGGATGGCAGAAAGCTTGGCCCCAGTGATGTACTGGGTCGTACGCACTACCCTCTGTAGCACCTTACGGTCTGATGCTGAGCAGTTGCCATACCAGGCAATGATGCAACCGGTCAGGATGCTCTCGATGGTGCAGCTGTAGAACGTTTTGAGGATCTGAGGACCCATGCCAAATCTTTTCAGTCTCTTGAGGGGGGAATTGGTGTTGTTGTGCCCTCTTCACGACTGGCTTGGTGTGTTTGGACCATGATAGTTTGTTGGTGATGTGGACACCAAGGAACTTGAAACTCTCGACCCGCTCCACTACAGCCCCGTCGATGTTAATGGGGGCCTGTTCGGCCCTCCTTTTCCTGTAGTCCACGATCATCTCCTTTGTCTTGCTCACATTGAGGGAGAGGTTGTTGTCCTGGCACCACCCGGCCAGGTCTCTTCATTGTTGGTGATCAGGCCTACCACTGTTGTGTCATCGGCAAACGTAATGATGGTGTTGGGAATCGTGCTCGGCCACGCAGTCGTGGGTGAACAGGGAGTACAGGAGGGGACTCACCACTGTAACCACTGTAATGGTGAAGGTGGAAACTTGGCAGTAGAAAGCATAAACAGTATATTTTAGCTTTCCAATCAAATACAAACATTTCAAGCAGACAACCTAAGAAAAATAACAACAATGACAAATGGTTAGCAAATGTGATTGTTAGATATTACCTGTTAGATATTTCTGTCGGAACTAGAAGCACAAGCATTTCACTACACTCACAATAACATCTGCTAACCATGTGTATGTGACCAATACAATTTGATTTGATATGATTTGATATTTATGAAGAATGCAAAAACCTAAGAAAGAAATTGAGAAACCTATCGAACCAAAAACAGAGACACAGAAAACCTGAGGCTTCACTATGGTGAATCACTAAAACAATCCAGAAATACACTACGTAAAAAGAAGGAACAGCATGTCAGAAATCAACTCAATGTAATTGAAAAATCCATAGACTCTAACCACTTCTGCAAAAAATGGAACACACTAAACAAACAACAACACGAAGAGTTATCTAAACCCCTTCTCCAATCTTTTTGGCTCTACAACAAAGAACAAACAGTAAAAACATAAACATGATCAATTATAAATCTTAGAATCAACTATTAAAGACTACCAGAACCCACTGGATTCTCCAACTACATTGAATGAACTACGGAACAAAATACAAATCCTCCAACCCAAAAAGGCCTGTGGTGTTGATGGTATCCTGATTGAAATGATAAAATATACAGACCACAAATTCCAATTGGCTATACTTAAACTCTTTAACATCATCCTCAGCTCTGGCATCTTCCGCAATATTTGGAACCAAGGACTGATCACCCAAATCCACAAAAGTGGAGAAAGATTTGACCCCAATAACTACTGTGGGATATGCGTCAACAGCAACCTTGGGAAAATCCTCTGCATTATCATTAACAGCAGACAGATACATTTCCTCAGTGAAAACAATGCACTGAGCAAATGTCAAATTGGCTTTTTACCAAATGACCGTACGACAAACCACGTATTAACTCTGCACACCCTAATTGACAAACTAACAAACCTCACCAGTTGCTGACAGGTGTATAACACCGAGCACACAGCCATGCAATCTCCATAGACAAACATTGGCATTAGAATGGCCTTACTGACCTTTCCAACAAGTCAGTTTGTCAAATATATGCCCTGCAAGAGCTGCCCTGGTCATCTGTAAGTGCTGTTATTGTGAAGTGGAAACGTCTAGGAGCAACAACAGCTCGGCCGCGAACTGTTGGCCACACAAGCTCAAAGAACGTGACCGCCGAGTGCTGAACCGCATAGCGCGTAAAAATTGTCTGTCCTCGGTTGCAACACTCACTACCGAGTTCCAAACTGCCTCTGGAAGCAATGTCAGCAAAATAACTGTTTGTCGGGAGCTTCGTGAAATGGGTTTCCATGGCCGAGCAGCCGCACACAAGCCTAACATCACCATACGCAACGCCAAGTGTCACCTGGAGTGGAGAAAAGCTTGCCGCCAATTGGACTCTGGAGCAGTGGAAATGGGTTCTCTAGAGTTATGAATCATGCTTCACCATCTGGCAGTCCGACAAACTAATTTGGGTTTGGTCGATGCCAGGAGAACTCTACCTGCCCCAATGCATAGTGCCAACTGTAAAGTTTGGTGGAGGAGGAATGCTTTTCATGGTTCGGGCTTGGCCCCTTAGTTCTAGTGAAGGGAAATCTTAACGCTACAGCATTCAATGACTTTCTAGTCAATGCTGTGCTTCCGACTTTGTGACATCAATTTGGGGGAGGCCCTTTCCTGTTTCAGCATAACAATGCCCCTGTGCACAAAGCGAGGTCCATGCAGAAACGTTTTTGTCGAGATCGATGTGGAAGAACTTGACTGTCCTGCACAGAGCCCTGACCTCAACCCCATCTAATACCTTTGGGAGGAATTGGAAAGCCGACTGCGAGGGAGGCCTAATCGCCCAACATCAGTGCCCGACTTCACTAAAGCTCTTGTGGCTGAATGGAAGCAAGTCGCCGCAACAATATTCCAAAATCTAGTGGAAAACCTTCCTAGAAGAGTGGAGGCTGTTATAGCAGCAAAGCGGGGACCTACTCTATATGAATGCCCATGATGTTGGAATGAGATGTTTGACGAGCAGGTGTCCACATACTTTTGGTCATGTAGTGTATATACAAACTAATTGGGAAACAGAACAGTCTGCAGCACCCAGCCTCACCCTACTAGAATGGGAAGTCAAATGTCTACTGTTTGCTGAAGATCTGGTGCTTCTGTCTTCAACCAAGGATGGCCTACAGCAGCACTTAGAATCTTCTGCACAGATTCTGTCAGACCTGGGCCCTGACAGTAAATCTCAGTAAGACAAAAATAATGGTGTTCCAAAAAAGGTCCAGTTGCCAGGACCACAAATACAAATTCCATTTAGACACCGTTGCCCTAGAGCACACAAAAAACTATACATACCTAAACATCAGCGCCACAGGTAACTTCCACAAAGCTGTGAACGAGCTGAGAGACAAGGCAAGAAGGGCCTTCTATGCCATCAAAAGGACCATAAAATTCGACATACCAATTAGGATCTGGCAAAAAAATTATTTAATCCGTTATAGAACCCATTGCCCTTTATGGTTGTGAGGTCTGGGGTCCGCTCACCAACCAAGAATTCACAAAATGGGACAAAAAAACAAATTGAGACTGCATGCAGAATTCTGCAAAAATATCCTCAGTGTACAACTTAAAACACCAAATAATGCATGCAGAGCAGAATTAGGCCGATACCCGCTAATTATCAAAATCCAGAAAAGTCTACAACCACCTAAAAGGAAGCGATCACCGAACCTTCCATAATAAAGCCATCACCTACAGAGAGATGAACCTGGAGAAGAGTCCCCTAAGCAAGCTGGTCCTGGGGCTCTGTTCACAAACACAAACACACCCCACAGAGCCCCAGGACAGCAACACAATATTACCCAACCAAATCATGAGAAAACAAAAAGATAATTACTTGACACATTGGAAAGAATTAACAAAAAAACGGAGAAAACTAGAATGCTATTTGACCCTAAACAGAGAGTACACAGTGGCAGAATACCTGACCACTGTGACTGACCCAAACTTAAGGAAAGCTTTGACTATGTAAAGACTCAGTGAGCATTAGCCTTGCTATTGAGAAAGGCCGGCGTAGGCAGACCTGGCTCTCAAGAGACGACAGGCTATGTGCACACTGCCCACAAAATGAGGTGGAAACTGAGCTGCACTTCCTAACCTCCTGTCAAATGTATGACCATATTAGAGACACATATTTCCCTCAGATTACACAGATCCACAAAGAATTAGAAAACAAACCCGATTTTGATAAACTCCCATATCTACTGCGTGAAATACCACAGTGTGCCATCACAGCAGCATGATTTGTGACCTGTTGCCACAAGAAAAGGTCAACCAGTGAAGAACAAAAACCATTGTAAATACAACCCATATTTATGCTTATTTATCTTCCCTTTTGTACTAAAACCATTTGCACATCGTTACAACACTGTATATAGACATAATATGACATTTGTAATGTCTTTATTTTTTGGGAACTTCTGTGAGTGTAATGGTTACTGTTAATTTTTATTGTTTATTTCACTTTTGTATATTATCTACTCCACTTGCTTTGGCAATGTTAACATATGTTTCCCATGCCAATAAAGCCCCTTGAATTGAATTGAGAGAGAGAGAGATAATATGCCAGTGCGCTTTGTTTGTGTGTGTGAACTCCCCCTCCTTCTCTGACCCCGTTTGTCAGAGACAAATAAATGTGTTGCCCTCAGCACAATCGCAACAAGTCATCCATACACAATGGGCTGGCATTCCTTCCGGCTCACACAGCACAGAGCTCTCTGGGACATTGGTCGAATACTAATATTTAGCATATGGTATTGCGGGTGTAAGCGAAATGCTTGTGTTCCTAGCTCCAACTGTGCAGTAATATCTAACAATACACACAAACCTAAAAGTAAAATAAATATTAGGACAAGCAAAGTCGGAGTCCGGAGTATAAATATATATATACAGTGCAGTGGAAAAGTATTTGCCTTCTTTCAAGTTTTCTCCACATTTTCATATTTTTGATACTGAATGTTATCAGATCTTCAACCAAAAGCTAATATTAGATAAAGGGAACCTGAGTTTACAAATAACACAATAGTGGTTGGTTTTCGCCAGGCAGAGTAGAACCCATTTCATCCAAAAAGGTGTTATACTTTTGACTCATCCCCCCCATAGAACATTCTTCCTGGAGTCTTAATGATCATCCATGTGCTTTTTGGATGACATGGCTCCCATTATTCCTGGCAAAAACCAAACACTGCATTCCACATTCCATCTGTCTGTGAGCTGAAGCTGAAGCTTAGCTGGGTCATGCACCAAAACAAGGCAACAAAAGGCAACAAATTTGAAGTTTTGGAATGGCCTAGTCAAAGTCCAGACCTAATCCCAATTGCGATGTTGTGGCAGGACTTGAAACGAGCAGTTCATGCTTCAAAACCCACATATGTTCGCTGAGGTAAAGCAGTTCTACATGGAAGAGTGGGCCAAAAATCGTCCACAGCGATGTGAGAGACAGAAAGCATTTGGTTGCAGTCATTGCAGCTAAAGGTGGTATAACCAGTTATTGTGTCACGTCTACTCCTGCTCCACCTCTCCAGCGCTCGACGTCGCTGGGCTACTATCCACCGTTCCTGGCAACACATCATTACGCACACCCGGCAACCCTCATTACGCACACCTGGCAACCCTCATTTCGCACACCTGGCAACCCTCATTACGCACACCTGGCAACCCTCATTACGCACACCTGGCAACCCTCATTACACACACTTGGCAACCCTCATTACGCACACCTCAATCTCAAAGTGGAGGAGAGATTGACTTCATCACTACTTGCATTTGTGAGAGGTATTGACATGTTGTATGCACCGAGCTGTCTGTTTGAACTACTGGCACACAGCTCAGACACCCATGCATACCCCACAAGACATGCCACCAGAGGTCTCTTCACAGTCCCCAAGTCCAGAACAGACTATGGGAGGCGCACAGTAATACATAGAGCCTTGACTACATGAAACTCTATTCCACATCAAGTAACTCATGCAAGAAGTAAAATTTGACTTAAAAAAACAGATAAAAATACACCTTATGGAACAGTGGGAACTGTGAAGCAACACAAAAATAGGCACAGACACACTCCTACAAACACATGATAACATACACACTTAACACACACACATACAAATGGATTTTGTGTTGTAGGTATGTGGTAGTAGAATAGGGGCCCAAGGCACACACATAATATGTTGTGAAATCTGTTATGAATGTATTGACATTTTATTAGATTTTTTTATAACTGCTTTAATTTTGCTGGACCCCATTAGCAGCAGCTAATGGGGATCCATAATACATACAAATACAAACAGCATTCTTACATAGGTGTTCCTCTTGTCCAGATGGGATAGGGCAGTGTGCAGTGCGATGGAGATTGCATCACCTGTGGATCTATTGTGGCGGTATGCAAATTGAAGTGGGTCTAGGGTGTCGGCTAAGGTGATCCTTAACTATATGATCCTTAACTAGCCTCTCAAAGCACTTCATGATGACAGAAGTCATTGCTACAGGGTACAGGAACAGTGGTGGAAATCTTGAAGCAAGTGTGGACAGCAGACTGGGAAAGGGAGAGATTGAATATGTCCGTAAACACTCCAGCCAGCTGGTCTGCGCATGCTCTGAGGATGTGGCTAGGGATGCCGTCTGGGCCGGCAGCCTTGCGAGAGCTAACACACTTAAATGTTTTACTCACGTCGGCCACAGAGAATGAGAGCTCACAGTCTTCGGGAGCGGCCCGCGTTGGTGGCACCCTATTATCCTCAAAGCGGCGAAGAAGGTGTTTAGGTCGGTGTCCGCGACGTGGCTGGTTTTCCCTTTTTGTAATCTGTGTTTGTCTCGAGTCCCTGCCACATACGTCTCCTGTCTGAGCCGTTGAATTGCGACTCCTCTTTGTCTCTGTACTGATGTTTTGCCTGTTTTATTTCCTTACGGAGGGCATAACTGGATTATTTGTATTCAACTATATTCCCAGTCACCTTGCCATGGTTAAACGGTTTGCGCATCCCGGAAAGGCGGGTAACAATGGTTGAGAGTTTTTGAAACGCGAGTACTACAGGTAATGTGTTGACAGAACTTTGGTAGTGTCTTCCTCAGATTTACTTTGTTAAAATCCCCAGTTACAATAAATGTAGCCTCAGGGTATGCGGTTCCTAGTTTGCACAAAGTCCAGTGTACTTCCTTGAGAGACGATAACCAAAGAGAATTCTCTTTGGAGGTAATGCGGTCGGCATTTGATTGTGAGGTAGTCTAGGTCGGGTGAACAAAAGGACTTGAGTTCCTGTACGTTACCACAATCACACCATGAGTAGTTAATCATGAAGCATACACCTCTGCCTTTCTTCTTCCGGGAGAGTTCTTTATTCCTGTCTGCGCGATGGACTGAGAACTCAGCCAGCTGTATGGACTGGGACAGTATATCCGGAGAGAGCCATGATTCCGTGAAACAGAGTATGTTACAGTCCCTGATGTCTCTTTCGAAGGAGATCCTTGCCCTGAGCTCATCTACTTTATCGTCCAGGGACTGAACATTAGTGAGTTATACACTCGGAAGCGGTGGATGGCATTCACGCCTCCTGAGTCAGACTAAAAGTCAACTCTGAATACCTCTTCTCCGCCGACGGCCTCATGGAGTAGCCTCTGGGATAAGTTCAATCCCCTTGGGGGATACAAACAAAGGATCCAATTCAGGAAAGTCTTATTTCTAATCAAAATGCTGGTGAGTTACCGCCACTCTGATATCCAACCGTTCTGCGCTAATAATAATAAAAAAGAACACAAAAAAATGTTTTTACTGCAAAGTTGCTTAGGAGCTATAAACTGAGCTGCCATGTCATCTGTAGAGTGAAGGTCTGGCTGGGGAATGGGACTGGGACTGGGACTGGGGCATGGGTATTTGCCCAGTGCTGGGAAATGGGGCTGGGACAAGAACTGGGTAAGAGAAGGAGAAAAAAAGAGGGGTAAGAGCTGCAGTAGGAGATAGCGGCTAAGGCAAGGGACTGTAGCTAGGGCAAGGTGTACTGTAGATAGGTCTGAGGGCTTAGGGAGCAGACTGAGGGGTTGTAGCAGGTTTGGAGATAAGTCATGAAACTCTGACCTAGATGGATGCACCACAGACTGTAAGGCACCCTGATACCTCTCAGAATGAGCAGGATGAGTTACAAGCAAAGCAATACAGGATTGCTCTCTCTCTCTCTCTCTCTCTCTCTCTCTCTCTCTCTCTCGAAAGGCAGGAAAGCAGGTAGCCCAGTTAAGATGTAAGAGCTCAGGGAATATCCTGCCTCCCGTCATCACCTCCAGCCCAGTCCAGTCTCCTCACGACACACTACACACTACCCAGCCACCTCACTACACACTACACACTACCCAGCCACCTCACTACACACTACCCAGCCACCTCACTACACACTACCCAGCCACCTCACTACACACTACACACTACCCAGCCACCTCACTACACACTACCCAGCCACCACACTACACACTACCCAGTCTCCTCACGACACACTACACACTACCCAGCCACCTCACTACACACTACACACTACCCAGTCTCCTCACTACACACTACCCAGCCACCTCACTACACACTACACAGTCTCCTCACGACACACTACACACTACCCAGCCACCTCACGACACACTACACACTACCCAGCCACCTCACTACACACTACACACTACCCAGCCACCTCACTACACACTACACACTACCCAGCCACCTCACTACACACTACACACTACCCAGCCACCTCACTACACACTACCCAGTCTCCTCACTACACACTACACACTACCCAGCCACCTCACTACACACTACACACTACCCAGTCTCCTCACTACACACTACCCAGTCTCCTCACTACACACTACACACTACCCAGCCACCTCACTACACACTACACACTACCCAGCCACCTCACTACACACTACCCAGTCTCCTCACTACACACTACCCAGTCTCCTCACTACCCATTACCCAGTCTCCTCACTACCCAGTCTCCTCACTACCCAGTCTCCTCACTACCCAGTCTCCTCACTACCCAGTCTCCTCACTACCCAGTCTCCTCACTACACACTACCCAGCCACCTCACTACACACTACCCAACCTCCTCACTACACACTACCCAGTCATTATTATCTAAAAGGCTAAACTGATCCTAGACCAGCATTCTTACTTACTCTAAGACGCATTGAGGATAGTGGCCCAGATGTGCACCATACAGAGCCATGTACGGTTTGAGTTTCTCTCCATAATAATTAGTTAGGGCTGGAAGTGGGTATAATGATCCTAGATCAGCCATATGATGACCATAAAGGTAATGTGGACTGATGAAGTCACTCTAAGACAATGATCCAGTCTAGAGCAGGGGTATTCAACTCTGACCCTACCTGATCATTAATTGCACCCACCTGGTGTCCCAGATCTAAATCAGTCCCTGATTAGAGGGGAACAATGAAAACACTAAGTGGATCTGGCTTCCAGGTCCAGAGTTGAACTCTGATTGATAGATCTATAATCACATTGGGCCAACACCCAGCCTTATCGATCACTGTAACGACAGACGACGTGTGAATATCGTAGAGTAAACATGACTGCTTCAGGTGTCCTTATGTGTGTATGTGTATGGGTGTACGTGTGTATGCGTGTGTGCGTATGTGTGTGTGTATGTGTTCGCCTTTGCCTGTATGCCTCTCATGCACCAAAACAAATCGGTACATGACTATAAAATAGTCAGATGAAACATTATGGAGTCTTAAAGGAGGCGTGGCTAAGGCTTAAATGTAAATATTCCAACTTTGATCAGTTATTTCTCATTTGCACATTTAGATACACTTGTCAAATATATGTCAACAGTCCTTCCTCCAAAGGGCTACTCTATGGATTACATTTCATGTAAACCCCCAAAACCACAGGCTGTATTTGTTCTGGTTTCACGAGGATTTCCTCTCTAACTCCTTCATCCTGGATGCCATTGTCCTCAGCCTTTAACCTTACTGTTATGGCCTAAACGGCACATTATTCAGTGCATTCAGAAAGTACTCAGACCCCTTGACTTTTTGCACATTTTGTGAAGTTACAGCCTTATTCATCAATCTACAAACAATACGCCATAATGACAAAGTGAAAACAGGTTTTTATAAATTGTTGCAGATGTAATACATATAAAAAACAGACATACCTTATTTACATTAGTACTCAGACCTTCTGCTATGAGACTCGAAATTGACCTCAGGTGCATCCTGTTTCCATTCCATTGTTTCTACAACTTGATTGGAGTCCACTTGTGGAAAATTCAATTGATTGGACATGATTTGGAGAGGCACACACCTGTCTATATAAGGTCCCACAGTTGACAGTGCATGTCAGAGCAAAAACCAAGCCATGAGGTCGAAGGAATTGTCCGTAGAGCTCCGAGACAGGATTGTGTCGGGAAACAGATCTGGGGAAGGATACCAAACAAATTCTGCAGCATTGAAGGTCCCCAAGAACACAGTGGCCTCCATCATTCTTAAATGACCATCCTACCGATCCTCGACTTCGTGATGTCATTTACAAAATAGCCTCCAATACTCTACTCAACAAATTGGATGCAGTCTATCACAGTGCCATCCGTTTTGTCACCAATTCCCCATATACCACCCACCACTACGACCTGTACGCTCTTGTTGGCTGGCCCCTCGCTTTACACTCGTCGCCATATCCACTGGCTCCAGGTCATCTACAAGTCAATGCTAAGTAAAGCCCCACCTTATCTCAGCTCGCTGGTCACCATAGCAGCACCCACCCGTAGCACGCGCTCCAGCAGGTATATCTCACTGGTCACCCCCAAAGCCAATTCCTCCTTTGGCCGACTTTCCTTCCAGTTCTCTGCTGCCAATGACTGGAATGAACTACAAAAATCTCTGAAACTGGAGACACTTATCTCCCTCACCAGCTTTAAGCACCAGCTGTCAGAACAGCTCACAGACCCCGGCACCTGTATATAGCCCATCTGTAAATAGCCCAACCACCTACCTCATCCCCTACCGTATTTATTTATTTATCTTGTTCCTTTGCACCCCAGTTTTTCTAAATTGCACATTCATCTACTGCACATCTACCATTCCAGTGTTTAAATGCTATATTGTAATTACTTTGCTACCATGGCCTATTTCTTGCCTTACCTTCCTTATCTTAC
Organism: Brachymystax lenok tsinlingensis; assembly: GCA_030435695.1. Classification (NCBI taxonomy): domain Eukaryota; kingdom Metazoa; phylum Chordata; class Actinopteri; order Salmoniformes; family Salmonidae; genus Brachymystax; species Brachymystax lenok. The sequence goes on along the minus strand of CM059811.1, from coordinate 9,154,553 downwards.
CTCATTTGCACACATTGTATATAGATTTGTTTTTCTACTGTATTATTGACTGTATGTTTGTTTTGCTCCTTGTGTATCTCTGTGTTGTTGTATGTGTCGAACTGCTTTGCTTTATCTTGGTCAGGTCGCAGTTGTAAATGAGAACTTGTTCTCAACTTGCCCACCTGGTTAAATAAAGGTGAAATAAACATTTTGTTTAAAAAAAAAAATTAAATGGAAGAAGTTTGGAACACCAAGACTCTTCCTAGAGCTGGCTGCTCAGCCAAACTGAGAAATCGTGGGAGAAGGGCCTTGGTCAGGGAGGTGACCAAGAACCCGATGGTCACTCTGACAGAGCTCCAGAGTTCCTCTGTGGAAATGAAAGAACCTTCGAGAAGAACAACCATCTCTGGAGCACTCCACCATTTAGGCCTTTATGGTAGAGTGGGCAGACTGAAGCCACTCCTCAGTAAAAGGCATATGACAGCCCGCTTGGAGTTTGCCAAAAGACACCGAAAGGACTCTCAGACCATTATAAACAAGATTCTCTGGTCTGAAGAAACTGGCCTGAATGCCAAGCATCACGTCTGGAGGAAACCTGGCACCATTCCTATGGTAAAGCATGGTGCTGGCAGCATCATGACGTGGGGATGTTTTTCAATGGCAGTGACTGGGAGACTAGTCAGGATGGAGGTAAAACATTTACGGAGCAAAGTACAGAAAAGATCCTTAATGAAAACCTGCTCCAGAGTGCTCAGGACCTCAGACTGGGGGCGAAGGTTCACCTTCCAACAGGACAATGACCATAAGCACACAGCCAAGACAACGCAAGAGTGGCTTCGGGACAAGTCTCTGAATGTCCTTGAGTGGCCCAGCCAGAGCCTGGACTTGAACCCGATCGAACATCTCTGGAGAGACCTGAAAATAGCAGTGCGGTGACGCTCCCCATCAGACCTGACAGAGCTTGAGATGATCTGCAGAGAAGAATGGGAGAAACTCCCCAAATACAGGTGTGCCAAGCTTGTAGCGTCATACCCAAGAAGACTTGAGGCTGTAATCACTGCCAAAGGTGAGTCAAGAAAGTACTGAGTAAAGGGTCTGAATACTGATGTTATATTTCATTTGCAAAAATGTCTAAAAACCTGTTTTTACTTTCTCATTATGGGGTATTGTACATAGATTGATGAGGAAAAAAACTATTTAATCCTTTTTAGAATAAGGCTGTAATGTAACAAAATCGACGAAAAAGTTAAAGTGGTCTGAATACTTTCCGAATGCACTGTAGGGATCTGGTCTAAAGTAGTGCACTATATAGGGAATAGGGTGCATTTGGGATGCAGAATATATTATACCTCACCAGGCTTAGGTTAGCTGATCGCTGTGTTATTGTATCATTAATGGGAGGCTATAGTGTACTTGTGGTGGTATTGGTCCTGTTAATTGGAAGCTATAGTGTATTTGTGGTGGTATTGGTACTGTTAATAGGAAGCTATAGTGTATTTGTGGTGATATTGGTCCTGTTAATAGGAAGCTATAGTGTATTTGTGGTGGTATTGGTCCTGTTAATTGGAAGCTATAGTGTATTTGTGGTGATATTGGTACTGTTAATAGGAAGCTATAGTGTATTTGTGGTGATATTGGTACTGTTAATAGGAAGCTATAGTGTATTTGTGGTGATATTGGCACTGTTAATAGGAAGCTATAGTGTATTTGTGGTGATATTGGTACTGTTAATAGGATGCTATAGTGTATTTGTGGTGATATTGGTCCTGTTAATAGGATGCTATAGTGTATTTGTGGTGATATTGGTACTGTTAATAGGAAGCTATAGTGTATTTGTGGTGGTATTGGTCCTGTTAATTGGAAGCTATAGTGTATTTGTGGTGATATTGGTACTGTTAATAGGAAGCTATAGTGTATTTGTGGTGATATTGGTACTGTTAATAGGAAGCTATAGTGTATTTGTGGTGATATTGGCACTGTTAATAGGAAGCTATAGTGTATTTGTGGTGATATTGGTACTGTTAATAGGATGCTATAGTGTATTTGTGGTGATATTGGTCCTGTTAATAGGATGCTATAGTGTATTTGTGGTGGTATTGGTACTGTTAATAGGATGCTATAGTGTATTTGTGGTGATATTGGTACTGTTAATAGGATGCTATAGTGTATTTGTGGTGATATTGGTACTGTTAATAGGTAGCTATAGTGTATTTGTGGTGATATTGGCACTGTTAATAGGAAGCTATAGTGTATTTGTGGTGATATTGGTACTGTTAATAGGAAGCTATAGTGTATTTGTGGTGATATTGGTACTGTTAATAGGATGCTATAGTGTATTTGTGGTGATATTGGTACTGTTAATAGGAAGCTATAGTGTATTTGTGGTGATATTGGTCCTGTTAATAGGAAGCTATAGTGTATTTGTGGTGGTATTGGTACTGTTAATAGGAAGCTATAGTGTATTTGTGGTGATATGTGGTTGTCTTATCTAGCTACCTCAAAATGGCACTCCAGTCTCCTTTTCACCTCAAATAACACCTCATTTACAGTTAAAAGCTCGATTTTCCTGTGTTTTATACATTAAAATTGTGAAAATATGATAATGCCCTTTTAGTGTAAGAGCTGTTTGAAAAGAACACCTGATAGACCAATAATAAATAAATAGAGTTCTAAACCACTCTGCCAATAACAGCTCGTTTTCAGTTTTCCCCTCCCCACTCAGACCACTCCCAGACAGTCCGAGAAAAATCCTCGCTTGAGAAATAGCTTTTTGCTAAGAAGATATTTTTGTTTCTTTTTGACTATTTTAATTGAAAAAAAATCACAGTAAGGTACTTAATTATTACCCAGTAATGATTTGATATTCAGATAAAAATGGCAGCATTGGACCTTTAACAAAAGGCACAGCTCAACAGGTGGTCCACCTGTCCACCTTCATGGCTATCTCCCCCTCTCTCTCTCCCTCTCTCTCTCTCTCTCTCTCTCTCTTGTTCTCTCTCTCTCTCTCTCCCTCTCTCTCTCTCTCCCTCTCTCTCTCTCTTGTTCTCTTGTTCTCTCTCTCTCTCTCTCTCTCTCTCTCTCTCTCTCTCTCTTGTTTACTCTCCCTCTCTCTCTCGTTCTCTCTCTCTCCCTATCTCTCTCATCCTCTCTTTCTCTCCCTCTCCCTCTCTCGTTCTTACCCTCCCCCTCTCTCATTCTCATTCTCGTTCTTTCCCCTCTCTCTCTCTCGTTCTCTCTCTGTGTTTACAGTTCTACAAAGGCCTAACGTCATAAAACATTCAGTTCATCCATTTAAAATGAGAAATTTCCTCCAATCAATAATGACACGACTGTTTGATCACTGTCTTTAACTGTTACAAGTTTAATACTGTAACCAAAGACGTCTTTTCAACTTCTTGTGCTCACTGGACAATCCACTAATCCAGATCTTTTAGCTCCAAGTTTAAGTGCTGTCTCGGCAGGCTACAAAACGACTGAGATAATATCAAGCAGTTTGAACGCCCTTTCACTCACGCAAAGTACATTGTAACTAACCTGTAATAACAAAATTACAATATGGCATTAATTTACACACATAATATCCAAGATCTTGAAAAGGTTATTCCACGTTTTTTCAAGAGAAGCAACCAACAAAACTCTAAGCCAAATATTTCAAAGCACTGGTAACACGATAACAACATTGAAAAGAAAACTACAACGTACAGCACAAAAACAACAGAACGTTTGACACTTTTGTGAAAACTTGACTTGGACAGCGCGAGATAACACCAACAGCAGTGACCTGTAAATGGTTGTTGACTCATTGTCTGTGGGTCTGGCTCTAGCAGGAATAATTTGTTACACTAGACTAAACCAATGATGTATGGCATATATACCCTAGATGACTACCCAAGGGGTGTTGTATTGAAGCCACCATGCATCTGTTCAATTATATTATGTGAGATAAACATACTGTTCAATTATATTATGTGAGATAAACTTCATAACAATGAAATAATATAGAAAAACATTTTCCTTAAAGTATATATTTTTAGAGTGTACTAATGTTACTGTCCCCACTACAATTTTTTTATTTTTTATTGAAATATTGTAGAAATCCATTCTTACTGTAGGTAGCCTAGTGGTTAAGAGTGTTGGGCCAGTAACCAAAAGGTTGCTGGTTCAAATCCCCAAGTTGACTTGATGAAAAATCTGTCAATGTGCCCTTGAGCAAGGCACTTAACTCTAATTGCTCCTGTAAATCTCTGGATAAGAGCATCAGCTAAATGACTCAAATGTAAATGCATGGAGGACTGCTCCAACTGGGGAGTGTCAGTATGGCCAACCAGTGGCTTCAAAGCCTCTCAATGCTCAATACTAGTGTCAGCAATCCAGGGTTTATATATATCATTGGACTAAACCCTAGAACCAAGTTGCCAACTGGGCACACACTGGTTCAATCAATGTTGTTTCCACAAATTACGTGGAACCAACGTGGAATAGAAGTTGTATTGATGTGTGTACTCAGTGGGTGGTGAAACACTGCTAGTCACTGCTTGCATAAGTCCCAATGGAACCCTAAATAGTGTTCTACTTTTGACCAGAGCCCTATGCTTCCTGGTTAAAAGTAGTGTACTATATAGTGAATAGGGTTCCATTTGGGACACATCCCTAATTCCCAAGTGGCTCCCCGAGTGGCGCAGCCTAACGCACTGCATGTCAGGACTAGAGGTGTCACTACAGACACTGGTTCGATTCCAGGCTCTATCACAACCAGCCGTTACATGACTAGTCTGTTCTAGGCTAAAACGATGGCCAGTTGTTTCGCATAGGCAAGCTGTCAATTCCACATGCTACATAAATATCCTATAGCTATCTATATAGGCAGCCACGATCAATACATCAATTTAGATAGCAAGATAACCCGAAAAGAGCATTTGTGTTAATTGTACATTAAAATAACAATCAATGTGCATAGGTGAAACAGAACGTGTCAATCAAACGATAATAGGTTTCGGGTTATGCTCATTGCATGATGAATCGGTAACCAAATGTATACATTTTCTCACGGATACACTTGAAGTGCTACTACTCCACGGCAAAGCGAATGATACATCCACGCTTACTAATGCATGACGACCATAACAACGTGCTATTCCCCTGTTGTTGCTGCTGCTAACATTAGCTCACTTTTTCCCCGTCCGCTAAAATAACAAGAAAAGCGAGATTTAACTCACCAGGTTTTAGGTTAACTGCCTGTGCGCCGCTAATGTAGATTCTCTTTCTTATTTTTGTAAAATGTTTCACTCCGTATTTTTCTGCCCTGTCTGTATTTCATATCCACGGGTCCATAACAGCGGAGGCACAGCCGCCCAGATTTGTCTGATGATGGGAGAAACAGGGATGGAGGGATGGATGGAGAGGAGGAGGAGGAGGAGGAGGAAGGAGCCTTTGATGTAAGGATATCTGGGGCCCCAACTCTTGCCCAGTCTGTGTGTTGTTGCGTTACCAAGGCAGCGTCGACTCTTCATCCCTGTAGTGCGAGCTGCAGCAGATTCCAGATATGTTAGTGCGCATGCGCTATCACCGAACTAATAGCCTCGATCTAAATAAGCAAGATGTTTCACGTGCTCCCTGCCTCTCTCTCGCTGTTTTGTTTTACTGTACCGTGATGTGTTCTACCGTAGGATTATTTAGGAGGAATGTAGAGCAAGCCGCATGCACAGGCTTCACTGTGGTGTAGGGTTGAAGACAGTAGCCTATATGTACGCCTCTATAAGCTTCAGCATCAGCTTTGTGCTATAGGTCGTTGTTCCTTTCTTTACTTATCCACGTAGGCGTACTACTGCCACATATGTGCAACATACCGGTAGACTGGGCTGTAAAGGGTTGGAATTGGAACGATGCTGCTCTCTTCTGGCTCTGACAGTGAAGTGCTGCTGAAACGATGCTGCTCTCTTCTGGCTCTGACAGCGAAGTGCTGCTGAAACGATACTGCTCTCTTCTGGCTCTGACAGCGAAGTGCTGCTGAAACAATGCTGCTCTCTTCTGGCTCTGACAGCGAAGTGCTGCTGAAACAATGCTGCTCTCTTCTGGCTCTGACAGCGAAGTGCTGCTGAAACGATGCTGCTCTCTTCTGGCTCTGACAGTGAAGTGCTGCTGAAAGCGATGCTGCTCTCTTCTGGCTCTGACAGCGAAGTGCCGCTGAAACGATGCTGCTCTCTTCTGGCTCTGACAGCGAAGTGCTGCTGAAACAATGCTGCTCTCTTCTGGCTCTGACAGCGAAGTGCTGCTGAAACGATACTGCTCTCTTCTGGCTCTGACAGCGAAGTGCTGCTGAAACAATGCTGCTCTCTTCTGGCTCTGACAGTGAAGTCCCGCTGAAACGATGCTGCTCTCTTCTGGCTCTGACAGCGAAGTGCTGCTGAAACAATGCTGCTCTCTTCTGGCTCTGACAGCGAAGTGCTGCTGAAACAATGCTGCTCTCTTCTGGCTCTGACAGCGAAGTGCTGCTGAAACGATGCTGCTCTCTTCTGGCTCTGACAGTGAAGTGCTGCTGAAACGATGCTGCTCTCTTCTGGCTCTGACAGCGAAGTGCTGCTGAAACGATGCTGCTCTCTTCTGGCTCTGACAGCGAAGTGCTGCTGAAACAATGCTGCTCTCTTCTGGCTCTGACAGCGAAGTGCTGCTGAAACTATGCTGCTCTCTTCTGGCTCTGACAGCGAAGTGCTGCTGAAACGATACTGCTCTCTTCTGGCTCTGACAGCGAAGTGCTGCTGAAACAATGCTGCTCTCTTCTGGCTCTGACAGCGAAGTGCTGCTGAAACAATGCTGCTCTCTTCTGGCTCTGACAGTGAAGTCCCGCTGAAACGATGCTGCTCTCTTCTGGCTCTGACAGCGAAGTGCTGCTGAAACAATGCTGCTCTCTTCTGGCTCTGACAGCGAAGTGCTGCTGAAACAATGCTGCTCTCTTCTGGCTCTGACAGCGAAGTGCTGCTGAAACGATGCTGCTCTCTTCTGGCTCTGACAGTGAAGTGCTGCTGAAACGATGCTGCTCTCTTCTGGCTCTGACAGCGAAGTGCCGCTGAAACGATGCTGCTCTCTTCTGGCTCTGACAGCGAAGTGCCGCTGACATTTAGGATACATGGCACCAGACGTCTGCTCAAATCAATTCAAATCAAATGTTATTTGTCACATACACATGGTTAGCAGATGTTAATGCGAGTGTAGCGAAATGCTTGTGCTTCTAGTTCTGACCATGCAGTAGTATCTAACAAGTAATCTAACAATTTCACAACAACTACCTTATACACACAAGAGTAAAGGAATGAATACGAGTATGTACATATAAATATATGGATGAGCGATGGCTGACCGGCATAGGCAAGATGCAGTAGATGGTATGGAGTACAGTATATACACATATATATATATATGAGATGAGTAATGTAGGATATGTAAACATTATATAAATGGCATTGTTTAAAGTGGCTAGTGATACATTATTTCATCCAATTATAATTATTAAAGTGGCTAGAGATTTGGGTCGATGGCCGAACGGCATAGGCAAGATTAAGTAGATGGTTTAGAGTACAGTGTATACATTTGATATGAGTATGTCGGATACGTAAACATTATATACACAATTGTTTAAAGTGGCTAGTGAACAGGCAGTGGCTCGGGTGGTTGTTGTCCTTGATGATCTTTTTGGCCTTTCTGTGACATCGGGTGGTGTAGGTGTCCTGGAGGGCAGGTAGTTTACCCCCGGTGATGCGTTGTGCAGTCCTCACTACCCTCTGGAGAGCCTTACGGTTGTGGGCGGAGCAGTTGCCGTACCAGGCGGTGATACAGCCCGACAGGATGCTCTCGATTGTGCATCTGTAGAAGTTTGTGAGTGATTTTGGTGACAAGCCGAATTTCTTCAGCCTCCTGAGGTTGAAGAGGCTGTCTGTGTGGGTGGACCAATTCAGTTTGTCCGTGATGTGTACGCCGAGGAACTTAAAACTTTCCACCTTCTCCACTACTGTCAGTTCCAAGGCTATTGTCCCGCTGATACTGAATCAAAGCACTAATAACTTATTCTATAGGAAAAACACAGACTGACTGTTGTTGTGTGACGCATTGTAGCTAACTTTCACAAACAGTTGTTTTCTTCCAGACCTGTCCGCGCGCCTGTCCGTCGCTGTCCAAGGTGCTTAAATCACTCATTCGCACGTTACATACTGAGCAGTCAATCACAAAAGAGGCGTAAATCAATCAATCAATAAAAAACAATCAATCTCAATCAATCAGTAAGGAGCTTGTCCATGACTCTAGAAACTAACTGGATAACAGCACACAGGTGCTACAAAAATAAAAAAGGCATAACAAACAAAGTAATAACATACCAACTGCCTCTCTAGCCAGAACGTATGAGCCTATTTATTTTCTACAACCACAGCCATCATCACATATTGTAAGCAAGCTAATGCTAGCGACTCCTAATATACATGATGTAAATAGTTAGATATGCTGTTGAAACAAACTATTTCTTACTTGATTTGAGTTTGTTCTGCTGCTGACATCTGCCTGTTGCTAAGAAGCAGTATAATTCTTTATCCTTTAACAGTGAAAGACATATGACAGATCCAACTCAAAAGTAGCCCCCTACCAGTATTCAAGTCTCCCAGCCCAGCGCCCGCAAATTAGCTAATTTGGTGTGCAATTTGTTAGATTTAAAATTAAAACAAAGAATTAAAAGATAACCAAAACAACATTTAAAAGTAAATAATAGAATTATTCAAATCCACCGAGATGCGAGGGAACTTTTTCATAGGAGGTCAAAGGGCAGGTACTTGGGCGCTGGTTGAGCGCTGTCTGAGCACGTTCCTGTCTATAACCATCATTTAACACATTCTTGAAGCCACAAACAGTTGTTTATGCTCAGATCTACTGAGCGTCTTTGCGTCGCTGTCCATGGTGCGGAAATCAGTCAAGCGCAGAATACATAGGCTTACATTCAACACATAGCCGGCAATCAATCAAACAATACGTTAAAATGGAGGCTTTCACTCAATAACTAGACAAACAACTTTATAATAGCATACATATGGTCTATAACTATCCTTTAATTTAACCCTATTCTCAACCGGCTGGTAGAGCAGCCGGTTGAGCAGCCGGTTAGACAACGGATTTAGAAGTGGATATGAAAAACAAAATCTTCAGTTGAACTTGATTGGTTAACTCCCCCAGCCCTCCTGCATGAATGAACATCATTTGATCATTTTGGGTTGCTGCAGTTCAGTGTTGTGGCTCTCTAACTGGCCACTCAGAGGCCTGTCAGAAAACTAGTCGCCAAAGATATGGGATAAAAAGCAGGAATTCATTTGGTGAGGGGTTAATATTGCACCATTCCTGTTAGTAGAGACCTTGAAGAGTAGGAATATGAAAATAACTGGTTAAAAATACTAAAAAGCTAAACTTTTTCAGATAATGTGCTCGACCAGGCAGTTGATATGTCAGTAAAAAGTATGGTGCACTAAAAACAGGTACATTTATGTTTTGATAAAAATACAGATTTTGGTGCAAAATATGATTGAACATTTGACAACACACCATATTAGGCAACATTAATTGGTTAAACTACATTTCATGAACCTCGGGGTCAATTATTCAATATTCAGACATAAGGTTGTCTATAAAATAATGCCTATATAGTAATAAAAATCAGAAATGTGTCATATATGATCTAAAAATGTATAAAAAGGGAAACTTGGTGGAAGATGTAAGAGAACCATTTTGAGGGACATTGCACTATACACCACCTGAAAACCCATTAATTTCAATGTAATTGAATATTCATATTTGGACATACAAAATTACCATATGTTAAAATTTGACAAACTAACAGCAGTCCTCAGAGTGAGTATCTCTCTCTCTCTCTCTCTCTCTCTCTCTCTCTCTCTCTCTCTCTCTCTCTCTCTCTCTCTCTCTCTCTCTCTCTCTCTCTCTCTCTCTCTCTCTCTCTCTCTCTCTCTCTCTCTCTCTCTCTCTCTCTCTCTCTCTCTCTCTCTCTCTCTCTCTCTCTCTCTCTCTCCCTCCATCCATCCATCCTCCCTCTCTCCCTCAACCCTCCATCCATCCATCAAGCTGAAGGGAGACTTTGTGCACACATTAGAATGATATTTTAATAATAAGAAATAGCAGCATCACACAGAAATGAAATAAAAAACATTGTAGTGTGGATGACTAAAATAGTAAAAACATGAGAAGTGTCATTGACGGATATTCACAAGTAAATGGTATAAAAAAAATGGCGATTGATTTGATTGTAACGTAAGGGGTTGACACATAAAAGATCTCTAACTCTGGCCCGGGGCATTATGCTGGTTTCATAACAAGTGGTAAACTCTGAAAACACTACTTGTAAACTGGGAGCAACCAGTTGTGAGCGTTCACGTGCTTTGAACTAGTTAAGAACGCCAATCGGCTAATGGCAAATAAGCTGCATCAACCATGAACTAAAAGTACAGCCGTCATGTTCACAAAACATATCAAGAGATTTTTTTATTTGTTAAAATAAATGATGCTTTGTTGTTGCATTTAGCTGCTGAAAATGCTGTTTTCAAGGTCATTTGCTTAGTAGGTGACGTCAGAGGTCAGCATGTGAGAGAAGTCGGAGCTCAGGGATGATGGACGAGTTTCCCACTCATAATAACAGTTGGAGGGCTGTTCAAGTGGATTTTAAAAGTTTCCCACTAGTAATTACCAGTTGGAGGTCTGTTCAAGTGGATTTTAAAAGTTTCCCACTAGTAATTACCAGTTGGAGGGCCATTCAAGTGGATTTTAAAAGTTTTCCACTTGTAATTACCAGTTAGAGGGTCGTTCAACTGGATTTTTCCCAGTTGTATGCCCTTAGTTAGGAATTTGAGAGATTTCATGAACGCAGCATTAGTTTGGCAACGCTGAGAAGAGGAAGCTCAAGCTCCAATGCCCTGGACCAGAGCTCTATCCTACACACACGGTTACGGCTAACATATACAGCTTAAAATACATTGTTTACGCAAACTGATTTCGGATCAAACCAAAACCGATTCTTGCAGTTTTTCGGCGTCCCCTTCTCTCTGCACTCCTCTTTATTCGTTTTAGTTTCATTTTTTTGTTCAACTTTATGTCAAACGTGGCAATGGGTCTGTAGTCTTATTGACCTCTGTATTTTGTCTGGAAAAAGCTCCAACATTCCTAGTAATCGGTTAGGCCTACTGTTCCATCTTCTTCACTTAGGAGCTAGACAGGATGCGTCTCAAATGGCACCCTATTCCCTACATGGGGCACTACTTTTATCAGAGCCCTATGGTCCCTGGTGAAAAGTAGTGAACTATATAGGGAATAGGGTGCCAATTGAGACGTAACCAAAGTGTTAAAACATTTTTTTCTTTTTACATTTTGACCTGTGTGTGACCTGTGTAGAGGGGTCAGAGGTTGTCATAGGTAGTACATTCAGTCAGGTGCTCTGGTGTTTTGGTTGTGGTTGTGGCAGCGTTGAGTATGAGATGTAGGGATAACTTTCAGGGTCTATGTGGGTTATATAGGCCCATAGGGTTACTAATATAGTGTAGATTTGGTTATGGTGAGGTTTGTTCTATGATAGGGTTATAGCCGATGCTTATGGTTGAGTTATGATCACAGCTACAAATGTAGGATCTAAATTTGAGCCAGTTTGATAGAGCAGGAAAATAATCATGCAGCAACAGCAAATGTGAATTATAATGTGGATTTTAATTAATGGATTTTTTTTTTGTAAGAGTTAATACATTTTTTGTTAGGGCAAATCAAATCTGGACATTTTAAAGTGGACATTACAAACTTTAGAAACATTTTTTAAACCTTGAATACACTGTAAGTTTGCATTTCCTGCCGTGCAGGAAAATTATCAGCAACAAAAGAGTGCTCAAATGATGATCCTACATCTGTATGGTTGTACACATGGCAGAGGTGGGGTTATGATCTGGTCAAGATATGGACAAGGGGGCCTGGAGTTAGGCTGGCTGTGTGGGACAAAATGGCAGCCGCCTGAGACCTGTATTCATAGAGCGTGTCAGAGTATGAGTGCTGATCATCCTTAACTGGACTGGGTTTGATCTGCTGTCTCAGGGACTGCCTGCCGTGTCAGTCAGTATGAGGTAATACATTATGACGTGTGAGAGAGATCCACTGCACTGAGACCAGTGTTTCCAACCCCTTCATCCACCCTCATGCAAGCATTAAAAGAAGTAACTCCTAACCTCAGATCTAGGATCAGGTTACCCAACTCCCAATCCTATATTAGGGCGATTAAATAATTTGACCCTGTATCAGTGGTCAGGGCCATTGACTTCTACCTTCATTGACTTCCATTGACTTCTACCTTCTACCTTCATGGTCTATTCATTTTAATGAGGTGGATCTTGGCGCTATCCCCGGTCTCACCACAAGGTGGTACTGTGACTGCCATTTGGGCTATAGTTCAGTTTTGTTCAGTTTCCTTTCTCCATTCACCATTACTAGTCTCCCTAGTAACCATTATATACTTTTTTTTTAATACACACTGGCAAAAGCTCAATTCAGACCTGTTGTATTGTTATGTAGTGTCCATGGTGCTGAATTGTTTCTAAGATCCATTACACAATAAGTTAGACTGCATTTGACTATGGCAGCGTCCGACATGGCACCCTATTCTCTATGTAGTGGATCAAACGTAGTTCACTGTGTAGGGAATAGGGTGCCATTCGGGACAGAGACTATGAAGTATCGAGTTTCTCTCATGTCTTCTTCATCTCCTCCTCCTCCTTCTCCTTCTGTGGGGTTCTAGATTGTACAAGTCCATTCCACCCAGGTCAAGGGTTAAGAGTCAAGGTGAGTCCTCCCATGACACATTCTTCCAGAAGTGTCCACTCCACCCACTGTATCTGTGTCTCAAATTGTACCCTATTCCCCATGTAGTGCACTACAGTTGACCAGAGCCCTACAGAGAGCTGCCTGAATAGGGAGTTTTGTTCAAAGTAGTGCACTACACAGGGAATAGGGTGTTATTTGACACATGCCCACTACAGTCCCTCCCTCCCTCACATTACTTCACGTCCGCCCGTCCATCATCAGCCAATGAGCCGCAGAGCTGGCGTAATCCAATTATCCAATCAACCAATCAGACACTGCTGGTGCGCTCCAAGTGGGCGTGGCAGAAGCTGTCGACAGATAGCTTCAGCTCCGACATTCTGGGTTCCAATTCCGACATCATCCCGGGGCATTCCATATCCATCCTCATCCCGTCATCTGTAGGATCATCAGGCTCCACCCCTCTGATCATCCCGTTCCCGTCGGCACCGCTTCTTCCACCACCATTCCGACAGTTGCTATTCCGGTCCACACTTCCCTTCTTCCCATTCCCTCCATGATGTCCAAATATGGGCGTGACCGCATGAGACGGACACTGAATGGTGGGAACAGCTAGCGATTTACTACTAACCCCTGCAATCGGCCCTGTGTTATACTGACAACGTATGTAGCTGGAAAAAGCCCTTCTGTATGTTTTGTTAAACAACGTATAGACTAATGGGTTGACTCCAGAGGAGATGTATCCCACCCACACAAAGACGTTGAGGAGCTCAGCCAATAACGGCTCGTTGCAGGAACCATGACAGAGGACGTAGGTGACATTGGTGATGAAGAAGGGGCACCACATGACCAGAAAAAGGAAGAACACGATCCCCAGCACCTACAACACAGAACAGAGAACAGAGACCACACTATAACAGAGTAGATTGGAGAACATAGAATACACTAGAACAGAGGAGATTGGAGAACATAGTCCACACAAGAACAGAGTAGATTGGAGAACATAGTCCACACAAGAACAGAGTAGATTGGAGAACAGAGACCACACTAGAACAGAGGAGATTGGAGAACAGAGACCACACTAGAACAGAGTAGATTGGAGAACATAGAATACACTAGAACAGAGGAGATTGGAGAACAGAGACCACACTAGAACAGAGTAGATTGGAGAACATAGACCACACTAGAACAGAGTAGATTGGAGAACATAGACCACACTAGAACAGAGTAGATTGGAGAACAGAGACCACACTAGAACAGAGGAGATTGGAGAACATAGAATACACTAGAACAGAGTAGATTAGAGAACAAGATCCTCAGAACCTAGAACAGAGTAGAGTAGATTAGAGTGGTGTATGAGAGGCAATGGAATGCAATAGGACAGAATGGAAAGGAAGGAAATGGAAGAGAAGAGACATGAAGAAGTGAAGCTGCTAGATGTTTACAGTTGATCCTCACCTTGGAGGCCCGCCTCTCATTCTTGATTGCCTGCATCATCCCCCGCCTCCCGTGACTGTCCCGTGCATCACGCCCTGCTGGAGAACTCAGCTGGGACGCCACCCCCGAACTCGGAATCATACTGATGCTCTCCGAGGGGGAACTGCTTAAGAGGCCGGTCTGCCGGTCAGGCTCCGCCCCTTTCAGGCAGCTCAGACTTCCTTGTCTGCTAGGAGGAGGAGCCTCAATGTTTATGGGCAGGACTAGGAAATTTGGAGGCGGGGACTGGTGGTTTGAGGGCGTGGTCTGAGACTGCAGTGGCTGCTGGGAGGAAGTTTTCCTCTCGTAGAGGAAAACGGTCTCCTGACGCTGGAGGACCTGGGGGAAGACATGAAGTGATGTCATGATGGACCACTGACAGACGTACCATTATAAGTCAAAAATAATAATTCTCTGTCTGCCCTATGACCAGCTGTTTCTGACTAATACATGGACCAGTAAATGGCTATCCAATCAAAAGACAGAACATCAAATAACTAGCCAATCAAAACACAGACTCCATTGTAGTTGTCACCAACAAAGTGGGCCTGTGTTAAATGCCCTGTCTAACAGAACTGTATAGTAAGGCAGTAGAACACTACCATAATGACCAACGGGATTCAATCAGAGGCTGGAGGAATACATTGGCTAGCCAATCAAAAGACAGAACATCAAATAACTAGCCAATCAAAACACTCTCTGACCTGTATGGTGAGGCAGTAGGACACAACCATGATGACTAATGGGATGAAGAAAGCCACGAAGGAGCCAACCAGCATGAAGCGCTCCTCGTTCAGAACACAGCTGCCGTGGACAAACACCTTGTCTTTGTTATGGAGGCCGATCACCGGGATAGGCATGGATACTCCTATAGGAGAGATCGATGAAAATAGAGAGAAAGTGATTAGAGAGGGAGGAACACCTTGTCCTTGTTGTGAAGGCCAGTCACCGGGTTAGGAATGGACACACCTAGAATAGAGGGAGAGAGAAGAGAGAGAAAGAGAAAAAGAGAGAGAGAGAGGTATACATTCTCCTTGTTGTGTAGACCCATGACTAGGATAGGCATGGACACTCCTAGGAGAAGGATGGGGAGAAGAAGAGAGATAAAGAGAGAGGGAGGGATGAGAAGATAAGTAGTCATTAGAGAAGGGGGTGGGATTAGAGAGGGAGGGAAGGAGGGATGAAGACCTTGTTGTGAAGGCCAATGACCGGCATGGGGATGGACACTCGTAGGAGAAGAGAAAGATAGAGAGAGATTTCACTTGCTCTGGCATTGTAAACTTGTTTTCCATGCCAATAAAGCCCTTTGAATTGAATTGAATTTAATTGAGATGAGAGAAAGAGACAGAGATAGAGAGAGAGAGAGCGAAGGATAGAGAGAGGGATGACAGAAGTAGATAGAGATAGAGAGATATGGAGATGGAGAGAGAGATGAGAGATGGGAAGAGAGAATAAGAGAGATAGAGGGAGATAGAGTGAGAGATAGAGAGAGAGTTGAGAGAGATAGAGAGAGGGATGAGAGTAGGAGAGAAAGAGAGGGGGATGACAGAAGGAGAGAGAGAGAGAGAGAGAGAGAGAGAGAGAGAGAGAGAAGGAAGGAGAGAGAGAGAGAGAGAGAGAGAGAGAGAGAGAGAGAGAGAGAGAAGGAAGGAGAGAGAGAGAGAGAGAGAGAGAGAGAGAGAAGGAAGGAAGGAAGGAGAGAGAGAGAGAGAGAGAAGGAAGGAAGGAAGGAGAGAGAGAGAGAGAGAGAAGGAAGGAAGGAGAGAGATGGATTAGTCATTGTTGTTATGGAGGACTATTGGAGTGAGAAAAAAGGGATGCAATGAGAGAGTGATGAGAGAGGAAGGTAAGAAGCTGGGGGAAGAGAGAGATTAACATTTTGTCCTTGTTGTGGAGGCTAACGATCCCACAGAAAAAAAGAGAGGGATGAGAGAAGGAGAGAACAAAAGGAGGGAAGGAGGGAGAGGGGAGAGAGACAGATGTGCATTGTGGAGGCTAATGACTGGGAAATGCGTGGACACAATGTGGAGAGAGCCAGAGACAGAAAGAGAAGGAGAGAAAAAGAGAGTGATGGGAGGGAGGAGAGTGATGAAGTGTTTGTCCTTGTTGTGCAGCCCAAATAGCCATCAATACATCTAGAGAGAAGGACAAGAGAAGAATATAGAGAGGGGAGGGGAAAACAGAGAGAAAAGAGAGAGAGAGGGTACGTACCAGAGGAGGCTGGTGGGAGGAGCTATAGGAGGACGGGCTCATTCTAATGGCTGGAATGGAGTCAATGGAACTGAGTCAAACACGTTTCCATGTGTTTGAGGTGTTGGGTATCATTCAGTTGATTCCATTCCAGGCATTACAATGAGCCCATCCTCCTATATCTCCTCCCACCAGTCTCCTCTGGTATGTCGTGAGAGAGAGAGAGAGAGAGAGAGAGAGAGAGAGAGAGAGAGAGAGAGAGAGAGAGAGAGAGAGAGAGAGAGAGAGAGAGACCGGTCAATAGACAGAGAGAGATAGAGAATAGATTACTTCATTTTCTCTAATCTCTAATCTAAATAATCTCTAATTAATCTTTCATCGAATGTGATCGGATCCTCTGATTGTTCTGAAACCACAACCTGACATGTTACCTTGTTATCTCCCTACAAATGAGGTGGAAACTGAGCTGCACTTCCTAACCTCCTGCCCAATGTATGACCAAATTAGAGACACATATTTCCCTCAGATTACACAGACACACAAAGAATTGCTAAACAAATCCAATGTTGATCAACTCCAACTATTAGGTGAAATACTGCAGTGTGCCATCACAGCAGCCAGATGTGTGGCCCGTTGCCATGACAAAAGGGCAACCAGTGGAGCACAAACACCACCGTAAATACCACCGATATTTATCTGTTCATTTATTTTACCTTTCATACTTCAACTACTTGCACATTGTTACAACACTGGACAAAGCCAGGAATATAACATTTGAAAAGTACATTATTTTGAAACTATTGTGAATGTTTACTGTTCATTTTGATTGTTTATTACCCTTATGTTTATTGTCTATTTCACTTGCTTTGTCAATGTTCCCATGCCAATAAAGCCCATTGAATTGAATTAATAGAGAGAGAGAGTGAGTGAGAAAGATGGAGAGAGAGAGTGGAGAGGGTATAACCAGCTTGACAGCCAGTAGGTCTAGATGATTGGAGAGAGAGAGAGAGAGAGAGAGAGAGAGAGAGAGAGAGAGAGAGAGAGAGAGAGAGGTTATGAGCTCCTGGATAATCGTAAATAAACTTTTTTTTTGCAAGGACTTATAAAGGAACCTTCACTCCAAATCAAACCTAAAGTCTTGATTTTGGCCCAAATTATGTGGAAGGATTCTTACTACCAAGGACTGTCAAGAAAACACTTATAGGAAACCAAAACCTGCAGAAGAAACACAGCAAAAACCTGGAAATACTGTCCAACACAAAACTGAGTGAGTAATGTTCAGTCTGAAGCTACTTACCAAAAAGTTAAATATAATAATCTAATTGTATTACATAAACCTAAGCAAATAAGGCTACTAAGCTACCAAGCTGCTAGGACAGAACAGACCTGGCGGCAACTTCAATTAGCACTGAAGTGTGACG
Source organism: Brachymystax lenok tsinlingensis (assembly GCA_030435695.1). Lineage (NCBI taxonomy): Eukaryota > Metazoa > Chordata > Actinopteri > Salmoniformes > Salmonidae > Brachymystax > Brachymystax lenok. Next base: position 9,136,653 of record CM059811.1, on the reverse strand, counting down.
TGAGATGTGTGAAAACCCTTGAGCCCAACAATGGCAGCAGAGTATCACAGTCTCCCCCACCCAAACCCAGAGGCCTCTGGGGCACCATGGCTTCCCTCTGTGCAGATGTCATCACAGTACAGTACCCCTTAAACAGAACACTGCACGGAATAAGTACAAAAATAAGCTCCTCAAGGACAATCATGAGACACTATTTGCTGACTGATACAAAGAGGGGAATGTAAGCAACTCAATGTTCCACACAGACCATCCCCTGGTATGGCACAGTGCTATATTAACCAGACCATCCCCTGGCATGGCACAGTGCTATATTAACCAGACCATCCCCTGGCATGGCACAGTGCTATATTAACCAGACCATCCCCTGGCATGGCACAGTGCTATATTAACCAGACCATCCCCTGGCATGGCACAGTGCTATATTAACCAGACCATCCCCTGGCATGGCACAGTGCTATATTAACCAGACCATCCCCTGGTATGGCACAGTACTATATTAACCAGACCATCCCCTGGTATGGCACAGTACTATATTAACCAGACCATCCCCTGGCATGGCACAGTACTATATTAACCAGACCTTCCCTGGCATGGCACAGTGCTATATTAACCAGACCATCCCTGGCATGGCACAGTGCTATATTAACCAGACCATCCCTGGCATGGCACAGTACTATATTAACCAGACCATCCCTGGCATGGCACAGTGCTATATTAACCAGACCATCCCCTGGCATGGCACAGTGCTATATTAACCAGACCATCCCCTGGTATGGCACAGTGCTATATTAACCAGACCATCCCCTGGCATGGCACAGTGCGATAAGAGCACACTACCGCTATGTTAAAAGAGAGGGTATTGGCCAAGGGTGGAAACTCAGAATACTGGACATTGAGGACCATAAAACTGATCCAACCTCTGTCAGAGTGTACATGTCTGGAACAGTCATGGTGCATCCTCATGCAGTTTCAACAGGACGTACGGGATCAACGAGAGAGCACAGCAAATCTGGCATCACGGCAAACGTGGCTTCTTTGAAGAATCTCAAATACTTTTTTGCTTACTACATTATTCCATGTGTTTTTTAATAGTTTTGATGTCTTCAATATTATTCTACAATGTAGAAAATAGTAAAAATAAACACAAACCCTTGAATGAGTATGTGTGTCCAAACTTTTGACTGGCACTGTATATATCAACGAATTGGCGAGGGCACTAGAACAGTTTGCAGCACCCGGCCTCACCCTACTAGAATCTGAAGTCAAATGTCTACTGTTTGCTGATGATCTGGTGCTTCTGCCCCAACCAAGGAGGGCCTACAACGGCATCTAGATATTCTACACAGATTCTGTCAGACTTGGGCCGTAACAAAATTGTCTGAGAGTCCTTTAGGGGCCTTTTGTCAAACTCCAACCGGGCTGACATGTGCCTTTTACTGAGGAGTGGCTTCCGTCTGGCCACTCTACCATAAAGGCCTGATTGGTGGAGTGCTGCAGAGGTGGTTGTCCTTGTGGAAGGTTCTCCCATCTCCACAGAGGAACTCTGGAGCTCTGTCAGAGTGACCATCGGGTTCTTGGTCACCTCCCTGACCAAGGCCCTTCTCCCACGATTGCTCAGTTTGGCCGGGCGGCCAGCCAGCTCTAGGAAGAGTCTTGGTGGTTCATTCAAAACATCTTCCATTTAAGAATGATGGAGGCCACTGAGTTCTTGAGAACCTTCAATGCTGCAGAATTTTTGGTACCCTTCCCCAGGTCTGTGCCTCGACACAATCCTGTCTCGGAGCTGTACGGACAATTCATTCGACCTCATGGCTTGGTTTTTGTTCTGACATGGACTGTCAACTGTGGGACCTTATATAGACAGGTGTGTGCCTTTCCAAATCATGTCCAATCAATTGAATTTACCACAGCTCAATTTCGAGTCTCATAGCAAAAGGTCTGAATCCTTATGTAAATAAAGTAGTTCTGTTTTTTATTTGTTATACATTAGCAAAAATATAAAAAAAACAACAACTGTTTTCGAGTATTGTTTGTAGATTGATGAGGATAAACAATTATTTTATAAATTTTATAAAAAGGCTGTTAGGTAACAAAATTTGTCAAGGGGTCTGAATACTTTCCCAATGTACTGTACATGTACTATACATACCTATTGTACTGTACTGTACATGTACTATACATACCTATTGTACTGTACATGTAATATACATACCTATTGTACTGTACTGTACATGTACTATACATACCTATTGTACTGTACTGTACATGTACTATACATACCTATTGATATGGTCCATACAGCTGCTATCTTCATCATGGCCTTGGTTCTAGAGTTGAAGCGGCTGTGTTCAATGGGATTCCTTATAGCCACATATCGATCCAGAGATATAGCACACAGATGCATAATAGACGCTGTGGAGAAGAGGACGTCCAGGTAGATCCAGATAGGACACAGAGCACTGGGCAGGGGCCACGCATAGTCTGGATGGAGAAAGAGAGGGAGAGGGGGGGAGAGAGAGAGGGAGAGGGGGGAGAGAGAAAGGGAGAGGATGGGACAGAGAGAGAGAGAGAGAGAGAGAGAGGGAGAGAGAGAGAGAGAGAGAGGTTGAGGGGCAGGTTAGATGTATACAGGTATATCTGGATAGGACACAGAGCGCTAGGCAGAAGAGGTGAAAGAGAGAGAGAGAGAGAGAGAGAGAGAGAGAGAGAGAGAGAGAGAGAGAGAGAGCAGAAGGGATAGCTGAGCCACAAAGATAACTTAAGTATTAGATACAGATGGCTTCAAGGGACTTTCCCATTTTCTCCTCCTATGCTCCCCCTCTCTTCCTCTCCTCCCTTCATCACTCCTTCTTTCTTTACAGCTGAATGGCAATCAAGGAGAGCCTAATGGGCCTGACCTCCAGGGGCCCTGACCTCCAGGGGCCCTGACCTCTCATATACCAACCAAATCTCGTTTAGTGCAACCAAAACGCTAAAGGCCTGTGTGTGTGTGCGTGTGTGTGTGTGTGTGTGCGTGTGTGTGTGTGTGTGTGTGTGTGTGTGTGTGTGTGAGTTCTGAGTGGGATTATGGGGATAAAAGGTGAAGATCTTCTATTCTCTGGATTATAATGCACAGCTGTTGTTTGAGATAAACCATACAGAGAGGGAGAAATAAAGCCCCTTAAATTGAATTGAATTGAGAGAGAGAGAGAGAGAGAGAGAGAGAGAGAGAGAGAGAGAGAGAGAGAGAGAGAGAGAGAGAGAGAGACATGGACACTGTGCTAGAGATGACAAGGGACAGATTATGGAATGAGTACACACACACACACAAATATAAATGAATATACTGTACGTGTCCGAGTTATCAAATAAACACCTGTATAATGGGATATCCCTGTTTAAATACATTTAAATAAAAACAACATACAATATTTATTTCATATTTTAAAAGGTTCATGCATGATGAAACATCTTACTCATTTACTTAATCACCTCGCTCTCTCTCTCTCTCTCTCTCTCTCTCTCTCTCTCTCTCTCTCTCTCTCTCTCTCTCTCTCTCTCTCTCTCTCTCTCCCTCTTCGTCTGTCTCTCTCCCTCTTCGTCTCTCTCTCCCTCTTCGTCTCCCTCTCCCTCTTCGTCTCCCTCTCCCTCTTCGTCTCTCTCTCCCTCTTCGTCTCCCTCTCCCTCTTCGTCTCTCTCTCTCTCTCGTTTTCGTCTCTCTCTCCCTCTTCGTCTCCCTCTCCCTCTTCGTCTCTCTCTCCCTCTTCGTCTCTCTCTCTCTCCGTTTTCGTCTCTCTCTCTCTCCGTTTTCGTCTCTCTCTCCCTCTTCGTCTCCCTCTCCCTCTTCGTCTCTCTCTCCCTCTTCGTCTCTCTCTCTCTCCGTTTTCGTCTCTCTCTCCCTCTTCGTCTCCCTCTCCCTCTTCGTCTCTCTCTCCCTCTTCGTCTCTCTCTCCCTCTTCGTCTCTCTCTCTCTCCGTTTTCGTCTCTCTCTCCCTCTTCGTCTCTCTCTCCTCTTCGCCTCCCTCTCCCTCTTCGTCTCTCTCTCTCCCTCTTCGTCTCTCTCTCTCTCCGTTTTCTCTCTCTCTCCCTCTTCGTCTCTCTCTCCCTCTTCGTCTCCCTCTCCCTCTTCGTCTCTCTCTCCCTCTTCGTCTCTCTCTCTCTCCGTTTTCGTCTCTCTCTCCCTCTTCGTCTCTCTCTCCCTCTTCGTCTCCCTCTCCCTCTTCGTCTCTCTCTCCCTCTTCGTCTCTCTCTCTCTCCGTTTTCGTCTCTCTCTCCCTCTTCGTCTCTCTCTCCCTCTTCGCCTCCCTCTCCCTCTTCGCTCTCTCTCTCCTCTTCGCCTCCCTCTCCCTCTTCGTCTCTCTCTCCCTCTTCGTCTCTCTCTCCCTCTTCGTCTCTCTCTCCCTCTTCGTCTCTCTCTCCCTCTTCGTCTCTCTCTCCGTCTGCCTTCCTCACTAATTTATTATCACCGCACCTTCACTACATAACCTTGTCAGCCCATTTGTGACAAATAGGACAACATAGTTGCATATTGCCATGCAAAATGTCAGAATTACAGCAAGTATTTTTGACTGCAAATGTCACAAAAAAATCCCCTAGCAACTCAGGCCCAGAAGCTAGGACATGCATATAATTGGTAAATCCATCCGGATAATGTTTCTTTTTTAGGTCACTATATTTCCATTGACTTGCTATTGACTATAGAGGGAATTAGCTCCCAGATTGCGGTTCCTATGGCTTCCACTAGATGTCAACAGTCTTTAGACATGGTTTCAGGCTTGTTTTTTGAAAAACGAACAAGAAATTGAAGTTCTTCCAAGTGGCTCATGAAACGGACACTACTGTTTTGCGCGCGTGTTTTGACTTGATAATTTGACTTGTTTGGACAAACTTTGCCGGTATTTCTTTGTCTGCATGTTGAACGACTGGATTACAGAACTCCATGGCGCCAACTAAACTGACTTTTTGGGATATAGAAGGACTTTATCGAACAAAACAACCATTCTTTGTGTTCCTGGGACCCGTGGGATTGCAAACAGAGGAAGATCTTCAAAGGTAAGTGATTTATTTTATCACTATTTAAAATTTTGTAACACCTGTGCTGGTTTGAATAATATGTTGTTGTGGGGCGCTGTCCTCAGACAATCGAATGTTCTGCTTTCGCTGTAAAGCCTATTGTAAATCCGACAACGCGGTTCGATTACCAAGATTCTAAGCTTTTGAATGGTGTACAACACTTGTATTTTCATGAATGTTTAATATTACTATTTTTGTAATTTGAATTTGGCGCTCTGCATTTCACCGGATGTTGTCGTAGGTGTCCCGCTAGCGTCCCACCGATCCCTAAGAAGATAACTACCAAAATGAAGGAAACCCCAGCATCTTAATACAGTAGGTAACTACCAAAATGAAGGAAACCCCAGCATCTTAATACAGTAGGTAACTACCAAAATGAAGGAAACCCCAGCATCTTAATACAGTTGGTAACTGCCAAAGTGAAGGAAACCCCAGCATCTTAATACAGTAGGTAACTACCAAAATGAAGGAAACCCCAGCATCTTAATATAGTTGGTAACTGCCAAAATGAAGGAAACCCCACCATCTTAATACAGTAGGTAACTGCCAAAATTAAGGAAACCCCAGCATCTTAATATAGTTGGTAACTGCCCAAATGAAGGAAACCCCAGTATCTTAATACAGTAGGTAACTGCCAAAATTAAGGAAAACCCAGCATCTTAATAGGGCGTTGGGTCACCACGAGCCAGATCAGCTTCATCGCACCTTGGCATATATTCTACAAGTGTCTGGAACTCTATTGGAGGGACGCAACACCATTCTTCCATGAGAAATTCTATAATTTGGTGACTGAGACACACACACACACACACACACAATAATCACATATACACACGCACACACACACCATACTCATACGAACACTAATTTCCCTCCAGATAATAGGTTGATCCTATTGGAGACATTAGCAGGGTTTACAGAGGAACGGATCATGTTTAACCAAGCATTGTATTGGTGAATTATATGAATCATACATTGACTGCATCCATCTAGTCTGCCAACAATACCATTCTAAACATAATGGAATTTTGAGTCAAACAGAACCTTTTTAAACCTCTTATAAAGTTGGCTTTGAGGCATAAACTGTAAATGGGATATTTGGGACTGATATTGTGATTGTCGGTTTGTTTCATACCTGCTAAGTAGTTAAAACGTTGTCAGTTCCACTTTAACATGGGATATCTCACCCTTGTGTTTCTATGTCTGTAATATACACAGTTCCAGAGCCGTGTATAAATTAAATGTTTTATTATTTATTATTATCAAGTGCCAAGCTTCATCTATATCTGACACAATGGGAGATGTCCAGCAGTGTGTGTGTGTGTCCAATGTGGGTTTGGGTGTTTTCCAGGTCTGAGATAATCGGCCAATAGGGTTGATTGAGTCGGCCTCCAAGGTCACACTGTTTGTGTGTGTGTGTGTTCCTAAATGTGTGTGTGTGTGTGTGTGTTTGTGTGTCTCCAAGGCGGTGTTTAGAGGCAGGGATAGTGTTGATTGAGTTGGCCTCCAAGGTCACACTGTTTGATGTTGTGTGTGGATGTGTTCCTCAGCGTGTGTGTGTGTGTGTGTGTGTGTGTGTGTGTGTGTGTGTGTGTGTGTGTGTGTGTGTGTGTGTGTGTGTGTGTGCGTGCGTGCGTGTAAAAGCAACTTTCCAATTGTCCTTAAAGTGCAAGTGAAGGTAATAAGCAATTGATTCTTTTGAAAACGACATATGTGGCATCGATATGAGTCAGAAACATTGATTCTAGTATCTATTATTGACAGAAAAACTCATTAAACTATTTAATGAAGTTGTGTGGAGAAAGGACTGTGTGGGGGGGTTGGGGGCGAAATATACTTCTCCCATGGGCAAAGAAACTCAAAAAGGGTGATGATATTAATTAAGAATAATTTTTATCCGAATGTGCAAACAAATCCGCAAGATAGATGGATTATTTTAAATATGTTATTGGACCATAAACAAATTTGGCTCATTAATCTATACGGTCCAAAAAAAAGATGATCCAAGCTTATTTGAAAATATATATAATAATATATCAAGCCTACAAGCAACACAAGACTCTATTATTATGGTGGGAGATTATAATACGGTTTTAAGTACCTCAATGGATCACAAAGGAAATCACATTACAAACTATCACTCTCTTGCACTTAAGGAGATAACTAATATCATGGATACATTTGAACTAGTGGATATATGGATGCTTAAATATCCTGACCTAGTGAGATATACATGGCGGAGGCTTAAATATCCTGACCTAGTGAGATATACATGGCGGAGGCTCAATCATGCTATTCGTCTTGATTACTTTCTTATTTCATTCTCTCTGGCACCTAAAGTTTAAAAAGTGTTGCTAGGGGACAGAATGTGGACGGACCATCGAATCATTGGACGACAACTTAGCACAATAGAACACTGTGAAAAATCTGGGAAACCAGGCCTGGTATTCATAGCTGACTTTGAAAAGGTTTTTGATTAATTAAAACTTGGGATTTATATTTAAATTTTGGAGAACCTCTTATAAAATGGGTTAAAGTTATGTATAGTAACCCTAAGTACTAAACATTAAAAAGGAGTATAAAACAAGGTTGTCCACTGTCGGCATATCTATTTATTATGGTCATCAAAATGTTAGCTGTTAAAATCAGATCCAACAATAATAATAAGGGGTTAGGAACCCAGGGCATAAAAACAAAGGTGTCATTGTGAGCGGATGATTCATGTTTTCTTTTAAATCCACAATTAGAATCCCTCCACAGCCTCATAGAGGATCTAGATACTTTTTCTAACCTCTCTGGATTAAAACCAAATTATGAAAAGTTATGTTACGTATTGGATCACTAAACTTTTACATTACCGTGAAGCTTACCAATAAAATGGTCTGACGGTGAAGTGGACATATTCGGTATTCATATCCGAAAGAAAGATCTCCCTACAATACATTTTAAAAGAAAGTTAGCAAAAATAAATAAGATCTTGCTACTCTGGAAAGGAAAATACTTGTCTATTTGTGGAAAAATCACCCTGGTTAACTCTTTATTTTATTTAACTAGGCAAGCCAGTTACGAACAAATTCTTATTTTCATTGAGGGCCTAGGAACAGTGTAACCCACTGTTCCTAGGCCGTCATTGAAAATAAGAATTTGTTTTGTTCAGGTTTTTACCTTGTCAGCTCGGGGATTCAATCTTGCAACCTTTCGGTTACTAGTCCTACGCTCTAATCACTAGGCTACCTGCCGTTAACTCTTTAGTCATATCCCAGTTTACCCTGATTAACTCTTTAGTCATATCCCAGTTTACCCTGATTAACTCTTTAGTCATATCACAGTTTACCCTGATTAACCTCTTCCAGCTAGGGTCCCATTTTCCGAATTTTCGCCTGTCTGACGTGCCCAAAGTTAAATGCCTACCACTCATGGCCAGAAACTAGGATATTTACATATTTAGTACTATTGGATAGGAAACACTCTGAAGTTTATAAAACCATTAAGATATAGTCTGTGGCTATTCCAGAACAGATTTAGCAGGCAAAAACCAGAGAAATTTCTGTCCGAATTTATTTTTCTTTGGCTCTCCTCTCATTTTGAAGCCCATGTAATATTTTTCTATGGGGAATAGGACCGAGGTTGCAGTACTTATGGCTTCCACTAGATGTCAACAGTCTCTGGAAAGGGTATGGAGGAAAAAGCTCTGACCAGATCCTTAGAGAGAGAATTACTACGGGTAGGGAAAATAGGTAAACAGACGTGCGTTCACGAACGTGAACAGCGCCCAGCGACCAACTTTCTTTTCGCTCTTTTAACGTTTCACTTACCGTTCTTGTAAAATATGATCGCTATTATTCATAAAAGAATACATAAGGATGCATTATTAATGATATTTGATTTGTTTGTGAAAAGATGAGAGGTATAATTTGAACGCGATCCCTTCACTGTAAAACGGGCGAGTAGACTGACAATGCTTGGTGGAGTAGCTGAACGTAACGTGCCAAAAACAACGGATATTTATGGATATAATTATTTACTTTTTCTAACAAAAGAACCATGGATTATCTTGTTTGGACACTTGGGAAGACCTCAGAAGAAGTTATTTGAAAGGTAAGCGATTTATATTAGCTGTGATATGGATATTTTGAGAACCGAGCTGGATATGAATTTATGCTAATGTGGAAAATATGTGAGGTACTAGCCTCAAACAATCAAATGTAGTGCTTTCGCCGTAAAGCCTTTTTAAAATCTGACAACGCAGTGATATTGCCAAGAAGCAGAGCTTTTGATGGCTATGCAACACTATGCAACACTTGTATATCGAAGTTAAATATTACGAATATGTATTACGAATATGTATTTTGAATTTGGCGCGTTATGTTTGCTCTGAAAACGATCCCGCTAAAGGGATCGGCGCGCTAAGAGGTTAACTCTTTAGTCATATCCCAGTTTACCCTGATTAACTCTTTAGTCATATCACAGTTTACCCTGATTAACTCTTTAGTCATATCACAGTTTACCCTGATTAACTCTTTAGTCATATCCCAGTTTACCCTGATTAACTCTTTAGTCATATCACAGTTTACCCTGATTAACTCTTTAGTCATATCACAGTTTACCCTGATTAACTCTTTAGTCATATCCCAGTTTACCCTGATTAACTCTTTAGTCATATCACAGTTTACCCTGATTAACTCTTTAGTCATATCCCAGTTTACCCTGATTAACTCTTTAGTCATATCCCAGTTTACCCTGATTAACTCTTTAGTCATATCACAGTTTACCCTGATGAACTCTTTAGTCATATCACAGTTTACCCTGATTAACTCTTTAGTCATATCACAGTTTACCTATTTGCTTATGGCCTTGCCTACACCTAGCGACTTGTTTTATAAGTTATATGAGCAAAAGATATTACATTTTCATGGGACCGACAAGCCAGACAAAATTAAACGTGCATATTTATATAATGATTATCAATTCAGAGAGCAGAAATTATTAAATATGAAAGCATTAGACCTCTCACTAAAGTCTTCAGTCATACAAAAGTTATAGTTAAATCCAAACAGGTTCTCTAGCAGATTAGTAAGAATGTGTCACCCCATGTTCAAGAATGGCCTTTTCCCCTTTACAACCTCTCACTTTCGGTTATTTGAAAATGAAATTATCTCCAAATGATCTTATTTTTAATAAAAGCCATAGAAAGTTGTTTGCAATTTCAGTTTAATCCACCAGAAAAGACAGAACAAATATTACAACAAATATTATGGTTAAAGTCAAATATACTAATTGATTAAAAAAATATTTTGGATAAAAAAAAAGAAAAACGGTAAAATCTTTGTAAATGATATCATAACTTGGACTGGTGGAGTTATGTCACACATATAGCTAACATAAATATATGCAAATGTCTGCTCTACTCAAAATTACAACCAACTAATTGCAACATTACTGCAAAAATGGAAGAGGCAAGTAGAAGGGGGAGAAAGTAAGGAACTTGTCTGTCGGCCCTGCATTAAAGACCACAATTGGTTAAAGAAAATTGTGATGAATAAAAAAGTATACCTGTTTCATATAGATTGCAAAATAGTTGGGAAGAGATTAATAGTTGGGAAGAGATTAATAGTTGGGAAGAGATTCATAGTTGGGAAGAGATTCATAGTTGGGAAGAGATTAATAGTTGGGAAGAGATTCATAGTTGGGAAGAGACTAATAGTTGGGAAGAGATTCATAGTTGGGAAGAGATTCATAGTTGGGAAGAGATTCATAGTTGGGAAGAGATTCATAGTTGGGAAGAGATTAATAGTTGGGAAGAGATTAATAGTTGGGAAGAGATTCATAGTTGGGAAGAGATTCATAGTTGGGAAGAGATTCATAGTTGGGAAGAGATTCATAGTTGGGAAGAGATTAATAGTTGGGAAGAGATTAATAGTTGGGAAGAGATTAATAGTTGGGAAGAGATTCATAGTTGGGAAGAGATTAATAGTTGGGAAGAGATTCATAGTTGGGAAGAGATTCATAGTTGGGAAGAGATTAATAGTTGGGAAGAGATTAATAGTTGGGAAGAGATTAATAGTTGGGAAGAGATTCATAGTTGGGAAGAGATTCATAGTTGGGAAGAGATTAATAGTTGGGAAGAGATTCATAGTTGGGAAGAGATTAATAGTTGGGAAGAGATTCATAGTTGGGAAGAGACTAATAGTTGGGAAGAGATTCATAGTTGGGAAGAGATTCATAGTTGGGAAGAGATTCATAGTTGGGAAGAGATTAATAGTTGGGAAGAGATTCATAGTTGGGAAGAGACTAATAGTTGGGAAGAGATTCATAGTTGGGAAGAGATTAATAGTTGGGAAGAGATTAATAGTTGGGAAGAGATTCATAGTTGGGAAGAGATTAATAGTTGGGAAGAGATTAATAGTTGGGAAGAGATTCATAGTTGGGAAGAGATTAATAGTTGGGAAGAGATTAATAGTTGGGAAGAGATTAATAGTTGGGAAGAGATTCATAGTTGGGAAGAGATTAATAGTTGGGAAGAGATTCATAGTTGGGAAGAGATTCATAGTTGGGAAGAGATTAATAGTTGGGAAGAGATTCATAGTTGGGAAGAGCCTAATAGTTGGGAAGAGATTCATAGTTGGGAAGAGATTCATAGTTGGGAAGAGATTCATAGTTGGGAAGAGATTAATAGTTGGGAAGAGATTCATAGTTGGGAAGAGACTAATAGTTGGGAAGAGATTCATAGTTGGGAAGAGATTAATAGTTGGGAAGAGATTAATAGTTGGGAAGAGATTAATAGTTGGGAAGAGATTCATAGTTGGGAAGAGATTCATAGTTGGGAAGAGATTCATAGTTGGGAAGAGATTCATAGTTGGGAAGAGATTCATAGTTGGGAAGAGATTCATAGTTGGGAAGAGATTCATAGTTGGGAAGAGATTCATAGTTGGGAAGAGACTAATAGTTGGGAAGAGATTCATAGTTGGGAAGAGATTAATAGTTGGGAAGAGATTAATAGTTGGGAAGAGATTCATAGTTGGGAAGAGATTCATAGTTGGGAAGAGATTAATAGTTGGGAAGAGATTCATAGTTGGGAAGAGATTAATAGTTGGGAAGAGATTCATAGTTGGGAAGAGACTAATAGTTGGGAAGAGATTCATAGTTGGGAAGAGATTCATAGTTGGGAAGAGATTCATAGTTGGGAAGAGATTAATAGTTGGGAAGAGATTAATAGTTGGGAAGAGATTCATAGTTGGGAAGAGATTCATAGTTGGGAAGAGATTAATAGTTGGGAAGAGATTAATAGTTGGGAAGAGATTCATAGTTGGGAAGAGATTCATAGTTGGGAAGAGATTCATAGTTGGGAAGAGATTAATAGTTGGGAAGAGATTCATAGTTGGGAAGAGATTCATAGTTGGGAAGAGATTAATAGTTGGGAAGAGATTCATAGTTGGGAAGAGATTCATAGTTGGGAAGAGATTCATAGTTGGGAAGAGATTCATAGTTGGGAAGAGATTCATAGTTGGGAAGAGATTCATAGTTGGGAAGAGATTCATAGTTGGGAAGAGATTCATAGTTGGGAAGAGATTCATAGTTGGGAAGAGATTAATAGTTGGGAAGAGATTCATAGTTGGGAAGAGATTAATAGTTGGGAAGAGATTAATAGTTGGGAAGAGATTCATAGTTGGGAAGAGATTCATAGTTGGGAAGAGATTCATAGTTGGGAAGAGATTAATAGTTGGGAAGAGATTCATAGTTGGGAAGAGATTCATAGTTGGGAAGAGACTAATAGTTGGGAAGAGATTCATAGTTGGGAAGAGATTCATAGTTGGGAAGAGATTCATAGTTGGGAAGAGATTCATAGTTGGGAAGAGATTCATAGTTGGGAAGAGATTCATAGTTGGGAAGAGATTAATAGTTGGGAAGAGATTCATAGTTGGGAAGAGATTAATAGTTGGGAAGAGATTCATAGTTGGGAAGAGATTCATAGTTGGGAAGAGATTCATAGTTGGAAAGAGATTCATAGTTGGGAAGAGATTAATAGTTGGGAAGAGATTAATAGTTGGGAAGAGATTCATAGTTGGGAAGAGATTCATAGTTGGGAAGAGATTAATAGTTGGGAAGAGATTAATAGTTGGGAAGAGATTCATAGTTGGGAAGAGATTAATAGTTGGGAAGAGATTAATAGTTGGGAAGAGATTAATAGTTGGGAAGAGATTCATAGTTGGGAAGAGATTCATAGTTGGGAAGAGACTAATAGTTGGGAAGAGATTCATAGTTGGGAAGAGATTAATAGTTGGGAAGAGATTAATAGTTGGGAAGAGATTAATAGTTGGGAAGAGATTAATAGTTGGGAAGAGATTAATAGTTGGGAAGAGATTAATAGTTGGGAAGAGATTAATAGTTGGGAAGAGATTCATAGTTGGGAAGAGATTCATAGTTGGGAAGAGATTCATAGTTGGGAAGAGATTAATAGTTGGGAAGAGATTAATAGTTGGGAAGAGATTCATAGTTGGGAAGAGATTAATAGTTGGGA